>MJUT01057330.1:480710-507391 GCA_002080005.1 Gigantidas platifrons
ATTACCATTGTATGATATGTAGAATATAGAACGGTTTGATTACCATTGTATGATATGTAGAATATAGAACGGTTTGATTACGGAATAAGTTGATATATATGTATTAAAGACATTTAATATTTGACTTGAAGATAACATTGGTGTTGCTGTAAACTGATATATGATCATACCTCTGAATTGAACACACAGTGGAACAGGAATATGAAAAAGCCCTGCAAATAGTGATATATTTGTCGATTATCATTTATCATTATGAATTGTACAGTAATCCGTTAACAAAGAATTTGCATTAAATAAATTGTATGTTAGGAAATTGATCTTTAAATACTCTCTTAATTCCTTGATTTATGATTAATATTATAATTTTGATATATTTTGATTATTTATTTTAATTCATCTTGTCATGTGTTGTAAATATTGAATGTAATTAATTGTATCTTCTCTTTACCATTGTAAGTTGATTTGGTTGGTGAGAATAAATAATCTTGAATATCTTGAAGTTCGGCAGGTATATTGCATTTTTGCTATAAACTGATGATAAGTAATTTGACGCCTCGTCAAGGTTCACCTGGGTACTTTGCATAAAATTACTCAAATCCAACATGATTTTATACTGACCAGCGCAACAAAATAAAAAACAGAAACAAAAATACAAGTTCGAATGCAAATCAATGGAATTATTATATTATAAAATTCGCACAGGGCATGTTTAATTGTTTCAAATTTTGCTGTTAACGTATTGTATGTAGCCTAACAGTTAACTAGAAATATAATGGCTTACCTGTAATGAGTTAAATATGGCAAACAAGTACTGGAATATTACAAGATCTTCATTGACGGCCATCAGACCGAATAGCCATGTTAGTCCAAGTAGAGGGATCAGGATCAGAGCGCCCTTCACTCCGGCTCTGTAATATGCAAATGAGATCTACTTTGAAAGTGTAAACGTAAAACGATACTGTGATTCCAGTAATGATATAGCAATGATGTGTCATCTCTAGTCAATCCCGGCCAGTTTATCATTCTTTATTATCTTCTAAAGCTATTGTTCTTTTTATAAAACATATGATTGGATAAATCATAATATTCAAATCTATGTTTACAGTAATGCTATTTAAAACACCACATCAAATAATATCTTCCTATTCCCATCGTGTGTGTCTTTACCAATTAACGTATTGATTATAAAGATTTAGATGGCAAGTCATCGTTCACTTACATATTTTTTTTGTTGGAAAATAAAGCCAATAAATTCATATCTCTTCAATAATCAAACTTTAGTCTAATAATAGCAATAAAAACGTAGATATGTAACTTAGAACATAAGGCGTTTCTGTAATACCTTCATTGGGTACACTCAAATTAAAAAAACAAATGGAGAGCCAAATAATTTAAAAGCACTCGTGAGCAAGTAAATGAAAGGGCATAAATGTGATAGCCAAATACGGCTAAGGTACCAAAGACCGAAGGAGACTGGCTTTAAAATAAATTATATTACTTAGGAGATATACATTTGAGATCACTCCATTCAGCAAATAAGATTAGCAGGGCACATTTTGTTTTATTTAAAAGAAAACAGAAAGATATATTTATATCAAATTATAAATACTTGTTTATACTACCTATCTCGATCAAATTCTGGACCACAAAAATATTGAGGTAGTTCATAATTTGTGATCACATGCTTCGAATTAAAGAAAGGCGCGAATGAAAGGTACAAAGAGAAAAATGGGCCTGAACTAGATCTAACATAATAACATTGATGAATGAAAGGTACAAAGAGAAAAATGGGCCTGAACTTGATCTAACATAATAACATTGATGACGAATGTCATTTCATTATTTCTAGTAAAAAATGAGAATATACATTCACAACTATTTAATCATTTTGATAGAGTAGAACATAATTCTAGAAAGGTTATATATTTAGGCGTTAACCGTTTAACAAAGACGTTTGAATCAATCAACATTTGATATTAAAGCAGTTGCATCCTTTATAACACAGATCTTAAAACGAAGATCACTAATAAAGTATGTCATTGACTATCGATAGGTCGGTGGTTTTCTCAGGGTACTACGGTTTTCTCCACCAATAAAACTGATCACCATGATATAACTGAAATATTGTTGAAAGTGGCGTTAAACACCATAAACTAAACATAAACCAAACCTTAAAACTGGGGACAGGAGAAGCAAATCTAAATAAATTGTTTTGATATGTTGTGTACAAAAATATAAGGCTTTTCGTAAGAAACGGATCAATAAAATCATGCCCTGCTGTGGTATTTTTTGTTTTTAATTTCATAATATTTTCTTCTGATATTTCAAACTTACACATACATATGCAATAGTTACACAATAACAAGACATTCTTCACGTGATCTCTCTGTAATAAGGTTGTGGACATTTAAGCCTTGGTTTGTGTAAATTATTGTCCACAATATTAAAGGTCGTGTGAAGTCACTTTGAATGTTTAATCTCTGGTTAATACAAAATTAACCACAAACTATGCCAAGCCCAACATTGTTTACAACTTTCTTAAATGATATAGAACGTGCCTTAGGTAAGGTCCAGGAAGACATGGGTGTCACAGCTGTTACATTGACTATAGATTGTAGATATTTGAAGTTGTACCACCCCAAACATCAGTTTCGTCAATCATATTGTTATATATAGTTTTTGTTCTAAATGTGCATCGCCTTATATAAACGGGTATTACTTAATTCTTGAAGATATCGTCGTTCATTTACAGTTTTTTTCTATAAATTCATTTCTTTTAATTTTTGGCCACTTTTTTTTGTAATAATCAGTTGTTTTATCCCTTACTTCTAGTTTGAAAGTTGTCCTAAAGAACCTCTCAGTTGTTTTGTTCTTTGAATTCATTATAATATCTAGTGATTATTTTTCCATGGATTTACAGTATTCAAGCTACAATTTTAAAGATAAACTATTATGGTCGTTTAAGGTCAATATAATAAGTCTTATGTCATATAATAAAGAATTCACAAGAATGCAGTCAATTCTTGTAGCCATAAACTTATCTTTTCTATTCCGGGTAAACTATTCTTTAAGTTCAGAATTTGATTGCGCATGTCGAGTGGTAGTATATAAGGTGAAAAATCAAATTGTTTAATTTTGTCACAAAAGTAATCAGATCTAGAACTGGGAGTCTCTAGGAATTTTTAATATTTAAGATATTTGTCTTTCCAGTCTTTTGACCATTGACATGTTTGATGACCTTTGTTCCAGAAACGCACCATGAGCACTAAATTATATAACTACGTTTTTATTTTCAAACATTCAAAAGTCAAGTCAGAGCATTCATCTGACAAAGGTTATTCATCATCGCACAGGGTTCACATCCCAAACCACACACTTTTCTATGACATCACATCATTGTTCTGATAGTTTATTGTTTTGATAATCCACCGTTCAAAATTAGGGGTGAGTGCATTCCGCAGAAATTTTCCGATACCTGGCCACTAGTATATCTGGAAACCCACCAACACACATAAACTTGTATTTAATTTTAACCCAATCATGTAGTTTAACCTATCACACTTGGATGTGTCCAGGGGCCGTCGTTGTCGTTATCGTATGGGAGTTGGATTTACAACTAACTATGCAATCAGTGGCTATCACCACTAACGTTCGGCATTCGAATCCCGTTCAGGCGAGTAGTACTCGAAAGAATATTATGTGATAAAGTTTGTCAGTGACTTGGGGTAGGTCGGTGGTTTTTACGGGCACTCCGGTTTCCTCTACAAGTAAAACTGACCGCCACGAAATAACTGAAAGATTCCTTAAACCCTATGACCTCCATAACAATTGAAAGTGTCCATTACCTAGTTAACTGTTACAGGATTATACTCATTAAACACTAAAGTGTAATCTATTATATGCATTGGCTTTCATTTTTGCTATCAGGTGTTGTAGAATGACACGTGATAAATATTAAAGTCAACCTACAACAGTCATAGGTTTCATGGTCTGATCAGATGTTTTGAGAACTTGGATCCGTCAACATTCCTTTTTACGCCCTTTACCTTCAACGATCATTTAAATCGTTGGAGTATTTGGTTTAACAGTCGTTTTGTTTGGGCGTACATAAATGTTTGCTCTAGTATAATTATTTAAAACTAACGTCGATCTCCCTCGGGCGCAGGGAACCTTAGTCGATGTTGGCTATCCTGTTTATGGCTTTTGGTTTACTTGCTCTCAAAGACTAAAATGAATTTGGTTTTCCAGTCTATTGACTATGGGAGTACTTGTTAATGGTCGTTCCAGGAACACACCGAGGTACTAAGAATAATTTGGAAGGCCCAAACCTTCCCTTACATGCGATCGGGTGAAGAGCTTTGTTATAAAGAACGCTTTAATATTGAACATTATCCACACTATAGTTCATCTTCGTGACTAAGAAGTTGTCGTATGTATAATATACCATTATTTAAATATTAGATAGTATACAATGTCATCGTAAGACATAATTCATGCTTCCGAGACGTCAATCAGACTGAAATAGCCGACCAATCAGCGCGCCGCATTTTTAATGAGATCAGGTGATGTAAACAGTCTGCCATCTTTGTCCCACAAACAAACCGAGTTGTGTATTTGTGGGAACGTAGTTTTATATATAAATTCTGCAAGTTATATAGCCGAAATGGTGCCAAATTATTTATTTTCTCGATAAGTAATATTAAAGTAATTATTTTCACTGGCATCAAGAATAAATACAATACAAATCTTTTATTGTCAATCATGACGCCCNGTATTTTATTGATACCGTTTATTATTTCGTCATGTTTATGTAATGCTATTAATTATGACCTCATGTTACACATGTATCTGTGTCTGAGTGTTCAAATAAAATCTGAAAATCTGAAATAATTAAGTGAATTGCATACATTTGATTTCATATATATCATTTGATGGGTTTGATTGGGTTTACACCAAAGAAAGAAGGACAATGTAACAAATGAATAAATCCAATAATAAAATCTGACCCTGCATGGTGATCTTACATAATTTCCAGAATCAATTATTTATTTACAAAATCGTATTATTGCCTTGCACCCCTCCCCACCTTTCCTCACACACACTACACCCAAATCAAATGGTCGTCCCCTTATCATTCTCAAAGTTGTATTTTTCCCAAATACATAAATTTTCTCAGCAGAAATGAATATTCACGTGAGTATTATATAAATACAAAAGAATTGATTTCATAATATTTTCACGTGTCTACGAATGAATGAAGGAAGAATTTCAAGATCGGTTTCATCCTGTTTGTGCATAATTAATTATTTTGTAAAAACAAGAGATAATATTATCTTATATCAGAGCAATTCAGTGATTATGAACTTAGTAAACAGACGTAAATATCAATTGTTGTAGATCAGCATGTGCTGTCTGTTTACGATACGTAGTGATTATGTACGGTATGACTTAATACCGGATATGAGTCATATCCGCGAATATGGATTCAAGTTCACGTATATGAAAAATATTTTTAAAATGGCTGGAGAAATTTAGTAATTTTTATTTTAAAACAATAAAGTACCACATAATGAACAGAAATACAAAAAATGAAGAATTTTGACCTAAGAATGTCGCAGTTATGAGGAAAATAATGCCACGTTATATAGAAAGTCTACTGATATTCACGAATATGAATAATAATTTTAAAATGACTGGAGAAATTTAGTAATTTTTACTGTAAAACAATAAAGTACAACATAATGAACAGAAAAAAAAATGAAGAGTTTTGACATAAGAATGTCGTAGTTATGAGGGAAATAATGCCGCGTTATCGGCAAACATAGAAAGTCATATTCGTGTCTACTGATATTCACGAATATGAATAATATTTTTTAAATGGCAGGAGAAATTTAGTAATTTTTACTGTAAAACAATAAAGTACAACATAATGAACAGAAATTAAAAAAAATGAAGAGTTTTGACCTAAGAATGTCGTAGTTATGAGGAAAATAACGCCACGTTATATATAGCAAACATAGAGAATAATTATGAACAACATTTTTTTAAATGGCTGAAGAAATTTAGTAATATTGGAAAAACGCTCATGTTAGACTATCATTCTCACCCTGGTCAACGCGTTATCGTGAAATCGGTACTTATCGTTGACGCGGTTGTAAACAACGTGAAGACCAATGTCCAACGAAAAAGGTCAGTTTCATTAATTGCTTTATCGGTGTTCTAGATCTGGATCTCTCCGCTCTCTTCCGGTGGCATGGTTGAGTTTTTTACCTGCGTTTGGTATTGTGTATACGGTTCTTTGCCCATCAGTTGAAATGGCGATATTTTGACTAGACTTTCCCTGGTCGTTGAAAAACTTATGCTCTCTCTTCTCCTTACTTTCCTCACTCAAGTTCATCACTTTGAAGTTGTAGTTCTTGCTACCGTTTACAGCGGGATAGACCTTGATCGGTATGTTCAGCAGAAGGGACATAGCAATGAACATGTGCATCGACGAATAGGTTCCAGGACGTGTGCAATTTAGACAGTCCGTATTAATCTGTGGAAAAATGACAGTCACTTTCTTATAATGTCGATTAATCATGATGTTTGACTTCTCAAGGACCATATAGATGCAACAACGATAACTAAGCTCGGTGGTTCGAGACTCGCTTCCACATAGCAGCGTAGAGACGGAATTAAAGAAACAATCACCGTCGGCCGTATTGCGGAGTGCAACTTGGTTCGATGCAACGATATTTGCCATTAAAGTGTTGGCGACTTCATCCTGAGCATGTCGCTGGAAATCTGTATGTAGGGAAATGTCGAACGGAACATTCTTCAAGAACAATTTCTCCCTTTGCGCCACTTTCTGAAGGATTGGGAATCCCTTATCGGATGCCTGAAATATAATAAGGTAATTTTATTTATATTACAGCCAGATTAAAAATAATGACCAAAGTGCAAAACTGAAAAAAGTTGAAAATCCGACCACAAGATCTAACCACAAATTAATTGCTTTTATGAACTTCAATATTGATTAATATAGCACCTGCCTCTGACACTACTTTCATTTTAACAGAAAAAAAAAAGTTATTTGCAGTTTCATAAGTAAACCCATCGGTATTTATAGGAATACAGAATGTTGTTTTCATTATATGTAGACACAGCAATAATATTGTAACTATATACAGAGCCATTTATAATTCATATGTTTTAGCTTACTTTGTTCTTATTTTCCATTGTATATTTGTAATAAATGTTCTTCCATTATGATTTTTATATCTTACACCTTATATTTCCTATAATAATTAGTGCCAGCAAAATAGCCATTTACAATTTGTTTGCTTATTTTGCAAAATAGCCACTGCCTAAAAAATAACATTTTTACAGATATAATTACAAGCCTACAAACGAACTGATGTAAGCTACGTGGAAACGGTGTAGAGATATCAAATGCCTCTATGAACAAAGCTGTATAATCAGAATCATTTTTTGACAGACTGAATATTAATTTTAAAATTATTTTAAAATAATCACAGAAAATTACATAAGTCAGTCTTGCTTCTGTTGGTAAAAATATCATCAAACTCGGACACTTTATATAACAGTATTATTCTAAATAAAGCGAAATTTGGCATAAATATTGTTAATTCAATTATCAATAAAATCTGACTGATTAGTTTAAATTAAGATACATATCTAAGGAAAAAAACAGGGTATATATATAGTTGTTAACAGCTACTGAATAAAAACAATAAACAATAAAGAAGGCTCGCCGTTTTCAGACGCTCCATTGCCAACGTATAATCATATTCACCGTCAATCGGAAATTAAAAATACCATTTTCTGCCAATCTGACAAACTCAGAAAATTTATGTTAACTTTTAAAACTTCAGTAAAAAGATTGTTTCTAAAATCAGAATAAACAGAACAATGTAAAATAACATGGGTTTCATCCTCAATTAAATTTGAACAATTAAAACAACATCTTTCTTCATGTTTTAAATTTTGATATCGGTCAGTTTCCAATCTTATAGGGGCCACCCCCACCTAAATTTTGCAAAAACACTACGGTCATTAAAATGCACTAACACCTTACAATAATTTTCAACACCATACTCAGACTTAAAAAGCTTATACGTTCTTAATTTATTTCGCCCATTTCCTGTCATGGAAGCGACAGCATTCACATTTATATGCCAGGGGGCCGGGTGGCTCAATGAGATAGGTCGTTGGATCTAACAACTCATACACAAATACGGTGTGGGTTCGCGCTCGGCTTTGTAAATTACAAAAAGGGTGCATTCGACTCGCAACCGCAAGTGATAAAGTTTACCACGGTCAGTATGATTAATTTTTACAGAAATTTAATCATTTATCTAATGATTTCGTTGAAAAAATATACGAAAAAATATACATAAAAATAATTTAAATACTATGTCGAACATGGAGAATAAAAAGCCTGTGAGAACAGACACATTATTCCACGTGTTGATGACTTGATATGAAACATTAATAAAGTTTTAAAAGTAACGTTACTTACCCCACAAAATATAACAAAATCTTCCACCTTTAATGTTAAAATACTCTGGAAATGAAAATTAACTGCATCTTTCTCCAGCCATTTTAAAAATGTTTGCCAACATTATTTCCCTCATAACTACAACATTCTTAGGTCAAAACTCTTCATTTTTAATTTCTGTTCATTATGTTGTACTTTATTGTTTTAAAGTAAAAATTACTAAATTTCTCCAGCCATTTTAAAAATATTATTCATATTCGTGAATATCAATAGAAACGAATATGACTTTCTATATGTTTGCCGATAACGCGGCGTTATTTTAACTACGACATTCTTAGGTCAAAACTCTTCATTTTTTTAAATTTCTGTTCATTATGTTGTACTTTATTGTTTTAACGTAAAAATTACTAAATTTCTCCAGCCATTTTAAAAATATTATTCATATTCGTGAATATCAATAGACACGAATATGACTTTCTATATGTTTGCCGATAACGCGGCATTATTTCCCCCATAACTCCGACATTCTTAGGTCAAAACCCTTCATTTTTTGTATTTCTGTTCATTATGTTGTACTTTATTGTTTTAAAGTAAAAATTACTAAATTTCTCCAGCCATTTTAAAAATATTATTCATATCCGTGAAATTGAATCCATATTCGCGGATATGACTCATATCCGGTATTTAGTCAAACCACCATGTATACACATACGCGTGCACGACCCGCTGTGTAGAATGGCCAATGGTATTTATTGTTTATCGTTTGTATTAGCCTTGAAGCTGTATGAAAGAAAAACAACAAAAATATACAGGGATGATTTTTTTTCAGTTATTTAACTGATTTCAAGTATTTTTGTGTGAACAAAAAATCTAAATGTTACAGGATATGGTCAGAAAGAGTTAAAAATGACCTTTTGAAAGTAGGTGTAGATGGTTTCAGCTATTTTTCAATGATTTTCAGTTATTTTATTTTTTAATTAGAATCATTCCTGAATATAAAAGATTTACATACCCATCTTTAGAGGTACAGTACGATTCTGAGTTTGTCATCGCCGATTTCGACATGAAGGTTGTGTGGGCCTTGACTTTTTCTCATTGACACCACACGCATGGTTCCATGTGCTTCCGAAATTTTAATATTGTGGATATAACCTTGGGTGAAATAATTTAAACCCTTTTCTAAGACATTTTTGGACAACGATTCAAAGTCGGGTAAGAATGAAACTGCGATATTATCGGGATTTTTTTCTAAAGAACCAGACGCGAGCATGGGATTCTGAGCAGCCATTTTGAAAATGTAACCGATAAGCTTGTGGCGCATAGCAACAATTGCTAAGGAGGCGGGACTTAAATTCTTATCTCGAAACTATGAATAGTGAGACAATGGTCAACTTCGAATCAAATTCTAATCGCCAGTACCATCTATCATGATCTGTATGCAACTGACAGAAGAAGTTTAAACAAGGTGTTGATATCCTCATAAAACATTTTGAAAGAGAAGATGAGACGATTCTATGAAAACCATTGATTTAATAGTTTAGTATTCAATACGGTGACGTTGTAAAAAGTCTAAGACAAATATAGCATGCAAGCTCGAGCATAGCGTATGAGTTCAGAGAAATTTAAACTCCATACAAGGAGCAGTTGGTAGTATTACTATCAAGGTGTGGACAAATTATGATGGCAAAATTGAAGTCATAGCACAAAGTCTGGTAGAACGTTTCCAGCGATACCAAATATGAGGTAAATGTAACTATGAGACAGAGGGAGCGGTTTCTATTGGTATATAAATGTCATCTAGTTAACAAAGTTTAGATCAATAATTGACAGAACATTATCAATATACCTGAAAATGAGATTGAATGTTTTAGCAATGGCCAAAAGAAAAAGTTCAAAAAGATAAACAGCGATCTACAAAACATACACATGAAACTAATGATCGAGTAACACGAACCCCACTAAAACCCGGGGATGAAATCAGTTACTCTGGAAGGGTAAGCAGTTCATGTTCCACTAGTGGCACGCGTCGTATTAATCTAGTTACAAACCCTGCGATAAGTCGTGAATGAGGAAAGAACCAGGAAGTGTTTACGACAAGTGGAACATATCCGTGGTCAGTTGTGCCACATATATTCCATAACGGTCAACTAAGTCATGCCTAATAGGAGTATAGAACAAGATGATTCCTCATTCATGACTTATCACCGAGTTTGTAACCAGGGTAACAAGATGGGTGCCACTAGTGGAGCAGGAACTGCTTACCACGCCGAATCACCTGGGTTCACCACTGATGTTTAGTGGGGTTCGTGTTACTCGATCTTTAGTTGTATGTGTAATGTGTTGTAGATCCTTGTTTGTCCTTTTGTCCCGTTTCCTTTGGTCATTGTGTTGTCCGATTTACGGATTCTGATTAACCCTTTGGTATCTTCAAACTCTTCTTTAAAATCAACATGGCGATCGAATAATGATGCAAGCGATGTTATTTATCACAATTCCATTACAACTTAGAATCATATTGTGGGAAATGTAGACTGACGGCTTGTAATTGTAAATCAGATAGACACTAAATTAACATTAGGGATACCTGAAATTGCTAAAGAATTGTTTTGGGATTAATTTCAATCTAATTTGGCTTTCTAAACATTAAACATATAAAAATCTAAAAAAAACAACAACACTTTTGTAGATGGGTAAACCAAAAGGCATTGTACGATGTTGTATTTATTTGACGACCTATGATTGGATAAAGTCATCCCTAAAAATAACGATAGAAAGGAGAGCCATATATGGAAATCCAGAGAATAAGATTAATACACTTTACCTGGCCAGGAGAAAATTCCATTCATGAAAATAACGATGCAGGCGGAAATTACAGAAGGTCAGTGGGCGGTGCTTGATTTTGTCTAGTGACCATTACGTATTTAGCCTTAGAACTTCCAAGAAAGTCCGTCAAACATAGTTCGTGGAAAAAACTTAGTTACTGTTTCAAGTTATAGATCAGCAACATCGTACAAAAATGTTCTAAGCTCCCGTGACCGACTATGATTATTTGGACGGTCAATAAATAGGCACTCACCCTTCAACAATTTACTGACCGTCCAAATAACGATAGACGGTCACTAAGGAGCTTAGAACTTATATAAACAGGACAGACAAAATCATCTAATAGTTACGTACGCATGCGCAATATGAACCTCAATTTTAATTACGTCATTAAGGAACTGTATATTTCAATAATAAATAAAAGTATTTTCTTGGAATGAAAACATATAATCGGTTTACATAATGGCAGTCGGGTGGATAACAATTTAAAAAGAAATATATGATCATTACTTAAGGTTTTCTTAAATTAAGGTAATTATTAGCGATCGACATACAGTCAGCATTAATCTTGATCATATTGTGCTGAATGACTCGCCACCTTAGTTATTCATAACGCACCAAAAAAGACAATTATGATATTATATAACAAACACACTGCTTATAATAAACATCGAAATTTGGTATTTTAATTTTAGTGAACCAAATGCACATATATGTTACTGATGCACAAATATAGATATTAGTTCTAAAATGCATTTCACACATGTTGATTTAAATCAAATGAGTAATACATCTGTCCTGTCTACCAAGCATAGCGGGTGTGTGTACTATATCTCCAATTTCAGAGCTTATTTCCATTATCAGCATTTTCTATTCAAAGAACATATTTGTCAAATGAATAATTAATTCAGGGATGCAATTACCTAGATTCATGTCATATTTCTAAAAGCTTAATGCTCATTATCATCAGTTTATCGACAATTATGGGAAAAGTATATTTATATTGCACTACGGTTTGGATTTCTCTGCTATAAGATTACGACCCTATAACTGGTTTTCCCGCAGTAACAACTCCGCTTGTTTTTGTTGGGAGAATAAAACGAATATAATTTCCAGTTAAATGTCATTTATTAAATGACGTAATACAACTAAACTAACAAGCATAAAAACATTAGTAAAATAAGGGAGTGAAGTAAAAACCAAGTATCAAATAAAAGTACAAAGTTGCTCATTGACACTTCACTCCCTTGCAAAATGTATAATTCCCCAAAACAAAAAGGGGTGGCGCTCAAAACATGGCATAAACTATTCTAAATAGCAAATATTAACAACATAATAACAATGCCTCAAAATGAATGAGGTGGACTAGATGGGGAGGTGGTGGGAAAATATGTAGAAAAAAGTAAAATTGTGGTTTTTTCGCAAGGAAGAACTCCTAATAATCTTAAATTTATCTTTAACGGAAAACAACTAGAAATTGTTGATGAATTTAATTATCTGGGTGTGTTATTAGCAAAAAATGGTAATTCTAATAAATCAAAGATGTTTGCTGTTCACAAAGGTACAAAAGCAATGTATGAGGTTTTGAAACTTGGTAGAATCCATAGTCTTTCGATGAATTGTCAACTAGACCTATTTGACAAAATGGTAAAACCCACATTATTATATGGCTGTGAAATATGGGGACTTGGTAACATAGAGATAATTGAAAGGGTTCATATACAATTTTGTAAACTACTTTTACAGTTAAAAAAATTCGACGCCCACATATATGATTTATGGAGAGTTAGGAAGATATCCTATTGTGCTAGATGTAAAAATTAGAATTCTGTCATTTTGGTCAAAATTGTTGTTAGGTAAAGAATCTAAATTGTCATTAATAATATATAGATTATGCCTTGAAATGAATACAGTGAATGATGCTAATCTTCCTTGGTTAAAAAATGTTCATAATATTATAAGTGAATGTGGATTGGCCTATATTTGGAACACACAAACCTTTATAAATAGTGACTGGTTTATTTCATTAGTAAAACAAACGCTTAAAGACCAGTATAATCAACTATGGCACTCACAAACTGAAAATTCCACAAAAGCCTTAACTTGCATGTTATTTAAAGACAATTTTATGCCTGAACCATATCTTGAAATATTGGACTCAAAAAATGCCATTATTTTATGTAAATTTAGAACCACTAATCATAGATTACCGATTGAAATAGGAAGATGGCAAAATATTGAAATAAACAATAGGAAATGCCTCCTCTGTGACACAAATACCATTGGAGATGAATTTCATTATATTTTACAATGTCGATACTTTGAGCAAAACCGTAAGAATCTCATCCCAAGATACTTTAGAAATAGACCAAATGTCCTTAAATTTAAAAATATCATGACCATAAACGAAAAAATCAGATCTTTTGAAATTATGTAAAATGATAAAAGACATAAATGAAGGTGTGTGTGCTCCTGGCTAATCCCTGTGTCCATTTCTGTTTTTCTGTAACTGTAATTGTACATGTATATATTTGTAAATAGTTTTGTAATTCTCTATACCTATTTATTGCAATGGTTTATTGAGAAATAAAAGATATGCACATTAAATCAACAAGCGTGACTTCCCCTTAAAGAATTTTCCATCAGCGAACACGTGATCTGAATGGATTAATTTCATTTCTTTAATATAAAAATTTTTAAATCAATGATTTAAAATTTATTTGATAAAAGAACTGTTATTCAAATAAGAAAAGTTTTAGTCTGAAAACTACAAAGTCTAAAAAATAAATCATCTGTACTTCTTTGATTGAACCTAACAAAAGATAGATTGCGATGCAATCACAACTCTATGTAGTTGTAACTAAATCTGAATGAGAACCTAGGCAACATAAATGATTTTATTTAAACTAAAAGTTCATATCAGAACTCAAAACAACTAAAAGATTTTCAATCAAATTTACTTAAGCATGAATCTTAAAATACGGGAACACTTTTACCGGATCGATTATGAGCAACACGGCAGGTGTCTTATAAAAAGAAACAGCTGGACCTTTGTGAGCACCTGGTTCAATTCCGGTTTTGTTTGGGTGGGGGTTCGTGTTGTTCATGTTTTTAGATTGATACGTCGTATTTTTTGTTTTGTTTGTCTTCGTTCTGTGTCTTCCTTCAAATGTTTCCAATGTCTCTGGATTGTCCATGCATTCGTTTTTCTATAGCGTTGTCAGAATTCTGACTGTTAGACATGAAGAGGAACGAACTGGACTGTGATTACCACAAACGGAACACATCCATGGTAATTTTTTAAACAAATATCCTGTAACAACTAACAAAGTCATGGCGACGACTGTAAAACTTTCGAAGTGATGACCGCAACTTGACCACTAGGAACACTTGGTTCAGTAACGTTCCTGTTAGCAGCAACTCTCTATCAAGGAAATCCATATATGAATCACAAGCTTTAAAATAATGTATATACTCAGAAATATATACTCCATATGTAGGGTTTGTTTGAATGTTCCTACTTGTAAATCAAAGGTTCATAATGGGAAAATTGGAATACTGTCCTTGCTGTAAATCTACTTATCCCCTCCTCATGGTCATTTTATAGATATAGGCTATGGTATAGAGCAGAGATATATGTGTCTGTGGTATCTATTTGGCAAGTTCCAAGGAAGAGATGCGATCAACATAATCACGATTGATTATAATATTGTATATGTTTACCTTATTTGGTTATGTTCCGTTCTCCGTTCATGTTTTGCTGACGCTATGACAATCTTAATAACCATCCACAAGATAATAATGTTTACCTGTAAAGGTTAAATCAGGTATTAAAATAATTAGATTTGATTTGATTTATTATGCTTAAGTCACTTTCGGCTATATCATGGCGACCAGTTTTAGTGATGGAAGAAACCGGAGTACCCGGAGAGAACCCCCCAACCATGGACAAACAATTGGTAAACTTTATAACTTGCGACTGCTAGTCGAGTGCACACTTTTTTGTAATTTACAAAGCCGGGCGCGAAGCCACGCCCTATTGGTGATAGGCTTGTATGAGTTGTTAGGTAATCCAACTACCTAACTCATTGAGCCACCTTGGCCCTTAAAATAATTAGTAACAATCCCTAAGATAACAATATTTACATGTATATGTAAAGGTAAAATAAGGTATTGATTACTTAACACACGAGCGTGCAGTTTGTATTAAGACGATTACAGGAACCAAATGAAAAGAAAAGAATTACAGTTAGCATTAATAGGCATGCCGACATTCTGTCTGTTGGAAAAACATGTGTACCAAGGATAAGAAAAGTATTATGATACCAAAGGGGTAATCACATATCTTGTCAATCATAAACTAGAGCTTGTCAATGATGTCAATTTCAGCGAACTCTTATTTTATATTTCATTCTTTTTTCTTTTTTTCATTTAAAAAAAGGAAAGAAAATGTCCCTTCCTAAAACATGTTTATCCATCTTTTCAATCTAACAAAGTTGATCTAATTCTTTTAATCTGTTGTTTTAGTTTTGAGTGAAGAATAATTGTGTAAAGGGTAGAAAATGCAAATGTTGAATTCTATTGCATGACTACAGGAAACTTAATGGCATGTATTCTAACATATCTTTATAATATGTACAGAATATATATCTGATTCACACCACCTCGGTGATAACTTGTGTCACAGTGACTCCAAAGCTCTTTTTAGACCTATGAGAGAATATATTTTAATAATTTGGAATAGGGTGTTGTGAAACATTTGGTAAGATGGTAAGACCCATCATTATAATAATGCTGTTTGCTAGGACATTTCTCTATAGGCAATTTAATCATACAGTCGACAGACAGAAGATTCAGTTCTTCATTTTTGGTTGAAATTCAAAAGGAACACAAAACAGACCTATGACTGTCCACGATTTCCTTTTTCGTAATCGTCGTGGGGGGATGTGTCGTATAGCCAAGTGAATTGTTAATGCCTAAGTCCTTTATCAAACAGTCTATGTAATTGTAATGTGATTTACACACAACACAAATAGTGTTAGACGACTTGTTTGCAGGTTTCCCGGAGGTAAGACATATGTTTGTCAACACATGTAGTATTTCCCGGAGGTAAGACATATGTTTGTCAACACATGTAGTATTTCCCGGAGGTAAGACATATGTTTGTCAACACATGTAGTATTTCCCGGAGGTAAGACATATGTTTGTCAACACATGTAGTATTTCCCGGAGGTAAGACATATGTTTGTCAACACATGCAGTATTTCCCGGAGGTAAGACATATGTTTGTCAACACATGTAGTACTTCCCGGAGGTATGACATATGTTTGTCAACACATGCAGTATTTCCCGGAGGTAAGACATATGTTTGTCAACACATGTAGTATTTCCCGGAGGTAAGACATATGTTTGTCAACACATGTAGTATATGTTTGTCAACACATGTAGTATTTCCCAGAGGTAAGACATATGTTTGTCAACACATGTAGTATTTCCCGGAGGTAAGACATATGTTTGTCAACACATGTAGTATTTCGGACCCAAATCTCCCCTTAGTGAAACAACGCGGACATGGAAGTATTTTCCACTTGTGCGTAAAATGTCAATCTCACATATAACTAAGTGAGCATCATCGAGCATATAGCTGGGTGAGCATCATCGAGCATATAGTTGGGTGAGCACCATTGAGCATATGGCTGGGTGAGCATCATTGAAGTAACATATTATTGACCATTATATAGATCAAGCATTAGACTGAATAACTTAGATTCATGGTTTTAAGTATATCTTTATATTTCCTTTTTGATTACATTAGTTTGTGTTTTTTTGGGTTAAGATACAACACCGATGTAGGTAGTCATTTTAGTATGCTGAGATTTGATTAAAACAAGCCTCTTCTTGTATATGCCATATGGTTTATGAGAATAAAAATGAATGATGTAAATATAATATAATTGATTAAAACGCTAACAAAAATGATCTGACAAACCTAAAACATAATCTATTTAATTTATAGCATGGACAATATATGATTTACTCAAATCTAATTAGTATTGAGATAATTATTGTCATTACCGTCGACGAGAAGAAAGGAATGTTGCATGTCCATTCAGAATTGCGTTCGGTTACCTCCACATTTGTAAACAGAAAATCCAAAGAAATTAAAAATCTAGGTCGTTTGTCATGAACATGTTTTGAACTTTACATACGTATTAATTGAATATAATTGAACATGACTTATTTCAGACCACACAAGAGATATTAGGGTACTAGGGTCTTCTGAACATGTCAGTCCCCGACCAACTGGTTCCTAATTAGGTTTTGAAAAGAGTGGTCATACAGTCTTTAGGATAAGATATGGGGGCATGGTATGGACTATAGTGGAGACAATATTATGAAGCATGCTTAATTAGAGAGATCCACTAAGTATGCTCATTTTTCGCTGTGGGGGAATTGACATCCCAACGAAGCAAAATGGTGATTTGATTTTTGAAATCAGAGAAGGATTGTCTAATATAATGTCTTTAATGCCATATTGTACAATAAGTTGGTCTAGGATTTTGCCTAGAAAGAATGTCGTAATGCCTATAATAAAGATGTAACTGAAAGAACTATAAATCGAGTTACTAAGTCTGTTTGTCGTTTTCGAAATAAATTTAACGGAAAAGTTATTCATCATCTAGAGCTAGATAATTTACAACCAGCTTTATTTGATGAAGATGGTGGTCATTTATCGTAAATTGCAAATGACAGTTTTATAAATTCATTGCAGTCAACGCTAGAATTATTTATAAGTAGGCCTCATATGACAACTTATCCGGAAAATTGAAGACATTTCGGGTTTATTTGAAGACAATTGTTTGTTGTATTGCATAGTATGTTGTTGAAATGCAATTGTTGACAATTAAGTTGGTGTTTAAATTAAAGTTTTGTTGATCATTTTGTTGGCAATGTTAACTGTTTTGTTAACATTTGGCGGAATTTATCTCTTATACTGCCGGTGACCCGGTGGTGTCTTATTAAATCAATGATGGTTACTCGTCATTCAATATCATTCTCGGGTAGCAAAAGCCCCGGTCATAGTTGTATGTTTCTAATATATATGCAATAATTTACATATTAATAATTTTAAAAGGATAATTTTAAGAAATAGTTAAACTTTATGACAAGTTTCAAAATGATATATTACAAAATGAAAAACATAAATACGACACTATCACAATGATATATAGATTTGTATAAATTATTATTAAGATTTGAACAGTAAGATTATTTCGATTTTTAATTCCAAGTAAAACTGTAATTGGTACATAAATAATATTACCAAAATGATAGCTACAGCTGGACCAACGAAAGCCCAAATTGCTCCACTTTTAGTTGACAGCCAGCAACTGAAATTCAAGACAGATATATTTTTGTATTCAATACAGAATTATGTAATGTGCAGATACTTTACAAAGCGTGGTGTTTCACTGTTAGATCATTTTATCTGTTACGGCTTCCCTCATAAATTATAACTACTTGAATGATATTTCAAAGCATTGCACATAAAGAAATTGTATTTTGTTTTATAATGGTAAGCGTAAATAATTAATTACATACAAAATATATGAAATCATTTCATGGATGTAGACGCCCCTGCAATAATATTGAATTGCTCTCTTTTATCCTTCAAATTCAGTGAACAGTCAACGGCAGTCTATCTTACAGAGGTGGTCATGCAACCAGTTTGCGAAGTATTATACATTGTACTGTTTAAATGAATGACGGATTTAGCCTTCCCTTTACGAATCTATTGCATATTATATTAAATATTTGATGCCCTTTGTATCTCTACAAATTCGTTTACAATCTAAATACAAATTATAAATTAGTTGCAGCATATTCTAGATAGTCATTAAACCATAGGAAATCCTACATTGATTAAATTCAGAATAATTAAAATAAATGTGTAATTTATGTAAATTTCAATGAAACAAAGGAGTGTAATAGGTATCAATATGTCCAATATCAATAAACAGTCAATGCGAGGTGCCGATGTAACATTCTCGTAAATCGAAGGACAGACATCCCGCACGCACGCACGAACACAAGGGTCATGTTGTATTTATATTATTTCTCTTCATTTACGTATACTGGTGTTCAATTCGATTTCTATATCAGTAACATGACTGGTATCACTAGTGGAGAACAAACTGCTTGCCCCTCCGGAGAAGAACCTGCTTGTCCCTCCGGAGAACCCCAGTTATCTCCTAAATTGCAGTAGGTTTCGTGCTACTCAATCTTTCGTATGCTGTGTATAGTTTTAGACCAATGATTTTCTATATTTGTTTTCGTTTGACCATTGTATTTTTTGTCTGTTCTAAACGATTTCTGTGTAACATCTAACACACATTAAGACATGTAGTTGAACAAAATGAACAACCTGAACCCCACTTAAACCAGTGGTGAAAGGGTAAGCTATTAATGATCCACTAGAGTCACCAGTCTTTATATTAAGGTTCAAATCCGGTGACACTCGCACACATACTGTAACAATGGTCAAGTCATGATGACTTCAAATTTATCAACAGGAACATTTGGTCCTTTATCAAGGAAATCCTCTTGCACATCGTGTCAATTGAGAGATATAAACGCCATATGCATGAGCTGAATGAATGGTGCTACTTATAAATGGAAAGTTCACAATCGAAAAATTGAGATCATCTCGCTGTCAATTTCCTGTATGTCAAGGTATGAATCAGACCTAACTGTATCTGTCAATTTCCTGTATGTCAAGGTATGAATCAGACCTAACTGTATCTGTCAATTTCCTGTATGTCAAGGTATGAATCAGACCTAACTGTATCTGTGATATCCGTATTTAAAGTTTAATAAGTTAGATGTCATCATCATAGTCAAGAAACTTATTCAATGAAAAGACATCGTCCACAAAACGGAATGTAAATTGATACAAAGAAAAGAACAATTCGACGGGAAGATTTATTTTGATTTTTGGTGTTTTAACGCCACTTTCAACAATATTTCAGCTATATCATGGCGACCAGTTTTAGTGGTGGAGGAAGTCGGAGTAACCGGAGAGAACCAACGACCATGGGCAAGCAACTGGTAAACTTTATCACTTGCGGCTGCGAATCGAGTGCACCCTTTCTTGTAATTTACAAAGCCGGGCGCAAACCCACGCCGTATTGGTGATAGGCTTGTATGAGTTGTTAGATCCAGCAACCTAACTCATTTAGCCACCCGGGCCCCCTCGGCGAGAAGAGGTGCACAGTTGCTACCCATAGGAATGTACATATAATTATACCGTTTGGAGTTGATTTAATAGTAAATAATTTGTATTTTGTTCTCATAATATTCTTTTATGTATTTATTATATCAGATGTTATTATCAAATTACATCAGGTTTGTAGAATATATATTATTATAATTTAATTTGATTTGAATATTTCAATCTGATTGGCTAATCCGCCTGGAGAACATTTTGTCTATACTGGATAACCTGGGTTGGTATTGTGACGTCATCAACGTGTTCATCCGCCAACGACAAATTCAA
The DNA here is from genome assembly GCA_002080005.1 of Gigantidas platifrons. Lineage (NCBI taxonomy): Eukaryota > Metazoa > Mollusca > Bivalvia > Mytilida > Modiolidae > Gigantidas > Gigantidas platifrons. The sequence continues at coordinate 501,593 of MJUT01057330.1, forward strand.
ATAGTCACATGAAATAATCGTAATTAAAATTGAGGAATCATCAAATTTTGTTGTAAAAATTAAATTATAAGGAATATTTGAAATTGTTGAACAGGTAAACTGACCCAAACCAGGTTATATCGTATAACCTATTCAACAATTTCAAATATTCCTTAAATAGACCGAGTTTGATATTATTGCACTGGAACAGTGATATTGGAATTAACGATGTAGATATATTCGGATATCCCACATTATTGGCGTTATCGAGAACGATTGACGATGTAAGCATATTCGGATATTCCACTTTATTACCTCTATAAAGACTTCCACCTTTATTGGTCTACTAGCGATGGATTGAATGTTTACGATTAATTGGCATTAACACGGAACGTCAAGTGTTTACAATGGTTAACACTGTCACACTATAGATTGTTAACCTAATATATGTACTAAAATTAAAGGATTTGCGCTATATTGATTTATTGTGGGGTCCTTGATGCTCATCTTTACAGTTTCCTGTGCGTTTGTTTTATCTTAGTCATGCTTCCTGTGCCCAATGTCCGTCCAACTGTATTTCATTAAAACGAATGGCCAGCGTAGATACAAATACCTTGTTCTAGGAAGGGACAAATATTATTTTATAGCAAAACACTCTGATTCTACCAAAAAGTTCTTGAAATCATCAAAATGCTCGAATCTTTTATTCACAACATATTTGTTATGTTTGATGGACGTGTTTTTCAATCGGTACAAACTGTGCTCCTCTTCTCGCCGACTTGTTTCCTTATTCCTACGAGGCAGACTTCATACAGGTTTCTTAAGAAAAACGAACAGAAGCTAGCCCGATCCTTTAATTTCACGTTCCGCTATATAGATATCCTTTCACCAAATAATTCTAAGCTTAGTGATTTTGTTGATTGCATCTATCCCATTGAGCTTGAAATAAAGGATATCACAGATACAGAGAGGTCTGCTTCATACCTTGGCCTTCTCCTCGAATTGACAGCGAAAAGTTTATAAAAACGAAACTTTACGACAAAAGAGATAATTTCAATCTTCCCATTGTTAACTTTCCATTTATATGTAGCAACATTCTATCAGCGTCTGCATATGGAGTATAGCTCTCTCAGTTGATCTGATATTCCACAGCTTGCGGTTCCTATCAAGACTTCCTTTAGGGTTTCTGCTAAAAAGGAAGCTACTGACTCAAGGGGTCCTCTTGGATAAATTGAAGGCATCACTTCGATGTTCGGTGGTTTTGTTATTACCCTTATTCGAACGTTTTACAGTCGCCACCACGACTTGCTTGACCGTTATGGGATATATGTGTTACAAATGACCACGGATATGTTCCACTTGTAAACACTTTCTAGTCCTTTCCTCATTCATAACTTATCACCGGGTTTGTAAATAGAGTGTAACACGACAGGTGCCACTAGTGCAGCAGGAACTGCTTACCCTTCGAGAGCACCTGAGTGCATCCTCGGTATTTAGTGGGGTTAATCTTACTCGGTATTTAGTGGGGTTAATCTTACTCGGTATTTAGTGGGGTTAATCTTACTCGGTATTTAGTGGGGTTAATCTTACTCGGTATTTAGTGGGGTTAATCTTACTCGGTATTTAGTGGGGTTAATCTTACTCGATCTTTAGTTTTATATGTAATGTTTTGTAGATCGTTGTGTGTCCTTTTATGCTTTTTCTTTTGACCATTGCGTTGTCTGTCCTTCTATTTACAAATTCTTTGTTGCCCGTGTCGCTGGATTGTCCATTCTAGATGGCTTACTATATATGTCTATGGACAGAGGTTTTACATAGTGTAGGTACAAATATTCGTACTACATATGTCTGTTGACAGACTTTTGCATTATGTAGGTAGAACGTAAACGATGGATTTGATGATTGGACAAAGATTTCACATAATGTAGGTATCATATTACTGACGGGATTGATACTTCAACATATGCTTAACATAAAATAGGTTAATATTTACAGGCTGAGACCAGAAATGAACAGGTAATTTTTTTCACATATGTTGTTATTGTAGACAGGGCAGATGTGAGAGACAACTTAAGAGGGTTTTTTACTTTTGATTTAAAGTTGCTTAGTTTACAAGATTATGAAATATGAAGAATAATATCTTACAGATGTCTCTTACAACTGCCAAGGTCTAAACTCTGTTGAAAAACGAAGAGATGTATTCAACTACCTGAAATCCAAAAACTGCAATATATATTGCTTGCAAGATACCCATTTTACTAAAAATGATGAAACTGCTATAAGAAATCAAAGGGGAGGAGAATGCATATGTAATTCATTTGCATCAAATCAAAGAGGTGTTGCAATATTATTAAGTAATAACTTTGAATATAAAATATTAAATATAAAAAAAGATTATTGTGGGAATCTATTGGGAGTTGAAATAGAGATTGAAGGTAACAAAATAACCCTAATAAATATATATAGCCCAAATAATGATACTCCTTTATTTTACAATAAAGTTAGTGAAACTATTGAATATTTTAATAATCAGTCCATCATACTAACAGGAGATTATAATTTAGTTCAAAATCAAAGGTTAGATACATATAATTATGTTGGTATTAATAACCCAAAAGCAAAAGATAAAGTTTTGGATATGATTGAAATATATAATTTAACAGATCCGTTTAGAGAACTTTATCCTGATCTTAAAAGATATACATGGAGAAAACGCACTCCTTTAAAACAGGCAAGACTAAACTTCTTTCTGATATCTCAAAGTTTTAATCACCAAGTTCATGATGTTAAAATAATAAATATATATAGGTCTGATCACTGCCCAATAATTTTACAATTGAAACTATATAAACTAGCTTTTAGCTGTATCGCTGAACGGATTAAATCAGTTCTACCAATTCTTATAAGTAATGACCAAACAGGCTTCATTCCAGGGAGATATATTGGGGAAAATACTCGTCTTATATATGATATTCGACATTTCACGGAAGAGCAGGACATACCGGGAATTCTCCTCCTCATAGATTTTGAGAAAGCTTTTGACTCTATTTCATGGATGTTTATTGAAAATGTTTTAGATTTCTTTAATTTAATTAAAAACTATGATATGGGTGGTTTAAAAATGTTAAATATCAAAATGTATATAAAAGGATTAAAATTAAGCTGGATTAGAAGAATCATAAAGAAAAGATCTTAAGATAACAAAATTATTGTTATCTTCTGAAAAAATAGATATTACACAGCTATTAAACTCAGGGCATAAAAAGCAACTAAAAAATCCTTTTTGGGAAGAAGTTTTCAATACATGGAGAGAACTGCAATTAAAATTACAAATAGACCAATTAAATATAAATACTTGTAATATTTGGAATAATGAAAACATTGAGGTGGGATATCAAACAGTTTTGTATAATGATTGGGCAAAAAGGGGTGTTTACATGATAAATGATGTGCTGGATGAAACTGGAAAAATAATGTCATTTCAAAAGTTTCAAGACACCTATAATATACAAACAAACTTTCTTGCTTATCATGGTGTTATTACAGCAATAAGTCTTTACATAAAAAAATCAAATATACCTATTAATGACTTAGAAAAACTAAATGGATCACTAATTCCAAACATCATTAAAATTTTTATGAAATCTCAAAAAGGATCTAAAGACATGTACCATGTTTTAAATTCAAATTCAATAACATTAAAATGTGAAGAAAAATGGACGGAAGCTCTAAAGGTAATTTTAAATTGGAAAGAAATTTATCATTTGCCTTTCATTACAACAAAAAGTTCAAAACTACAGTGGTTTCAATATAGAATCATTCACAGAATTCTAGGTACAAATAGTTTATTGTATAAAATAAATCAAAAACCAAATGATAAATGTAGTTTCTGTTTAGAAGAAGTAGAAACAATTGAACATATATTTTGGTCATGTAATAAAACATCTAAACTTTGGGAAGACTTAAATATCTGGATTTTTGAGAAAAAAAAAACTGAAATAGAACTGCCATTAAATTTGACTATAATTTTATTTGGAATAACAGACAAATAAAATAAAAAACTATTTGAGAAATTTAATAATTCTGCTTACTATGTTTTATATATACAGAACAAAATTAGATAATCAGCAGGTTCATTTAAAAGCATTACAAAACTATTTAAAAGAAAACCTTGTTATTGAAAAAAGCATATATTATAAAAATAAATCATGGAGTCCCTGGGCACCAATTTTATAACAACATTATATATTTGTTCAACTACTTCAATTTTTCCCTCCCCATACTACCATGGCTATAATTTAATGATACTTATTTTGATTTTTGTATTGTATGCTTTTCTTGTCACTCCATAAGCATAAGAATGAATATTTAGAGTAAACTATTAGTACAAGAATCTATCCTCTTTCTGTATACATCTATTTACATAATTTGTTGTAAACATGAGATGATTATTTAATTGTAAAATATGATGTTTTTGCCAATAAAAGAAATTCATTACAAAAAAAAAAAAATATTTACAGATGGTCCTTGAACATAGGTTTTGCATAACATAAGAAAAACGGTGCTAATTGGTTGGTCAGTGGACAGAGGTTTTACATTATTTAGATAGAATGAGGACGAAGATATTTGGTCCGTGTACAATATGTTTTACATATCGGTAACACGTTCACGATTAAGGACACACGTTTTACATATTATAGATAATTTTGTAGCCCATGGGACAGAGAGGCTTTATATAACGTAGGTTAAATGTTGCTATTTGGATTGGTCATTCGCCAAAAGATTTACATAATGCAGGTAAACTGTTGGCGATTGTATTTATCATTGACCAGAGGCTTTGCATAATGTAGGTCAAAAGTTCCCACAGAGATTGGTTTGTTGACCGAGTTTTTACATAATGTTGATAACATATTGCCGATGACGTTGTCCTTTGTTGAAAGTTTACATGAAGTGTTAAATGTTGCTATTGGGGTTGGTCATTCGACAGAAGATTTACATCGTGTATGTTAAATATTGTCGATGACGTTGTCCTTGGCTAAAAGTTTACATAATGTAGGTTAAATGTTGCTATTGGAGTTGGTCATTCGACAGAAGATTTACATCGTGTATGTTAAATATTGTCGATGACGTTGTCCTTGGCTAAAAGTTGACGTGAAGTGTTAAATGTTGCTATTGGAGTTGGTCATTCGACAGAAGATTTACATCATATAGGTTAAATATTGTCGATGACGTTGTCCTTGGCTAAAAGTTGACGTGAAGTGTTAAATGTTGCTAATGTGATTGGTCATTCGACAGAAGATTTACATATGTAGGTTAAATATTGTCGAAGATGTTGTCCTTGGCTAAAAGTTGACGTGAAGTGTTCAATGTTTCTATTGGGGTTGGTCATTCGACAGAAGATTTACATATGTAGGCTAAATATTGTCGATGACGTTATCCTTGGCTAAAAGTTTACATGAAATATGTTGAATGTTGCTATTGGGGTTGGTCATTCGACAGAAGATTTACACCATGTAGGTTAAATATTATTGATGACGTTGTCCTTGGCTAAAAGTTTACATAATGTAGGTTAAATGTTGCTATTGGAGTTGGTCATTCGACAGAAGATTTGCATCATGTAGGTTAAATATTGTCGATGACGTTGTCCTTGGCTAAAAGTTGACGTGAAGTGTTAAATGTTGCTATTGGAGTTGGTCATTCGACAGAAGATTTACATCATGTAGGTTAAATATTGTCGATGACGTTGTCCTTGGCTAAAAGTTGACGTGAAGTGTTAAATGTTGCTATTGGAGTTGGTCATTCGACAGAAGATTTACATCA
>MJUT01057330.1:507636-519014 GCA_002080005.1 Gigantidas platifrons
TGTTAAATGTTGCTATTGGGGTTTGTCATTCGACAGAAGATTTACATCATATAGGTTAAATATTGCCGATGACGTTGTCCTTGGCTAAAAGTTTACGTGAATTGTTAAATGTTGCTATTGGGGTTTGTCATTCGACAGAAGATTTACATCATATAGGTTAAATATTGTCGATGACGTTGTCCTTGGCTAAAAGTTTACGTGAAGTGTTAAATGTTGCTATTGGGGTTGGTCATTCGACAGAAGATTTACATAATGCAGGTAAACTGTTGGCGATTGTATTTATCATTGACCAGAGGCTTTGCATAATGTAGGTCAAAAGTTCCCACAGAGATTGGATTGTTGACCGAGTGTTTACATAATATTGATAACATATTGCCGATGACGTTGTCCTTGGCTAAAAGTTTACATGAAGTGTTAAATGTTGCTATTGGGGTTGGTCATTTGACAGAAGATTTACATCGTGAAGGTTAAATATTGTCGATGACGTTGTCCTTGGCTAAAAGTTGACGTGAAGTGTTAAATGTTGCTAATGTGATTGGTCATTCGACAGAAGATTTACATATGTAGGTTAAATATTGTCGATGACGTTGTCCTTGGCTAAAAGTTTACATGAAATATGTTAAATGTTGCTATTGGGGTTGGTCATTCGACAGAAGATTTACATCGTGTAGGTTAAATATTATCGATGACGTTGTCCTTGGCTAAAGGTTTTCATGAACTGTTAAATGTTGCGATTTACATCATATAGGTTAAATATTGTGGATGACGTTGTCCTTGGCTAAAAGTTGACGTGAAGTGTTAAATGTTGCTAATGTGATTGGTCATTCGACAGAAGATTTACATATGTAGGTTAAATATTGTCGAAGATGTTGTCCTTGGCTAAAAGTTTACATGAAATATGTTAAATGTTGCTATTGGGGTTCGTCATTCGACAGAAGATTTACACCATGTAGGTTAAATATTTTCGAAGATGTTGTCCTTGGCTAAAAGTTTACGTGAAGTGTTAAATGTTGCTATTGGAGTTGTTCATTCGACAGAAGATTTACATCATATAGGTTAAATATTGTCGATGACGTTGTCCTTGGCTAAAAGTTGACGTGAAGTGTTAAATGTTGCTAATGTGATTGGTCATTCGACAGAAGATTTACATATGTAGGTTAAATATTGTCGAAGATGTTGTCCTTGGCTAAAAGTTGACGTGAAGTGTTCAATGTTTCTATTGGGGTTGGTCATTCGACAGAAGATTTACATATGTAGGCTAAATATTGACGATGACGTTGTCCTTGGCTAAAAGTTTACATGAAATATGTTCAATGTTGCTATTGGGGTTGGTCATTCGACAGAAGATTTACATCGTGTAGGTTAAATATTGTCGATGACGTTGTCCTTGGCTAAAAGTTTTACGTGAAGTGTTAAATGTAGCTATTGGGGTTGGTCATTCGACAGAAGATTTACACCATGTAGGTTATATATTATCGATGACGTTGTCCTTGGCTAAAGGTTTTCGTGAAGTGTTAAATGTTGCGATTTACATCATGTATGTTAAATATTGTCGATGACGTTGTCCTTGGCTAAATGTTTACATGAAGTGTTAAATGTTGCTATTGGGGTTTGTCATTCGACAGAAGATTTACATCATGTAGGTTAAATATTGTCGATGACGTTGTCCTTGGCTAAAAGTTTACGTGAAGTGTTAAATGTTGCTATTGGGGTTTGTCATTCGACAGAAGATTTACACCATGTAGGTTAAATATTGTCGAAGATGTTGTCCTTGGCTAAACGTTTACGTGAAGTGTTAAATGTTGCTATTGGGGTTGGTCATTCGACAGAAGATTTACATAATGCAGGTAAACTGTTGGCGATTGTATTTATCATTGACCAGAGGCTTTGCATAATGTAGGTCAAAAGTTCCCACAGAGATTGGATTGTTGACCGAGTGTTTACATAATGTTGATAACATATTGCCGATGACGTTGTCCTTGGCTAAAAGTTTACATGAAGTGTTAAATGTTGCTATTGGGGTTTGTCATTCGACAGAAGATTTACATCATGTAGGTTAAATATTGTCGATGACGTTGTCCTTGGCTAAAGGTTTTCATGAACTGTTAAATGTTGCGATTTACATCATATAGGTTAAATATTGTCGATGACGTTGTCCTTGGCTAAAAGTTGACGTGAAGTGTTAAATGTTGCTATTGGGGTTGGTCATTCGACAGAAGATTTACATCACGTAGGTTAAATATTATCGATGACGTTGTCCTTGGCTAAAGGTTTTCATGAACTGTTAAATGTTGCGATTTACATCATATAGGTTAAATATTGTCGATGACGTTGTCCTTGGCTAAAAGTTGACGTGAAGTGTTAAATGTTGCTAATGTGATTGGTCATTCGACAGAAGATTTACATATGTAGGTTAAATATTGTCGAAGATGTTGTCCTTGGCTAAAAGTTTACATGAAGTGTTAAATGTTGCTAATGTGATTGGTCATTCGACAGAAGATTTACATCATATAGGTTAAATATTGTCGATGACGTTGTCCTTGGCTAAAAGTTGACGTGAAGTGTTAAATGTTGCTAATGTGATTGGTCATTCGACAGAAGATTTACATATGTAGGTTAAATATTGTCGAAGATGTTGTCCTTGGCTAAAAGTTGACGTGAAGTGTTAAATGTAGCTATTGGGGTTGGTCATTCGACAGAAGATTTACATCATGTAGGCTAAATATTGTCGATGACGTTGTCCTTGGCTAAAAGTTTACGTGAAGTGTTAAATGTAGCTATTGGGGTTGGTCATTCGACAGAAGATTTACACCATGTAGGTTAAATATTATCGATGACGTTGTCCTTGGCTAAAGGTTTTCATGAACTGTTAAATGTTGCGATTTACATCATATAGGTTAAATATTGTCGATGACGTTGTCCTTGGCTAAATGTTTACATGAAGTGTTAAATGTTGCTATTGGGGTTGGTCATTCGACAGAAGATTTACACCATGTAGGTTAAATATTATTGATGACGTTGTCCTTGGCTAAAGGTTTTCATGAACTGTTAAATGTTGCGATTTACATCATATAGGTTAAATATTGGCGATGACGTTGCCCTTGGCTAAATGTTTACATGAAGTGTTAAATGTTGCTATTGGGGTTGGTCATTCGACAGAAGATTTACATAATGCAGGTAAACTGTTGGCGATTGTATTCATCATTGACCAGAGGCTTTGCATAATGTAGGTCAAAAGTTCCCACAGAGATTGGTTTGTTGACCGAGTTTTTACATAATGTTGATAACATATTGCCGATGACGTTGTCCTTTGTTGAAAGTTTACACGAAGTGTTAAATATTGCCAATGGGATTTGTCATTCGACAGAAGATTTACATATGTAGGTTAAATATTGTCGATGATCTTGTCCTTGGCCAAAAGTTTACATAATGTAGGTTAAATGTTGCTATTGGAGTTGGTTATTCGATAGAAGATTTACATCATGTAGGTTAAATATTATTGATGACGTTGTCCTTGGCTAAAGGTTTATATGAAGTGTTAAATGTTGTGATTTACATCATGTATGTTAAATATTGTCGATGACGTTGTCCTTGGCTAAAGGTTTTCATGAAGTGTTAAATGTTGCGATTGACATCATGTATGTTAAATATTGTCGATGACGTTGTCCTTGTCTAAAAGTTTACATGAAGTGTTAAATGTTGCTATTGGGGTTTGTCATTCGACAGAAGATTTACACCATGTAGGTTAAATATTGTCGATGACGTTGTCCTTGGCTAAAATTTTACATAATGTAGGTTAAATGTTGCTATTGGAGTTGGTCATTCGACAGAAGATTTACATCATGTAGCTTAAATATTGTCGATGACGTTGTCCTTGGCAAAAGGTTTATATGAAGTGTTAAATGTTGTGATTTACACCATGTAGGTTAAATATTGTCGATGACGTTGTCCTTGGCCAAAATTGTACATGAAGTAAGTTAAATGTTGCTATTGGGGTTGGTCATTCGACAGAAGATTTAGTATATGTAGGTAAAATGTTTTATCATTTACCAGAGGCTTTGTATAATGTAGGTTAACAGTTTCTTCAAGATTGGTTTAATGACAGAGGTTTTGCATTACGTTGGTAAATATTGCCGAAGTTATGATTCCTTGCATTATTTGCTTGTTAAAGCTTATAAATTCGTTAGTTCGTGTTTTTGACAAAGATGATGAGACGATTCTTTAATAATCATTGATTTAATAGTCTAGTACCCAGAAGACGATGACGTTGTAAAAAAATCAGACTACAAATTGTAAGCTCGAGTGGATCGTGTGAGTTGTGAAATAAATTAATGTATAGGAATTTAATATGGCAACATCGAGAGGCACAGTTTGTTTCAATAGGGATGCCGGTGAATTGTTGTCACATATGCCCTTTGTGTTCAACAAATATGTTGAACTTCAACATACTAATGACTTCAAATTCTGCATAGCATTGTTTAGATTTTGTTTCGTGGTTGACAAAATACGAATATTTAATTTATCATTAACCAACAGACAGACACCAAGAGTCATTAACCGTCTTCACCCTCTAACAATTTTGTGGTTTACTTTTTTCCCCAATTCAAATCTGTATTGAAAACTATACATTTGTTACTGAAAAAACATAAGGACCAGTATCTTATCCTGACCTCGTTAATATTAGTAGCATGTAATAGAAATAGTGATAGTTATTTTAGCACAATACAATTAAGATTGATCAATGAACACCATGCGGATTTTGGGAGTTATTTCACAAGTGTTACTAATTTTAGACTTGTTTGTTTACTTCCTGTCGGAGCATATACGTGTGTACTTTTGTTTTTGATTCACGTGTTGGTATTACTCTATTTTTTTCCACTGGTTGGGCGTGGCTTAAAACGGGTTGACTGATTACAGGAAAGTCCATGTATTTAGGAGGGTCAGGTTACCTGATCAATTTCATTTATACAGCTATATTCAATCGTGCGTGTATGATCCAATCTGTGTATTTAAATTACACCCTTGTGAGTTCTATTCCTTTTGTATGAATTGATTTCGGTGACACTGCTGTATACAGTTCAATAATGTCAATAACGGGAACTGCCATGTACATACACAAAATAAAATCGAATGCTCTCATGTAAATTTAAAGGTCAACTCCGCCCGACCAGTTAAATAAAATAGAATAATAGATATGAAACATCTCAAATGTCTTTTTTCTTTTTTTATCAATTTTTTTCTGGTTTACTAACGAGTGACATGGTCGTGATCGTATGAAAGCTATATTTACCTAAAGACCTATACAATCAGTGCATAGCACTATTAATGTAGTCAATTCGATTCCCAGCAGTGGAGAGCAGTACGCATACAACTTTATCTGATAAAGTTTGCCACTTACTTCTGGCTGTTCGGTAGATTTTGAAGGGTAATAAAGCTTACTGCACCAACAAAGCTGGCAGCCATGAAATATTGTTGAAAGTGGCCTTATATTCCATAACCAGAACCGAGAGTTCAAAAAGTTCTTGTTGTCTATTTACATTCCACTACATCTAACAGTGAGTAAATGCTGTGTTGTTGCTCCAAAAACAGAGAGCAAGTGTTGCGTTGTTGCTCATGTAAGTTGTTGGTTGAACGCCATTTCCATTACTAACTACAGTCAAACCTGTCTATAGTGGTCACCTGGGGGAGATTGACAAAATGACCGCTATATACAGGTGACTTTTATATGAAGGGTTTTGATTTTTTGACAAAATATTGCACGTTAGTTGTAAATAAACATTTTTCATTACATCTTATGTTTTTAATAATGTTTTACTTGTTATTTTGTTCCTGTCGTAATTTTACTCTGGTTTACATTTATTGTTGATGAAATTATCTCAATATGATATGATTTGAATAAAACATACAAATAAATAAATAAAGATATTTAATAAACAAAAATACAATTTCCAGTAACACGATGTTGAACTGGGAACATTGTAACGTTTCCAAAATCGTCAAGAATCTCACGTTTTCTTTAAAGAATGTTCATTATCTGGGTATGACCGATCTCCATCTCCTCGTCCACAGCCCGACAACTTTTCCCAACATCACAATGATTTATCGCTTTCTCTTTATTGTCAAATTTTAAAGCTTGGTCTATTTACGGATGTTGATGATTTTGACATGATGCACTAGATACACAATATTTTTGATGAGTGAATTTCTATTCTCGTCGTAATGAATAAAAATTCCCCAATAACGCCCGGGGATAAACTGTCCTTTATGTAATTTACTATTCACAAAATGCATGGTGTTTGTTTATTTAGTTCATTAAATTAGTCAATATGTTTTGTAGCACCTCGGGATTTTTGGTACATTTGAGAAAAATACCGATCTTCCGAAATCACTTCCGGTATTATTTTTAAAATAAAATTTACCGTTATACAAAGGTTTTACGCTGAAAATTACTTATAAATGGTGACCGCTGACCACATTGAACAGGTGACCGCTATATCGAATTAAAATATATAGTAAAATGCAAAGGGAGAGCACGAAAGTGACCGTTATGAGCAGGTGACCATTATATAAAGGTGACCGTTACGACAGGTTTGATTATATAGTATACCTTGTTGGTGTTCCATAACCACTCCAGCCGGCAGAGGCAGACACTGCTACCAACACTACAGGAACCCCTTAAAATAACATCGAATTATTCCATTATATGCATTTATATGCTACATTGTATATGACACACATTATCAAAAACTATTTGAAACTTCGTGACAAAATCTAGACAACTATTTGTTATGTGTATTGCTAGTAGCTATATGTTTATGATTGTGTACACTTGAACTGCCACCTAATTCTAGACCAATGAATGTCTACTTTATAAACTGCCACCTAATTCTAGACCAATGACTGTCTACTTTATAAACTGCCACATAATTCTAGACCAATGACTGTCTACTTTATAAACTGCCACCTAATTCTAGATCAATGACTGTCTACTTTATAAACTGCCACCTAATTCTAGACCAATGACTGTCTACTTTAAAAACTGCCACCTAATTCTAGACCAATGACTGTCTACTTTATAAACTGCCACCTAGTTCTAGACCATGAATATCTACTTTATAAACTGCCACCTAATTCTAGACTAATGACTGTCTACTTTATAAACTGCCACATAGTTCTAGACGATGACTATCTATTTTATAAACACCAATTTACCAGTCTAGAACTATCTGTTGTTTTACGACAGATTATATCTGTACAGGGCTATGTACTACATAACAAACATTCGAACACGAAGCGTGAGATTATTTAACTGGTTATTCTCGGAAAACCGTGGAATAAATGCTTTGTAGCATGAAGCCATGCATTATCATCCTTCCCTCCCGCTATTTCTACCTACTGAGTCCATAAGCAAACGTCGGAGCGGGAGGTTTGGCGCCGTAAAATCTGATTCATCTCACCATTTCTTTGGAAATGCCTGTACCAAGTCAGGGCCATTGCGGTTTTCCCAGTTTTCCGGTTGTTGACTGATTTTGTCTGTTTAATGATTTATGAGTTTTGCTTTTCCCTTTGGAAGATTGCTCGGTGTTCCGTAATTTTGTTATTACCCTTAAGTTCGCGTGAGCTGAGTAGGACTTATCAACAGTCAGCAGGAGTATCACCAAATTCTCCCAACATTTAAACGATAATTCCCGTGAAGATGACAAAAGTAAATAAAACTTATTAGCATCATCAGCCAGGTAACATTTTTTTTTATACATAAATCAAATTAGGAACTGTCTTGTCAGAAATATCAATAAACATCATCATACAAAAATGTATTTGAAACAATTCTTGATAACCTCTGCTGGGACTAATGTTTACGTCATAATCGAGATCGTGACGTCTGTGCTTTTAAACCGGAACTGCATTGGTAAGCAAAACCGCTAATGAAGAATATGATTTCATTTAAATTATCATTATTTTAAATAATTGTCTTTGAATTATGTCATCAAGTTACGTTATAAAATCCACCATTAACTGTAACAATGAATGGTATATTTGCGAATCATGCGATTTTTCCCGCGAAAATACAAATATCAAAACCTATAGATGTACCATATATCCGTGTTTATGTTTGATTAAAGGATGATAAACATGTCATCTGAATGTGAATAAAATTGATACTGAAAAATATCAGCCTGTTCGACATAATATGAAGTTTGTGACTCGTTCGCTTCGCTCACTCGCCAACAAACTTATTCTGGCTTGACAGGCTGATATTTTTGGTATCGATCAAGTCATATCCAGATAACATATTCATATCACTTCTAAGTTGTTGATTATTGCACGGATCGTTTAGAGTAATACAACTACAGCCGAGATTTAAAATGTGCATTATCTCGTATCTGCGTTTTTGTGTATTATTTGACAGTTCTTAGCTGTTGCTTACATTCTGGCATATAAACCATAAACAAAATTTATATACCCGATTTGGCTAAGGGGTTAAATGTTTCGTCAATATGCTTGGCGAATATTGGTGCTGCAGTGTACCAACGAAGTGGATTCGAATCCCTCCGATGGAAGATGATAAAAATTACAAAATAATTAACTCTAACAATGTTGTGTTTAACTTTCACACGTATAGGTAGTTTTTCAATGATGATAAGCTGCTGTAGATTTCTTTCGAACGAAAGGCGAGACAAAATACGAAAATAAATTTTATTAGCTGATGTTTAGATTTTTGTTTTATTATTTTGGATGACAGCAGGATGAAGGAATCAAATTCAACATTTCAAAATTTATTTTCATATTCGATCTGGTTTAGAATTTTATTCTTCTGGTGGCCAAAATACGAGAAAACATACGAAAATAAACATTACTCAGTAACTTATCTTTGACTTAAGGTAAAAGTTGGACACACTTTTCTTATGCAACGGAAAGAATCAAGCTCAGCTGTTCAGATTTTCTTGTCCTATTTTCACATTTAATTTTTCTGAAAACGCACGTTAATACCACTGTACACATTTACTTCCCAGTTCTTTGATAGTTCATGATATTTCATTTCTTGTTTTTAATTTTACATCAATTTTTGATTCGTCAATTTCAAGTAGTACAAAGACAACATAAAAAATAATTATCGCCCTACTCTGTAAACAAACGCATTCACCTATATAATATGTCACGACCAATCTGTGTGTTGTGTTTTTAATATCTCCTTAATAACATTTTTAAATAAAAGGCCCTGACGCCAAGGTTATATGGTAAGATTAAATTTTGAAACTACTGTAGACTAGAGGTTCAGGTGAGCCTGTATCACTCACCTCACTTAAATAATTCTGAAAGGACCAATGACCATTTTGAAGTAAACAAAAAAGGGGAGTAACTCTGGTTAGATTTGTCGAACTTGACCTAGATATTCATGAGATACACGTACTTACCAAACCTAGTTTCAATGTGACTTTTTGTTCACAAGTTATCATCTGGAAACCAATTCAGGACACACGGACGGACGGACGGACGGACGGACGACACTCATTTCTATAGTCCCCTTCGACGAAGCGTCAGGGGACAATAATGCATTGTAAATTCTTTAATGCAGAATACACGTTAGAGAGAACAGAAGTGGCAATCAAGAATAAACAATCCAGGGTCACCAGCAACATTCAGCACAAGGCACAGAACGACTTTAGAGAGAACAGAAGTGGCAATCAAGAATAAACAATCCCGGGACATCAGCAACATTCAGCACAAGGCACAGAACGACGTTAGAGAGAACAGAAGTGGCAATTAAGAATAAACAATCCATCGTCACCAGCAGCATTCAGCACAAGGCACATAACGATGTTAGAGAGAACAGAAGTGGCAATCAAGAATAAACAATCCAGGGTCACCAGCAACATTCAGCCAGGGTCACCAGCAACATTCAGCACAAGGCACAGAACGACGTTAGAGAGAACAGAAGTAGCAATCAAGAATAAACAATCCATGGTCACCAACAACATTCAGCACAAGACAAAGAACGACGTTAGAGAGAACAGAAGTGGCAATCAGGAATAAACAATCCAGGGTCACCAGCAACATTCAGCACAAGGCACATAACGATGTTAGAGAGAACAGAAGTGGCAATCAAGAATAAACAATCCAGGGTCACCAGCAACATTCAGCACAAGGCACAGAACGACGTTAGAGAGAACAGGAGTAGCAATCAAAAATAAACAATCCCGTGTCACCAGCAACATTCAGCACAAGGCACGGAACGACGTTAGAGAAAACAGAAGTAGCAATCAAGAATAAACAATTCCGGGTCACCAGCAACATTCAACACAAGGCAAAGAACGACGTTAGAGCGAACAGAAGTGGCAATCAAGAATAAACAGTCCCAGGTCACCAGCAACATTCAGCACAAGGCACAGAACGACGTTAGAGAGAACAGAAATGGTAACCAAGAATAAACAATCCAGGATCACCAGCAACATTCAGCACAAGGCAAAGAACGACCAGAAAACCCACATAAAATGTACAAATATCACTAGCAACCAAATTTCTAAAGAAAAAACGCAAAATGATGTACACAATTCTTTTATTTGCGATCAATGTACAATCAAATCCCTTCCTTTTAATCAAAATAAAAATGTTGTAGAAGATCAACATCAGTCTTTTGAAAAAAAAAATTTTTGAACCCAAAACTTCATTTGAAGATTCGGACCATTTTAAATTTTCTAAACAAAGGGGCCTTCATTTTATTCATCTTAATGCTAGGTCACTGCTCCCAAAAATTTCAGAATTAAAAATTATTGCATGTAAAACCAAAGCCGCAGTGATATCTATTTCGGAAACATGGCTCAACGATTCTGTTACCGATGCAGAAATCTGGATTGAAAATTACAGTATTGTGAGGAAGGATAGAACTAGAAATGGAGATGGAGTTTGCTCTTATATTTGAGATGACATCTCTTTTACTTTAGTGCAAGACATCTCAGTCGATGAGCTAGAATCTGTATGGATAGAGTTGTTATTACCTAAATCCAAACCTATAATAGTAGGAACTTGCTATAGGCCACCAAAGCAAAACAATTTCCTGGAACTGTTTGACCTTATTCTGAACAAAATAAGACCGGAGTGTGAAATCATAATTCTTGGCGATTTTAATATTTGTATGAAAAACAAAAATTCTGATATATACAAAAAATACTCGAATATCCTTAACATGTATGCATTGGAACAATTAATTTCCAAACCAACGCGAATTTCATCATCCAGTAGTTCATTAATAGACCATATTTTATGTAATACTAGTGAAAAGATTTGCCAATCCGGTGTCATTGAAGTTGGAATTAGTGACCATTTTGCCATTTTTTGCACTAGAAAAACAACTAGAGAACACACAGGTAAGCAGAGTA
>MJUT01057330.1:520469-531221 GCA_002080005.1 Gigantidas platifrons
AACGACGTTAGAGAGAACAGAAGTGGCAATCAAGAATAAACAATCGAGGGTCACCAGCAACATTCAACACAAGACAAAGAACGACGTTAGAGAGAACAGAAGTGGCAATCAAGAATAAACAATCGAGGGTCACCAGCAACATTCGGCACAAGGCACAGAACGACTTTAGAGAGAACAGAAGTGGCAATCAAGAATAAACAATCCAGGGTCACCAGCAACATTCAGCACAAGGCACAGAACGACCTTAGAGAGAACAGAAGTGGCAATCAAGAATAAACAATCCAGGGTCACCAGCAACATTCAGCACAAGGCACAGAACGACGTTAGAGAGAACAGAAATGGCAATCAAGAATAAACAATCCAAGGCCACCAACAACATTCAACACGAGACAACGAACGACGTTAGAGAGAACAGAAGTTGCAATCAAGAATAAACAATCCAGGGTCACCAGCAACATTCGGCCAGGTTCACCAGCAACATTCAGCACAAGGCAAAAAACGACGTTAGAGAGAACAGAAGTGGCAATCAAGAATAAACAATCCAGGGTCACCAGCAACATTCAGCCAAGGTCACCAGCAACATTCAGCACAAGGCAAAGAACGAAGTTAGAGAGAACAAAAGTGGCAATCAAGAATAAACAATCCATGGTCACCAGCAACATTCAGCACAAGACAAAGAACGACGTTAGAGAGAACAGAAGTGGCAATCAAGAATAAACAATCCAGGGTCACCAGCAACATTCAGCACAAGGCAAAGAACGATGTTAGAGAGAACAGAAGTGGCAATCAAGAATAAACAATCCAGGGTCACGAGCAACATTCAACGCAAGACAAAGAACGACGTTAGAGAGAACAGAAGTGGCAATCAAGAATAAACAATCGAGGGTCACCAGAAACATTCGGCACAAGGCACAGAACGACTTTAGAGAGAACAGAAGTGGCAATCAAGAATAAACAATCCAGGGTCACCAGCAACATTCAGCACAAGGCACAGAACGACGTTAGAGAGAACAGAAGTGGCAATCAAGAATAAACAAGCCAGGGTCACCAGCAACATTCAGCACAAGGCACAGAACGACGTTAGAGAGAACAGAAATGGCAATCAAGAATAAACAATCCAGGGTCACCAGCAACATTCAACACGAGACAAAGAACGACGTTAGAGAGAACAGAAGTTGCAATCAAGAATAAATAATCCAGGGTCACCAGCAACATTCGGCCAGGTTCACCAGCAACATTCAGCACAAGGCAAAGAACGACGTTAGAGAGAACAGAAGTGGCAATCAAGAATAAACAATCCAGGGTCACCAGCAACATTCAGCCATGGTCACCAGCAACATTCAGCACAAGGCAAAGAACGAAGTTAGAGAGAACAAAAGTGGCAATCAAGAATAAACAATCCATGGTCACCAGCAACATTCAACACAAGACACAGAACGAAGACAAACGAAATCACCACGCAGAAAACTACAAAGATGAGCAACACGGACCTGCAGCCCTCGCGAAGGTTAAACATGGCCTATTTCTTAAAAGACGTCAGTCTTGTTACTCATCCTCAATTCCAGGCAAATGTCTTGTTATAGGTGAAAGACAAAGAATAAGTAAAATGGAAAAGATTCATTTATCATTTGAGATATAGGTATTTCGTAAAGGTCAATATGTTTGAATATGTCAGATTTCTTAATAATATCATCATATAAATATGGAAAAGAAATGCCTTTTTTATCAGATCTCTAAATGTAGAATTGTATTTATATTATTATTTACAGTGGTAGCAATACTTTATGAAGTGTGCATCCTTGATGTAAAATTGTGTAGCATTATCACGAGATGACATGTAATCACATTCAGAAACATTATTGTAAATACAGGAAACCAACTGATACATGTAAAGGTCATATGGTGGGCCAAACAACGTCGCCGTCCAAAAAGGGAGAAAATACAATTGGGAAAGAAAAATGGTCTTTTTTGTCGTAAACGAATGAATCAAATTTATCTTGAGAAAAAGGTATGTGTGGATCTTAAGTTGACATGATGCGTGTTATAATATTAGCCTTGATCCATGTAAGTTGGGGTCATAAATATTAATGCAATGTGACAATAATAGGATTATATATTGCTAAAATATCATATAAGTATCTGTAACTTACAATAACCACTCGATTGACTGTAGTCAAGGCGCTTGTTAGAAGAGCATTATATTTTGTCTTAGAACATTTGCCTTAGCTTTGGATAAAGCGAAATTTGAAAGGTTGTTTTTTTATAGATAGCCAGTACACAGTAGGAATATATCGATGTGGGGATTAGATGTTGTGTAAGCAAATCATGTATTATTTCAGTGTAAGCAATCCTTGATGATAAACTAATACATGCATGGTTCACGTAGAACTTTAATCAAGAAAACAAATTAAAAAGGTTTGGGGGCCACCAAAAGTATTTTAACCTCATCACATTTAATTAAAGTACCTGTATCAAAACAGGAAATTCATCGGTCATATGTTAGGGATAACGATTTTACATCTTTCTATGACTTTTCCATTGGGTAATAGAACTATTGAGACAGTGTGATATTTTTGGTTTTTCATTAAATTTTTTACATTTTTTTTTATAATTACTAATATTTACATTGACATCTTTAACCGATTTTAAAAATCATTCTGGTATATTGCAGGTCGTTCCCAATTTAATGTCGTTCTTTAGCCTTCTACGCTTTCACACATTCATCAATGATGAAGTTCAGCAATAGAAAGTTCAGCAGCAACGGTCTTAAATATAAACACGGGCAATGCCTCTGTCAAATATCATATCATTAAATTGAAAACAAAAATCGGTGGCGTTTAACATTATTCTACAGATATATGTTTCAACCAATGACAGAATGCAATGTCAAAATAATTCTATAATCACATTGACGTATCTATTGAGTGATCATGGACAGGTCAAAGTTTCTATTGAGGGATCATTGACAGGTTAATGGTTTCAAGACATATAGTGAATACAAAACAACAACATTTACATTTGCAGCGAAACGAATCAAAATTGTGTAGTAACTAACGTACTTCATCTGAGTTGTCAACTCCATAATTATGGGCGAATAAATAATTACTGTGTAACGCTATTTGAGCAATTCTTCTGTATGATGGCGAGATCAACTTACGAAATGGAATAATGAATGTTTTTGCTAGACCAACACACATAGTTAGATTTAGTATTGTGCTAGCCCACATGTAGTCCAAATGTCGCTCAAATATACAGATAATACTGACTCTGAAACAACATGTCGTTTGTCATACTCCTGTGTTGTTGCATGCTTAACGCCGAAGCAGCGAATTACAGTTATATAGTCCATATTTGACAAAACCGGAGATCGAGCCAACACACGAGGCGAGCACGCTACCACACCACTTTTAATTGAGATGGCAGTATATCGTGTATATCGTTGTTTGTCCTTTTGATAATTTTCTTGTTGCCATTGTGTTGTCTGACCTTCTTTGATTTACGGATTCTTATTACACCTATGGTACCTTCAAACTCTTTTTTCTGATTAGAAAAATGTTAGTAGTTCATTTTGTATATATATACTCTTACCCCATCCAAACATACAGTAGTATGTTACTCTGGATTTTTCGGTCCCAAATACTTGTACTACTTTACTGTACAACAGGAGTCCTTCCACTAACATCCAAACAAACACAGCCGAGTAGAAATAGTGAAGTATTAAAGCAACCACAGCACAAACAATCTGAAATATAAAATTGTAAGAGATTATTGATTACAGGAACACTCCGGAAACACGAACTACAATAACATAAACTTAACCAAACTAATCTGGTTTACACCCAAACTAATCTGGTTTACACCCAAACTAATCTGGATTACATCCAAGCTAATCTGGTTTACACCTAAACTTAACTGAATTACACCCACAACACAACAATTCGGAGGATAACAAGATTGTCTTATATTGCTACAGACGGTTGAATGATTTTCTTTCCAATTCAATACATATAAATGCAACAAGAATAATGGATGTGTTCAGTAAAATGTTTTATCTAACATAATGTACGTACACCCTTGAAAATAAAGAGAATATCATCTCGTATTACCACACTGTGTAAGTTGAATGTTTTACAATGCACTGTGTGTAGAGAACTTAACCAACAATGTTTAAAATATTTGACGCAGCGTTAGTTAATTTTGTCTTTAGATTATATTTGAACAACATAATTTAAGGAAATCGTTTATTAATCACCACGTTAGATTTTAATTGCTTGTTAGCCTTAATCATCGTGAAGACTAACGATACTTTTGAAGAACTGAACCCAGTTGTTTTTTTTGGTGCTTTACTCTTTCCAAATCTGTTTGTCTTTGGCTTTGTTTGATGTTCTTTTGCTTCAGCTTTTACAATTAATTAAATTATACAGTATGCCCTACAGAGTCAAGGTCATAAATTTGTCTTGTAGGTGATTGTCGATCTGTCAGAAATTAGAGAGAGAAAATGTCCAGACAACAATATCATTTCTCACATGCTAAGGCATTATGATAAGTTATGAATGCGGATAGAAGGATGCGATTATAACAAAAGGCTACATATCTGGATCATCTGGTCATTTCGTAACGGTAAACAAAGTCATGATTAATATTTGTGACGGCTGTACAATTTTCAAAGTGATGACTTCAACGTTACCACTATGCTCTCTTGGTTCTGTATCTTCCTGTATAGCAACAACACAAAATTGAATGCGATCTGCACTCTTTTAAATTGAATCTGAACTATTACATAGCTGACTAAGCAGTGCTCGTCTTTCTGGCTGATAAATGTCCGACCGCCATATGGAGCAGGTTAACTCTTCTCAACTAATGCTAAGAACATTTACATTTAACAAAAAATTACAAAACATATGGTTCAACTGGTTATCAAGTACTCCACTACGTGCAATAAGTAATTCGAATCAAAGTATAGGTGGTAGGAAGACCAACCAATGTTTTAATTATACTGTTACCTTTAAAACACCAGAAAGCGACGGAATAACGTTTTTCTATCAACCGGAAGTCCATTCGCCTGTAGGTGTTGTGCTGACACAAATAAAGTTTTTGAAATTGAAAACAATTCAATTCTCCTTTACTTTGTTTTCATTTTTCATTATATAGAAACAAAAATAGCCAAAAAATATTCAGATGGACATTACTGTAGTATATTATTTCTACAAAAAAATATGTTAAGTTGCAAACAACTATTGTAATTTCGAGGTTCATTAAGCGTTACTGGGTAATTTGTATTCAGATTTAGTAGTCACTATTATTGTTATTATCAATATTGACGCATGGAAAACTGGAACTTTAATATATTTAATATATGAAAATATTCTCTTTATCTGTTAGAGAATATGTTCAGAATAGGCAAAGTGCAAAAACTGTTGGAAAGTAAACTGTAATTAAAAATATAGGAAAATATTGAAGAAAAAAACATACACATACATTTATAGTAAAACTCTGTGGGATTCTTAAATGTGTCTTAACATGTAATTATCTTAGAAAATATTTACATGAACTACTTCATAAGTAGATTAGGCTTTTGAAGTAAAAATGTAGCAAATAGTTTGATTAATAAAAAGTATTATGTGGTTGCTAAAAAACACAATTGAGTTCCGTAAATTTCTCAATATTTATTGACTGAAACTCAACCTTATTAAAATGCATATCCTACCTCCCCGATAATCTAGGTGAAACATTTAAATAGCATGACACCTCAAAGGCATAACGTAAGACTAGAGTATAAAAGTTTCGACTTTGTTAATTATGCTTCAAAGGTTTTATAATTACAATAACCTTAAATATATTATAATTCCAGTTTTACATGCGTCAATATTGATAATATGAAAAATGTCAGAAACAACAAAAACAGTGGCAATTTGAACTGAATGCAAATTACCCAGCAATGGTTAATGAACCTCAAAATTACAATAGTTGTTTGACACTTAGCATAGTATTTTTTAAATGAATGCATCTGTATAATTAGGTCAGCTCTCAAGAGGACATATAGGTATATTTAGAAAAGATTAAGTATCATGTACCATTATCACAATGTTAGATACTATATATTATTATTAGTTTATACCTTAAGCTATGAAAGAGGAAAAGGGGTTGTATTGTGACCTAGCATAGAGCATTGCCATGAGCATAATAAATGGCATAACTTCTTTATATTCAATGCATTTTCTTTATCAATTAGGAACTTATATGGTAACACATTTTAATATCATAACCGTTGGTCGCTATTTAAATTTCTTTATCACATTTGACAGGGGAGAGGTGATCTTCATACAACCTTTTTACCAATTAGTGATGTAGAATACATGTATAAACGTCACTCAAGTTATTACTATGGAGATTTATATTCCGAATATCGAAAATAACTGACGAGTAACAGAACAATGCAGTAATGTACCAAATGATTTTTCAAATGAAAACGCACAACATGATAGATAAAAGATTGTTTTTTTGTCCTCCTTTTTCATTAATCATTGTATTGTCTGTCTTATTGGATTGAAGGCTTGTGATTGCCACTGACGTATTTTACTATCATCAAGCTTTACCTATTCGCCATTGTAGTTATAGTGTTGGACTTGACAATAACCTACGTGATACTTGATAATAGGAAGAAGAGTTTGAAGATATCAAAGGGGGTAATCAGACTCCATATATGGCAATCATCACATACATTACCCATTTGTTATCTTCAAACTCTTCATACAGCTTGGGTGAGTAGAGTTCGTGAATCTTGGAAGTGTTTACAAAATGTAATCAATCTTCGTATAAAAGTTCTGTAACAGAGAGCCGATAGCTGATTGTCGATGGTCGAGGTATCAAAATATCAATGGCATATTTTTTTTTGTCGAAAATAGTGAAAAATAAAATTCAAATACGCAAGAACATTTGCGAACTGTTACTTCTTAAAATAATCAATAATCAGAGCAATGGTGTGACGTCGATGAAATGCATGACATGTGACGTACGTGTGCATCTTGTGCGATGATGAATAACCTTTGCATGCTGAATGATTTGACCTGAATTTTGAATGTTTTTAATATGGTGAAAACCTCTAAGCACCTTCTGGATAATGTTAATTCTCTTTTTTTCTCTCCAAGATCAAAACATTTAACTTTTTTACACTTTACACTATCATTCTTCATGGAAAATTAAAAACCCGTTTCAATAACTTGGTACAGGCATTTTTAAAGCAATGGTGGGTTGAATCAGATTTTAAGGCGCCAAACCTCCCGCTTTCATTACGGTTATTTCATTAGCTGAGAGATATATACTCCATATGCAAGTGCTGATGGAATGTTGCTACATATATATGGTAAGTTCACAATGAGAAAATTGAAATGAACTCTTTTGTCGGAAAGTTTCGTTCTTAACCGCCACTCACTGTCAATGTCGAGGTGCAGGTCAAGGTATGAAGGAGACCTATCTGTATTTGTGGTATTTCAAGCTCAATGTGATAGTTGCTATCAACGAAATCACCAAACCTAGAATTATTGTGTGAAAGGACATCATCAATATAGCGGAACATGAAATTAGAGGATCGGACTAGCTTCTTTTCGTTTTTATTGAGATGCCCCTTGTATGAAGTCTGCCTCATACGAGTAAAGGGACAAGTCAGCGATAAGAGGAGCAGAGGTGCTAGCCATAGGGAATGCAGACTGCTTGTTGAAAAACACGTCCACCAAACATAACAAAATAGAGGGTAGATAAGTCAAATGTTGTAATGCTATTGAAGGAGGAAAGGGACCCAGATTTTTACAACAGATCTTTGGATTTCTTCAGAATCCACATCTTATTCATACCACCCATCGAGTATCTAGTGTCACAATAACTCTGAAGCCCGGATTTGACTGCTGATAGTGTACATGTTAATACTTTGGAAAGATGTTTCGTGGAGCATTTGGCAGACCCAGCAATATAACGCTGTTTGAATAAGGGTAATCACAAAATTACAGAACTCCGAAAGGACACTTGTGTAATTTAGGACTCCAGTAGAGTGATTTTAGATCCAGTTCTTCATCTTTGGGTGACATTCCAAAGGAAAATAAAACAGACCAATGCTTGTCCAGGATTTCCTCTTTCTTAAATGTCGTCGGGGTATATCTATATGTAGGGCTGCCAAGTGAATTGTCGATACCTAATTACGATTTTGTGAACATTTTACTAGTTTAAGTTGTTAAGTTGCTGAAATTAAAATACCATCAAATTGGAAATCAGAGACACCGTCTAGTTATCCGTATAAGAAAATTACAACTGTTGGTATGAAACTAAGTTGATTTTGTTATGACATGCATTTCCATAACTGACTGCCACTTCAAAAATAAGTTAGATTTGTCCAACTGGAATCGAAATAATTCATTGAAGCCATAGTGTGTATAACATTTTAACATAATTTTCCTTCCATTTTATACCTCGCCATAGCTCGGGATGAAATATTACGAAAATTAAGATACCCATGCTAAAACTGGATACAAACTATGGCTTCCGTGAATTATTTCTCAAATGACCAGCGTTATTCGTGCTCATAGCCAGTGTTATGATTAATAATAGCAAGCATTATGTTTGATTATAGTCAATGTTATACTTGGTAATGGCCAAAGTTAAACTTTATCATAGTCATCGCTATACTTGACTGCAGCCCATGTTATACTTGATTATCACCAGTGTTATACTTGATTATCAGCAGTGTTATACTTGATTATCACCAGTATTATACTTGATTATCACCAGTATTATACTTGATTATCACCAGTGCTATACTTGATTATCACCCGTGTTATACTTGACTACAGCACATGCTATACTTGAATATCACCAGTGTTGTACATGATTATCACCAGTGTTATACTTGACTACAGCACATGCTATGCTTGATTATCACCAGTGTTATACTTGACTACAGCACATGCTATGCTTGATTATCACCAGTGTTATACTTGACTACAGCACATGCTATACTTGACTATCACCAGTGTTGTACATGATTATCACCAGTGTTATACTTGACTACAGCACATGCTATGCTTGATTATCACCAGTGTTATACTTGACAATAGCACATGCTATACTTGATTATCACCAGTGTTATACTTGACTACAGCACATGCTATGCTTGACTATCACCAGTGTTGTACATGATTATCATCAGTTTTATACTTGACTACAGCACATGCTGTACTTGATTATCACCAGTGTTATACTTGACAATAGCACATGCTATACTTGATTATCACCAGTGTTATACTTGACTACAGCACATGCTATGCTTGATTATCATCAGTTTTATTCTTGACTACATCACATGCTATACTTGATTATCACCAGTGTTATACTTGATTATCGCCAGCGCTATGCTGGACTGCAGTCAGTGTAATACTAGATGATAACCAGCGTTGTACATGATTACAGCAAACGTTATGTTATATCTTAGTCAGATATATGATGGATTATTATAAGCATAATACTATAAGGAATCATTTTTAACATTTAATAAAAAATAAAACATGCATTGAAATATAATACATTTTTTATATTAGCATTGCCACATGTCAATATTTTGATATCTAGATTTCGCAGGTTGTACACCTGCTAAGATCCTCTATCATGGTAGTTTTTAAATTTTAAAGCAGTGATGGTCATCATTTCTACCAATATCAACAAAAAGAACAGCTACCTCTCATCTGAACACAAAAACCACGGCATATGATGTTGGTTTCTTGGTTTATCGTGTTTAACTCCACTTTCAACACTATTTCAGTTATATCGTGGCAGTCAGTTTTATTGGTGGAGGAAACTAGAGTACCCAGAAAAAACCAATGACGTGTCGCAAGTCACTGGCAAACTTTATCACATAATGTATCGAGTACACCTCTCATGAATGGTGTTCGAACTCATAACTTTAGTGGTGATAGGCACTGATTACACATGAAGTTGTTACCACCACACGATCACGGTCACGATGGCCTCAATATACACAGGAAGTTGTTACCACCACATGATCACGGTCACGATGGCCTCAATATAAACAGGAAGATGATACCACCACACGATCACGGTCACGATGGCCTCAATATACACAGGAAGTTGTTACCACCACACGATCACGGTCACGATGGCCTCAATATACACAGGAAGTTGTTGCCACCACACGGTCACGATGGCCTCAATATACACAGGAAGTTGTTACCACCACATGATCACGGTCATGATGGCCTCAATATACACAGGAAGTTGCTACCACCATACGATCACGGTCACGCTATCCTCAATATACACAGGAAGTTGTTACCACCACACGATTACGGTCACGATGGCATCAATATACACAGGAAGTTGTTACCACCACACGATCACGGTCACGATGGCCTCAATATGCACAGGAAGTTGTTACCACCACATGATCACAGTCACGATGACCTCAATATACACAGGAAGTTGTTACCACCATACGATCACGGTCACGATAGCCTCAATATACACAGGAAGTTGTTACCACCACATGATCACGGTCACGATGGCCTCAATATACACAGGAAGTTGTTACCACCACATGATCACGGTCACGATGGCCTCAATATACACAGGAAGTTGTTACCACCACATGATCACGGTCACGATATCCTCAATATACACAGGAAGTTGTTACTACCACACGGTCACGGTCACGATGGCCTCAATATAGACAGGAAGTTGTTGCCACCACAC
>MJUT01057330.1:556343-566363 GCA_002080005.1 Gigantidas platifrons
ATAAACCTGGGTTTTACTGTAGTTATATTTATGTATAAGTAGAGGCATAAACCTGGGTTTTACTGTAGTTATATTTATGTATAAGTAGAGGCATAAACCTGGGTTTAACTGTAATTATATTTATGCATAAGTAGAGGCATAAACCTGGGTTTAACTGTAGTTATATTTATGTATAAGTAGAGGCATAAACCTGGGTTTTACTGTAGTTATATTTATGTATAAGTAGAGGCATAAACCTGAGTTTAACTGTAGTTATATTTATGCATAAGTAGAGGCATAAACCTGGGTTTTACTGTAGTTATATTTATGTATAAGTAGAGGGATAAACCTGGGTTTTACTGTAGTTATATTTATGTAAAAGTATAGGGATAAACCTTGGTTTTACTGTACGTACTTATATTTATGTATAAGTAGAGGGATAAACCTGGGTTTTACTGTAGTTATATTTATGTATAAGTAGAGGGATAAACCTGGGTTTTACTGTAGTTATATTTATGTATAAGTAGAGGGATAAACCTAGGTTTTACTGTACGTACTTATATTTATGTATAAGTAGAGGGATAAACCTGGGTTTTACTGTACTTATATTTATTTATAAGTAGAGGGATAAACCCGGGTTTTACTGTGCTTATATTTATGTATAAGTAGAGGGATAAACCCGGGTTTTACTGTGCTTATATTTATGTATAAGTAGAAGGATAAACCTGGGTTTTACTGTACTTATTTCTACTTTAATGTATAAAAATATCTGTAATATCCCTAATATCATTCAATTAAGAAATTCAGTTTTTTATTTCTTCAAGAAATATATTCGGGCTTTCTATTTTGTTTCTATTCTGTTTTCTAGTTTTTCATCGTACCTTTGCCGTGGTATCTCTTCTCATTGAGGTATTTAAAAAAAAAATTATCACCCCACCCCCCAAAAAACACACGCTAAATTGCTAAATCACATTTATAGCTAGCAATTATGTTGTTGTTTAACGTCATCTTCAATTTTCAACCATAGCACGACGTGAATGTGGTGTGTGTGTGTGTGTGTGTGTGTGTGTGTGTGCGTTTTTGTCTGTTTTCAAAATGTTGGTAATGATGTAGTTGAAACAATAGCACTGGGATGGGCCAACATCTCAATCATGATAGGAAAACGACCTAAATTGTGTATCTGTGCATGTGTCGTTGCACCACACTGACATGTAATGGTGACATTCATAGAATAAAATGTGCATGTATATAGGTGTATATATGCAACAGTGTACTCTAGCCTTCATATGAGGTGAAAAACAAAAGGTGTCTAGGTGTTCTAATCAACTTCTAGAGTGTTGACAGCTCGATTGTTCACCTCATATGAAGGCAATAACGGTTTTATTATACCGAAACTACTCTAAGATGTTTAAAACTTGAATGTTTTGTTTTGCAGAAAACAACAAAATATTTTCCGGTATAGAAAATATAGCTACGGAACTGGACTGAAAAACAAACCGGATTTTCAACACACTTCCGGTTGTCATGGGTTGTAGACATTTTTTTAATTGGTAAAATCTTATCTTAAGATATGATACATAACATCTCCAATAAAATTAATAATGTGGAAGGCACTATGTTGCCGTTTACGTAGATTACACAAACTGGGCGCCATCTACGACAAAAATGACTATGTTCTACACTTCGATAATTTTTAAATTATTAATATCTGTCCAAAATAGGAGATGAAGATCGTTAATGTGTTTGCCATGACTGTTTGAATAATGCTCAATGACAAATGTTACGTTACAGAAACTATGTATCGGCATTGGTACGCTATATCAGAAAAATAGCTAAATTCTACAGACGGATTTAAATGAAAATATTTACATCCGCTCAAAATAAGAAGCCCACATCTTAATTCTTGTGCAATCACTGTGTGTATAATGTTAAATGAAAATGGTTGCAATTACAGATTACAAAAACAAAAGTTGTCCTCGAAGATTTTTTTTACGGACGGACAGACGTAAAGACAGAGAGATGAACAAAAAGCAATTCCTAGAGAGAATAATTTGATAGGATCGGATAATTTCACCTTTCAACGCGTCACCCACAAACACTCGATGACATTTTTATGTTTGTATAAACCTTGTCAGAAATTCATTATTCATATTAGCACAAAGTACTTAGCTCAACATTTTAAGCCAACAAAACTACATCTTATGGCAATTAAGCTATTGTTTTATTCGTAATCAATTAAAGGTATAATGTCGTTGATTTTGGTGATTTTTTTCTCCAGAAATTTTTTGCAAGGAGTATATTAAAAACCCAAATTAAGGATAATTATCGAGTTTTAAAGTAAAAAGTCCATCCATTCTCTTTTATTTTCATGAAAATATACCTCAAACATAAACTCCTGGCTTGGTTGGTTTATGGTGCTTAACTCCACTTTCAACAATATTTCAGTTATGTCACGGCGCTCAGTTTTATTGGTGGAGGAAACCGGAGTACCCAGAGAAAACCACTGACCTGTCGCAAGTCACTGACAAACTTTATCAGATAGTGTTGTATCTAGTACACCTCGCAATGAGCGGGGTTCGAACTCACAACTTTAGTTGGTGATAATCACTTGTTCACAGGTAGTTGTAAATCCAACTACCATACGACGGCCTTCAACGACATTATCCCTTTAGATAAAACATATCCATGGTGTATTTAAAAACAAGGAAATTGCAGGAATGAAATGTATATATTTATTGTTTGGCTTCATATGAAAGCATTGACCGAAGTACATTTTCAATGAAGCGCGATAGCGCTTCATGTTGAAAATGTAGTTCGATCGACGCTTTCATACCCAATGAATCTTTAAAAGAATTCATTCAATTCTTATAATTATATTTAAATCATACCAAAATTTAATATAGTTGAATTTTTCGGTGTGAATTTTATTTGTGTTAGATTATTTGCTGTTGGAAATTACTACGCCATTGATTGTTTACATCTGACGTCGTCATGGAGGCACGTGCAAGTTCAGGTTTGAGTTTCATTCTGATTTGAAACATCTCTTTTATAATCATGTGACCACTTCATAACCAATCATATTGTAACATTTCAATGAAAAACGGAAGTAATGTAATTATGAACTGGTATTTATGTGTGTGTTGTTTTATTTCCATATAGCTATGATAAAATACTAACGATAAAATGTACATGTATTATAACTATCTCTGTAAATGTAAGATACCTGTACGTCTGTCACTTGCATCAATATGGCAAAGTTAGTGGTATGATTACATTCACATATGGTGTAACTTTCGCTGTCTTCAGTTTTTGTACAACCATAATCTGACCAATAACTGTCAAAATAGTACATGTCGATTTATAAATACGTAAGTATTGTTTTAAAAGTGTACATCCTTACACGATTAAACACTAAAAGTGCAATCATATTACACTTAAATGAACTTATCGCGTAACAGGTATGACAATTCAATATTATACCAGTTCCAAAAATACCTCAATTTTCCCCATTGTGAAAATTTCATTTATATGTAACAACAAGCAAGCAGCACCTGCATATGTATTGCAATATCTCTCTCAGTTGAGCCGATATTGCAAAGGTTGTGTTTTCTAATTCAGTGACAGAGGAATTCTGTTAACAAGGCATCCACTGAACCAACGGTTCCTAGTGGTTGCGTTGTAAAGTATCCTTCATCGTCTCTCACTGTAAATTTTTAAGAATATGTCAAGGTTTGATGCATGTATTGATGTACCTGTGGTATTGATGTACCTGTGGTATCCTTTATGTTCCGTTTGTAGCAATCACAATCCAGTTGTTGCCCCATTCATGACTTATCACCGAGTTTGTAGCAATCACAATCCAGTTGTTGCCCCATTCATGACTTATCACCGAGTTTGTAGCAATCACAATCCAGCTGTTGCCCCATTCATGACTTATCACCGAGTTTGTAGCAATCACAAACCAGTTGTTGCCCCATTCATGACTTATCACCGAGTTTGTAGCAATCACAAACCAGTTGTTGCCCCATTCATGACTTATCACCGAGTTTGTAGCAAGAGTAACATATGAGTTCACCTCTAGATTCTAGTGGGTTCTTGTGGCTCAATCTTTAGTTTTCTGTGTAGTAATTTGTAGATCATTGTTACCTTTTCTTTCCCTTTCCTTTGGGCATTGCATTGTCTGTCTAAAACTTTCATTGTTTAGTTACTATGGAGATTAGCTATATCATACAATAATGTATTTTGCTAAGATTATGATATTGCAATTTTTTCATGATGAAAGAAAAAGTCGTACAGTCATGATCGAAGCTACCAACAACAGCACATATTATAATCCTGTCAAACTTCATAACACCAAGAGAAGTCAACAGTAGCTGGACTGCGTTGGGCACACCGCATTTTAATATTTAGAATTATAATAGTTTGAGACAAAGCATCACTGTAGAAACTAGCAAACACATCTGGAGATCTGGAGAGCTACATAATCTCTATGGTTATTAAATATATTTAAAATTTGATTTGCCTTTGATTTGATTTGGTTTAATTGCTAATTTTCTTTAATTGATCTTTGTGCAACCAGACTGTGCTGCAAAAACACGAAATACTTTCAATACCAAGAATACAACATGGACAATACGATAAGAATGTTTACTGATTACTAGACATGAATGTTGGTCTTAGTCAATAACCTTTGTTTGGCAATGCTGACTATTGATGGCGATTCCAATGGCATAACCCACAGAGCTTATAGCGTGTCCCCATGTTAAAGAAAATGAATGCCCTCTCGATGGGATTGTCCTGTTATCGTACGGTGGGTCTTTCCGTGGTACATATTGTGCTACGTCTGTGGAAAGTTCCACACTTCTACATTTATAGATTTTGAAAAAAATAGGCCTATTGTAGTCTGTACAAAAGGCTAAAAATCAATAATAAACAAAACAAGCACAATCCATATACATTTAGATTGATTTATTGATTAATTATTGTTGATTTTTGTCATGTGACCAATATTTCAGATATATACATTGACGAGAACAAATATACAAGTAATCAATATTTATATATACAGTTCATAAATCATGCAATTATTGAAATGTCATCAAGTTGTCTTGTATGTGCACTCATGAACATTTACGCCCTACCCTAAGGATGAATTGTGCATTTCATTCCGATACAGCTATTTGATGACCCTCTTCAATGGTGTTTTTATCTGTAGCGTAGAAACGATGGCCTATTCTTATATCCAGAGGTTCCCGCGAGATTCAATGCAAATTATACCAGACATTCAACTAACAGCTGCACAATAGCACACACATTTTGACGTTTAGTAAACCCTGAATAATCAATAGAAATAACTGGTAAAATCAAAAACGTCGAAACGATTTCATTACGAAAGGAGTTGTATTTCGGAATAAAAGAAAAGTAAATAAATAGTACCAAAGGAATAGAAAGAATAAATTGAAACATTAAGAATTAAAGAAATATACTTTAAACATATTTTATTGTTCAAAACAAATGAACAAAAGAAATATATAAATTAGAAATGATAATATCTTCTTTGATTAAGAACTACAACGCTGTACTTATAATAAAATAAATTCGAAAACGAACAAAATACTGAGAATTTTACATTAGTAAATTAATTAATGTCCAGCTTCTACAGAAGACGATGTCACACACTCTTCTAAAGTGAATTTTACATTTAACCTTGGAATGACATAATGTATTTTTGTATTATATTAAATAATCACATGCATGTCCTTTGATGCGATAGTGATTACAAATGTAAGTATCATACAGTTTGAAAAGCGACTGATTCTTATACCAACAAATTATATTCGATTTTTCCTCTTTCTGCCATTTTTCTATTGGATCTTCCGACAGCATGGTATTTTTCTATTGGATCTTCCGACAGTATGGTACTTTTCTATTGGATCTTCCGACAGTATGGTATTTTTCTATTGGATCTTCCGACAGTATGGTATTTTTTTTATTGGATCTTCCGACAGTATGGTATTTTTCTATTGGATCTTCCGACAGTATGGTATTTTTCTATTGGATCTTCCAACGGTATGGTATTTTTTTCACTTTTTAAATGTGATAATTTAAAAGGTTGTGGCTATCAGTGAAACTACAACAAAATCTACACGAATATATCACCAATGATGTTGTGAGTTCGAATCTCGATCAGAGCGAGGTGTACAACATTATGTGATAAAGTTTGTCCGTGACTTGCGACAGGTCGATGATTTTCACCGGGTCTTTCGGTTTCCCCCGCCAATAAAAGTGACCGCCACGAAATAACTGAAATATTGTTGAAAGTGGCGTTAAGCACCATCAAACAAACAAACACTTATGATATGCTTGAATGAAATGATATGTCCATGAAAATTAGGGGCAACATTTTGTCATTTGTAGATTGTAGATCATTTTGTGTGTTGGTATTAAAATATACAAATACCCTTCTACATGTTGAATTTCTCTTTTTCATAAAATGTGTAATCATTATCGGAATAGATCATAAACTTATTTGATTGAGTAATCAAAAAACATAACCTTATAAATCAATAAAACTAAATCCCATAGGCACCATAAACTAGTGAAATACGTCAGCCCTTTCACTATCATGATCACACAAACCTATGTATTGAATTATCTAACACAGCTATCTGTTTCTTATACTATTTTCGTAACTACGTAATTAAGATTTTAGAGATATGGACTCTCTGTGATAAATTATTCAACATGCAGTTTTATATTTACAATATCTATACCGAATATGACTGTATAATTTGTACTATTTGTAGCGTTGTAATATATAAAGGCTGTTGAACCTGTTAGAGATGTGACGTATACTAAATAACATTCGTTCCTGTTAGAGATGTAACGTATACTAAATAACATTCGTTCCTGTTAGAGATGTGACGTATACTAAATAACATTCNGAGATATGGACTCTCTGTGATAAATTATTCAACATGCAGTTTTATATTTACAATATCTATACCGAATATGACTGTATAATTTGTACTATTTGTAGCGTTGTAATATATAAAGGCTGTTGAACCTGTTAGAGATGTGACGTATACTAAATAATAGTCCTTCCTGTTAGAGATATGACGTATACTAAATAGCATTCGTTCCTGTTAGAGATGTGACGTATACTAAATAACATTCGTTCCTGTTAGAGATGTGACGTATACTAAATAGCATTCGTTCCTGTTAGAGATGTGACGTATACTAAATAACATTCGTTCCTGTTAGAGATGTGACGTATACTAAATAACATTCGTTCCTGTTAGAGATGTGACGTATACTAAATAAAATTCGTTCCTGTTAGAGATGTGACGTATACTAAATAACATTCGTTCCTGTTAGAGATGTGACGTATACTAAATAACATTCCTTCCTGTTAGAGATGTGACGTATACTAAATAACATTCGTTCCTGTTAGATATGTGACGTATACTAAATAACATTCGTTCCTGTTAGAGATGTGACGTATACTAAATAACATTCCTTCCTGTTAGAGATGTGACGTATACTAAATAACTTTCGTTCCTGTTAGAGATATGACGTATACTAAATAACATTCGTTCCTGTTAGAGATGTGACGTATACTAAATAACATTCCTTCCTGTTAGAGATGTGACGTATACTAAATAACATTCCTTCCTGTTAGATATGTAACGTATACTAAATAACATTCGTTCCTGTTAGAGATGTGACGTATACTAAATAACATTCGTTCCTGTTAGAGATGTGACGTATACTAAATAACATTCCTTCCTGTTAGAGATGTGACGTATACTAAATAACATTCGTTCCTGTCAGAGATGTGACGTATACTAACGGCTGAAACACAATATAGGGCTCATACTCAAAAGTAGTGTGTTATGTGCAATATTAACATACTTCCATTGAATTTAAAGGTATCACTTTAATATCATGTTTTGGATGGTGAAACACCGAAGTTGCATACAAAATTTCAAGAAGATATCTCTCATAGTTTTTGAGTAACAAGCAAAAGGGTACCGAAAAATTTGCACAAATACAGCGTTATGCTGTTGCACTTGAAATTTGTTTATTTTTACACCAAAATTTACTTTTCAAAATAGGAAAACAACAAAACTATTTTAATATAAATTTTTAGAAATATTAATCAAGATTAAATTGATACCAAATTCATGAAAATCGGATATCAATTGGAAAAATTATCAGGCTTTATCCAAAAGGTATGTTTCTATCAGAAATCTGTAGGGTCCGTAACCAGTTAAAAAATCTTCTAGAAAACACTGTCAAAAGATTGATATGTTCATGTTTGAAGATGTAAAATACACAGAGTAGTTATAATAAGTCAAAATATGAGCAATTGTAGACAGAATAAAAACTGCAGAACAGAAAATATGGTTACGGACACTACAAAAACCATGTAACTATATTTAAGGGTGTAATTATAATCTTGTGTGAATAAATGTTAATTAAAAAGAGAAATAACAAGTAATTCTGATTAATCTTAACATCATACCAACTTCAGACATTATAGATCATAGAAAACATGTTGCTTTTAAAAATAACAGTACTTGAATTTTCAGCTCTGCTGCAACACCGCATTGCCCTTTATTGTGTTTTACCCGTAAATAACATTCGTTCCTGTTAGAGATGTGACGTATACTAAATAACATTCGTTCCTGTTAGAGATGTGACGTATACTAAATAACATTCCTTCCTGTTAGAGATGTGACGTATACTAAATAACATTCGTTCCTGTTAGAGATGTGACGTATACTAAATAACATTCGTTCCTGTTAGAGATGTGACGTATACTAAATAACATTCCTTCCTGTTAGAGATGTGACGTATACTAAATAACATTCGTTCCTGTTAGAGATGTGACGTATACTAAATAACATTCGTTCCTGTTAGAGATGTGACGTATACTAAATAACATTCGTTCCTGTTAGAGATGTGACTTATACTAAATAACATTCGTTCCTGTTAGAGATGTGACGTATACTAAATAACATTCGTTCCTGTTAGAGATGTGACGTATACTAAATAACATTCGTTCGTCTCATTTTTATTATTAGTCTTTTACACAGTCGTTAACGATGGCTTCAGTGTGTAGGGGAGAAAATGCCTGTGTTTGACAGAGAGTGTGAGTTTAAACGGCAGCAAAATTATATGTATGCCTGTATTTTACAGAGAGTGTGAGCTTAAACGGCAGCAAAGTTATCTGTTTGCCTGTATTTGACAGAGAGTGGGAGCTTAAACGACAGCAAAGTTATATGTAGGCCTATATTTGACAGAGAGTGTGAGCCTTAACGGCAGCAAAGTTATATGTATGCCTGTATTTTACAGAGAGCGTGAGTTTAAACGGCAACAAAGTTATCTGTTTGCCTGTATTTGACAGAGAGTGGGAGCTTAAACGACAGCAAAGTTA
This sequence comes from Gigantidas platifrons, assembly GCA_002080005.1. Taxonomy (NCBI): domain Eukaryota; kingdom Metazoa; phylum Mollusca; class Bivalvia; order Mytilida; family Modiolidae; genus Gigantidas; species Gigantidas platifrons. The sequence continues at coordinate 565,765 of MJUT01057330.1, forward strand.
TATGTATGCCTATATTTGACAGAGAGTGTGAGCCTTAACGGCAGCAAAGTTATATGTATGCCTGTATTTTACAGAGAGCGTGAGTTTAAACGGCAGCAAAGTTATATGTATGCCTGTATTTTACAGAGAGTGTGAGTTTAAACGGCAGCAAAGTTATATGTATGCCTATATTTGACAGAGAGTGTGAGCCTTAACGGCAGCAAAGTTATATGTATGCCTGTATTTTACAGAGAGCGTGAGTTTAAACGGCAGCAAAGTTATCTGTTTGCCTGTATGTGACAGAGAGTGTAAGTTTAAACGGCAGCAAAGTTATATGTATGCCTATATTTGACAGAGAGTGTGAGTTTAAACGGCAGAAAAGTTATACGTATGCCTGTATTTGACAGAGAGTTAGAGCTTAAACGGCAGCAAAGTTATATGTATGCCTGTATTTGACAGAGAATGTGAGCTTAAACGGCAGCAAAGTTATATGTATGCCTGTATTTGACAGAGAGTAGGAGCTTAAATGGCAGTAAAGTTATATGTATGCCTGTATTTGACAGAGAATGTGAGTTTAAACGGCAGCAAAGTTATATGTATGCCTGTATTTGACAGAGAGT
>MJUT01057330.1:566508-611213 GCA_002080005.1 Gigantidas platifrons
GATCTAAAATGGCAGCAAAGTTATATATATGCTTGTATTTGACAGAGAGTTGGAGTTTAAACGGCAGCAAAGTTAAATGTATGACTGTATTTGACAGAGAGTGGGAGTTTAAACGGCAGCAAAGTTAAATGCATGACTGTATTTGACAGAGAGTGGGAGTTTAAACGGCAGCAAAGTTAAATGTATGACTGTATTTGACAGAGAGTGGGAGTTTAAACGGCAGCAAAGTTAAATGTATGACTGTATTTGACAGAGAGTGGGAGTTTAAACGGCAGCAAAGTTATCTGTATGCAAGTTTTACTTTAAAATATAACGGCACCTGCAAACATTGTTTTTGGTAATGGCAAAACATGGCAGTGTGATTTTGCAATGAAATGATTGATTGATTTTTTGGTGTTTAACGCCATTTTCAACAACATTTCAGCTATATCATGGCGACAGTTTTAGTGGTGGAAGAAGCAGGAGTACCCAGAAAGAACCACCGACCATGGGCAAGCAACTGGTAAGCTTTATCAATTGCTGCTGTGAGTCAAATGCACCTTTTTGTAATTTACAAAACCGGGCGCGAACCCACACCGTATTGGTTATATGCTTGTATGAGTTTTTAGGTAATCCAACTACCTAACTCATTGAACCATCCGGGCCCTTCAATGAAATGAAGTAGTCGAATCAAATGCAATATTTTTTTAACTAACTAAAAACACTAATTCGCAAACCCGAGTTAATAATATATACAAACGTGCTCTTTTCTTAAGCAGACGTTCTAAGTTCATATAGTTTTGTTTTATTAAAAAAATATTATTGTAATGGCATAAAGAAATGGCAATTGAAGGTCAATATATAAAGATAATTTTGAAACCAAATTTGATTGGATTTAGTTAAATGAGGGTTTGATGCATTACCTATAAATACACAATTTTCGGCGATAACGGTGATATTGCTTAGAGTTAGGGTTGAAAGAAACATAGAATTTCACTGCAAGACTTTAAACATCCTATGGAATTCTGTGAGATCGTAGAGGAACCATATGCCTTTCAGAAAATATATTTGTTTTGCGATTGCACATAAACGATATCGGTGTATTTAGTTTTCTGTGGAGGGAAATATTGATTAGTCATTGTGCTTTGACTGTTGCATAATTTTTCTACATTTTGGTGTTCTCAAACCTTTCTGAATCATGTTATCGATTTTGTTTAGGTAATTTTTGACAAATTGACATGAGAAATACTTACTTATGAGTTTCTTCATAAAAGACACACAGCTTTCCTGTTGAATCTGATGTGTTGTGAAAGGATTTCTAGCGATATAAAAAAAATAATTATAATACATATTTCTTAAGGTGGGTACTCCGGAGCACATGGTTAGTATTAATGTTCGTGTTGCTTGATCTTTAGATTTATTTGTAGTGCTTTGTAGATCGTTGCTTATCTTAGGCTTACTTAATCCCTTTCTTCTCTTTAGTGGAATGTCGTATAGCTCGGAATTTTGCAACGGTCCCTTGAACTTCTAGATATCGAGATTCAATTGAATATAGCTAAACATATATCATTTTATTTGCTTTGTGTAAAACTGGAATACATTTTTATGCATGAAAATATATTTATGAAAGTGCAATTATTTATATTGAATTTCCCTTTCATGTATCAAATGTGCTTTGCTAAGCTACGTTTCTGGTGCAGCAATATAAAACTGATTGAAAAACATCAATCAAACCACTGCTTCTGTCGCCATAAAACCCGTACGTACGGCATTTTTATTAATATATGCTAAATCTAATGTAAAAGGTGTTACGATTTTAATAATTTTGGAGTACAAATGTACGAGTATGCCAAACTCGAGCATAAAGTTGTATGACCGTAAAGGATGTTCTTTGATAACCTTTTATTTGTACCCGACTTTCAGGTATATTTATTCTTCTTGTTTATTTATATCATAAACAGTCACCTCCACGCACGATAAATCTGAGATATAGTTGTTAATAAATACAAGTAAACAATGTTTCAAACTTTTCTCTCAGCCATAAAAGGAAAATTTTTGTTTAATTGTTCACAGTTTTCAATGTTTATTTCAGGAGTTTGACATTTATTGTGATTGTACTGAGTCTGTTTGTTTTCATCTGACCGTAAACGAACTTATTCATGATTTACATGTTTACCTGTAGCATGTTAGTATCAAAGCTTATTTTGAAGGTGTATTCAAGAGATATTTTCCGTTCACCAGTATATGCAGTCAATGATAAAACTGGACCAATGATTTCTGTTTCATTTCCACCGATGTCTGAACTAAAATTTAAGACAAAATCACAATAAATAAGAAGAGTGTTTTTCCTTGTGCATTTTGTAAACCACGATAGTATACATTCGGTTATTGCACATGTACTGACATGTACTAATATTACTTATACTTTTGTGAAACTAGTCTGTTTCGCATCCTTCAACTCAAATAGTTTTTATTTCGAAACCTGGACAAGACTATATATGCAAAACCTATTTGAGTTCCCCCACCCAGATTACATCTGATAATTGCCATCTTGGGATGTGCTTAACAGATTTGTGAAATGAACCATGTTCTTATTGAATCATTTACCATGGAAACTGAAGATGATGATGGACATCCATCTTCTTTCTATTCGAAACAAACAATATACCAGATTGTCAATTCTTCTAGGTGCTAAACAAAGCATATTTTAGCCTTTTAATGTGGTTACACCTACTCTTTCTAGATATCTATTAAAGAGAGAATTAAGTTGTAGGGAGCTTGGAACTCTCCAAACACGTTACCCATTATAATCCACGGTTAGGCTTTACGTATTATAAAGTAAAAACTCCACCATGGGGAGGACACCCATTTCCCATCATATGAGGACGAATAGGACAGCTCTGTCGTTTGATTCCTGCGAATCGTCACCTGTGCACTGTTCTGTATATTTATAAAATACAATAAAAATACTACGGATGAAACTATAGTTTAAAAAAACCCCAATGAAACTGAACTCATCGAGACCATATATATTCCTAAGGACAGCGTTAATGCATTACTGATGGCATATCCTCACTAATGTAATTTCAAATTTGCGTGGGAAATCTTCTAATAAAATTGTTGTTGTTTACAACACAATCTTAATATGTCTAATAAAAGATTACATCTATATATAAACTATTTATCACCTGTAACAAGTCGTGTTTAATTGGTCAATGATTGCTAGTTTAATCCTTAACATGCAGAAGTAAATGTTGGATATATATTCGGGACAAGAACAATAATAGCAACATTTGATAATTATATAGAAACGAATAAAGCAGGGATTTGATAAACGGGCCAACGACTGTTTACTGTCAATAGAAATGTTAATCTGGTTAGGACAGAAGTATGAAATAAGCCTTTTCGGGGTCCACAAAAGATATATTTAATTGGTAATGAGTGTGACATCCTCTAAGCACAACACATGCTATGCTTTTGGTATTATATCACGGCATCCCCACCCACACTAAAACTGATAATTGCCACCTAGGGATCTGATAAACATATTTGTGAATTGAGCCATGGGAATTGTCATCAGTCTTAATGAATCATTTACAATTGAAACTGAAGATGAAAATGTAACTCTATCTTCTTTGTACAAAATAACAAATATACCAGATGGTCAATTCCTCTAGGTGCTAAACAAAACATATTTCCAAAAGTCTTACCTCAGTACAGTATGTGGTGAAAGAACAACTAGAAAGGTAGAATAAGCTTACAAAACAAGAGTTATCAATCGGATATAGATCTAAAACAATATAAACCTTTTACAAATTGATACAGAATTATAATGTTTACACTAATTACACATATCTTTCTAATTTAAACTTGCGAAAGTGTTTCCTAAAGTAAAGCTTAAAGATAACAAATGATTAATCAGAAGCTTTAAACAGAAGAAAGACTGACAAACAATGATCAAAAGAAAAAGACAAACAATGATCAAAAGAAAAAGACAAACAACGATCAAAAGAAAAAGAAAAAGACAAACAATGATCAAAAGAAAAAGACAAACAATGATCAAAAGAAAAAGACAAACAATGATCAAAAGAAAAAGACAAACAATGATCAAAAGAAAAAGACAAACAATGATCAAAAGAAAAAGACAAACAATGATCAAAAGAAAAAGACAAACAATGATCAAAAGAAAAAGACAAACAATGATCAAAAGAAAAAGACAAAGACAAACAATGAAATCCTAACCTTCATCTCTTGATAACTGGACATTCAACAGCAATACATATAAAAACAAACAATAAAATACCTACACAGATTCGTTTCACTCAAAAATAATGTTGCTTAATACCTTTTTCAAACGTTGTGCCAGCATATATGATAATATTTTCAAATTGACGGCTAACATCGAGATTGGTCTAAAAGTATTCAATAATAATAGATTCCCTTTTCTGAACAATATGCCAACAGAATTTCCTTATAGATTGTATAAGTTTTTGTAATGATATGTCTAAGCTTATCTCATAAGGCTCTGTAGAATGCAACCGAAAGATCATATAACCCAGACGATTTATTTATTGTCATTTTATTTACTGCATCAGAACATTCTATAAATCTTATCACACCATCATAAATAGATTTGCCTTGTTCGTTCAATGACATTTCTAGCTTGGTTTCACACATGTTCATTACGGGATGGTCTAAAACGCGGAAGTGTGAAAACAAGAGAAGTCCAAAATGGGTACTTGAAAGGTCATATCATGAAAAGTACTCAACCTAGGATAAAATTCTAAACGGATTCTTAAAGCTATTGATAATATCTATCTGTTCAATGAATAAATACTAAAATATTTTATTATTTAGGTACTTAAAAGTTGACCGGAAATGTAAAAAATGAGAACAGACAATGAACAAAATTTCCACTTTGATCTCAAATTTCTCAAAATTCAACGAACCCGGTCAAAAACCGTTTAAATATTCTTAAAGACAATTTTATACTCTATCAGACGATATTAATATCTTTTTGTTAAAATATTAGATAAAAGCACAATCTTGACCGGAAACGTACCTTTTCACAGATAGCCATCGGCTAATTTTCAACTTTGATCACAAATTTCTAAAAAAAATCAACGAACCCGGTCAAAAAACGTTTAAATATTCTTAAAGACAATGTTATACTCTATCAGACGATATAAAAATCTTTTTGTTAAGGTATTAGATAAAAGCACAATGTTGACCGGAAACGTACCTTTTCAGAGTTAGTCACTGGCAATTATTGTAATTCAATACTCCATCTTACTTATTAATTACATATAATTCCATTACTCCGCCAAATTTAACAATTTATATTTTATATTTAACTTTATTAAATTCTTTTTACTACCATTGGGCACTTGTTTCAAAGTTAAACTGAAATAATGTTTTATTTGTAACAGGTAATAAACAGGAAATTGTTGAAACAACACCTGTCAACTCTGAAATAACATCGGTAAATATCAAAGACGATAAAACAGTAATTAAGTAAGAATTTGACGAAACGGTTAATCAGGCACCAGTTACAAATTTTCCTGTCTTTAATACTGATAGCAGTCAGCAAAGTTTGGCAAGATTTATAGTGGAAAATAATTTAATAACGTTAGTTCCCCAACAAGGTGTTTTCATTGTAAATGGTCAAAAAGGAAAATATTGTGAAACTTGTCAATGTGTATCTACTTCAACATGTTACCATATTTTGGCAGCTAAAATGAGCATAGGTTTGGAAGCAATTCAGAAAAACAGGGTAGTTAATTTAATGGCTCATTTCACTAGGTTTGTAACAAGATTTTTCCCGAACGACTGGTGATCCGGTTTAATGAGTACTAAAGTTAGCTTTTAATATTTAATAAATGTTTGGACGCAATTACTTGCAATACATGTAAAATTATAGAGTTAATGCCGAAGACATAAAACATGATTCCTTGATGGAGGGTTGTTACTAACAAGGAAGCTACTGAATCAAGATCTCATAAGGTTAAGTAGAGGTCGTCACTTCGACAATTGTACTGTCGCAACCATGTCCTGGTTAACAGCTACGGAATATCTGTGTCACACATGTCCACGGATATGCTCCGTTTGTCGTAGCAGGAATAAGACGACGGGTGTCATGTTGGACAGGAACTGCCTACTCTTTCCGAGAACCTGATATGATTCACGCTTTATAGTGAAGTTCGTGTTTCTCAATATTCAGTCTCCTGTGTAATGTTTTGTAGATCATTGTTTGTACTATTGGTCATTGTGGTTTCTTCCGTTTTGTTGGGTTTTCTATGTAAGACAAACCATAAAGACAGCTGCGCGTGATCTTGTCTTACATGGCATTGTCAGCCGATCAAATCCGCCGAGTATAATCAATAATCAATTCTACGACTGCTGTAGTAATATAAATTGTCGTCTTAGTAGACCTAAAAAAAAAGCTTCAAATATCAATTTTACCTGAATTTTAACTGATTTCCCTTAATAGATTTAATACGGTTTTAAATAGGTGTGTATTTACTGCATTGCACGTGTCGTTGTAATATTTTGTGTAGTAAACATGACATTGACATGCGAATGAATGAATGAAATCGACATGCTTGGTATTGAAGTTGAAACGGAAGAAACAGGTACTTGCACTCGTCCTTAATGAAGATCTGAGATTTCTTCCACTTGTGAGAGAAATTCAGTGTCTTTCCACTCGTTCTGCTACGCTCCACTCGTTAAAAGACGAAATTTCTCACACTCGTGGAAGAAATCCCAAATCTTCAATAAGGACTCGTGTAAGAACCTATTAGTCTGTCCTTTTTCTATTTACGTCTTCTAATTAACCCTTAGGTATCGTCAACTTAACTTTGTAGATATTGAATGTCCATAGCTCACAAACCAAAACTGTCGGGTATGCATATTTGAAGATCACCTGTACTTAATTATTCGAAAGCCAGTGAAATTTTCGAAAGTGATGAACTGAACTGTAATATCAAAAATCAAATTAAACTGAAAAATAACTGATTTTAAAAACCACCTCAAGTACTTAATGTCCATTCATGTTAGTTTATTTAACTTTCATATATATGTTGTGAAATAAACAAAGTTAATTAAAACAAACAACAACAATGATAATACATTCATGCGTAATATATATCCTTGTTGAAAGAGTTCATACACACTATTAATAACATGTACTTCTTCTTCTTCTTCCAAATACAAGACTATACTCAAATGTTTGAGTGTGTAACTAAATATATACGTGTACAGTGGCTTGCAATATGTTTTTAAATGTGGGTTGGGAATCCTTCAAATATTAATGTGGAGATACAACTTTTTAAGGATTCTAGGTTAGGTGAAAGAGCTATTGACTGAGGTAAACTGTTCCAGATTGATATTGTATTAGGGAAGAACGAAAACTTTATAAAAATCTTTATTTGACTGAATTTGTCTGAATTTATGTGTCCCACGAGTACGTCTGTCAGATTGGGATAACATGGTTGTTGGTACCTCTACCAAACCCACGTTTATTTTATATAGCAGTATCAGATTTTCTTTTGTTCGTCTACAAGCAAGATTGTCCCACTGTAAGGTTCAATACTTATTCGTCTTCAAGTTCGAGATGAACATTTTTAAAATAAATTGCTTTGTTTGTAGCACAACCTAACATTTCTAATTAAAGAACTTAGAAATAATATCATATTTGTTCATTTTATTTATACATTTATAAATTTATAAATTCAACCAACCAGAACATTGATCTTGATGGGAAGGGTTCATGCACACTATTAATAGCATATATTTATTTGTCTTCAAATTCGTGTAGGTAATCCTGTAAATTGTTTTGCTTGTAAAACCACATAACATTTTCTTATTAACGAACTTAGAACCAATGCCATATATATATTACTTTACACATTTATAAATTTAACCATCAAGAACATTGATCCCTCTTAAAGGGATCACCTGACCTTTCTCTTGATGATAATGTGCTTTTTATTAAGTCTGTCCACACTTTAATTTGTGGAACCAAAAGACTTGACTGTTAATATTAACATTTTTCAATTTGATTTTGTATTATTTGCTTTGAATCTTTTTTTTAATTTATTGCTTAAGAGATATGGTTAAACAAATATATATCTATATTTATGTGTATATGTATGCATATGTATGACTATGCCTTTTATGTGCTTAGATATACATGTACATATGTATCCTTAATATACAGAAGAACATATATCAATTACTTAATTCACACTCTAAATTGGCAAATTTCACAATTATAATGAATAAATGGACAGTTTTAAAATTATTACAAAATTTTGAATTTCTCCTAAGTAAAATATTTTTTACACTAATTATAATGTAAATTAATTAATTATTCTTATCATTATACTTGATGTCCTTAGTTATTGAGGGAGAACACTTACATAGGCTATGTTTTAGTTTATAATTATTTTATTTGATCAATGATACAAAGAGGATCAGACACAAGTTTTACCAACTTATGGAGTTTTCTCCTATATATACAATCATTATTACATTATATTGAGAATGCACAAAAAAACAAGAAAAATACAATGTTATCATATAACATAGCTGAAAATAGTAAACGAATAAAAAGAAATGAGGAAAAAGTAGGTGTGTGTGTGTGTGTGTTTGGATGCTGGATTGTGATTGGTTAGTATATTAAACGATTAGAAATCGCTTAGACCTTTTTATGAATCGAAAAACTGAATAAAAAATAAAGCAATTATCTGCATAACTTAAGGTTTCACTTCCTTCACATAGGCTATGTCTGATGTGCAATCCCATTGGATATTGTGTAATTAAATTTATGCATTTTGGCTTCTGCAATCATGTGAGAAAGTATATGAATGCTTTGGATAATTTATAGTCATATGACCTTAGACAATTATTGATGTATTAGTAAAATTTCCCATCGACTGATAGACAACCATATTGCCTTCCTCAACAACCCATATTTTGTTTCAACAATGGTATGTCAATAATATTGTCACCCTTTGACGTAATTGGATCCTCACTACATGACTTCGTCGCGCATCTGAACCAACGTCCTCTGCCATTTAATAAAAATCAATGAAGTGGACCGCATCTAAAGGTCTTCCGACCAGGAAATTTCAAAATTGTTTGACGCAAAAGACGTCGTTAATACCAAGAGGGCAACGAAAGCAGCAGTATTTACTCAGCACATGAAAATTGTATTAGCTAATATGCTAAAGCGTTTACATCAATAGCAGCCATATGTTATTGTGTGAGTAATCGTTGAACTTTTGTTTTATCCTGCAATTTTCTCATTGTCAGTATTAATAAAGGGGTAAACTAAACTTCAGTATTCGGTAACGTTTATTTAGTCATGAACCTAATAAAGTTTGTTCTGGTACCTGATCCATGTAGAGCTAACGGTAAGAAACGGCAACACAATTGAAAACAATTAGAACGTCGCACGTTTCTGTTCCTTTTAGTAAAATGTGGCAGTTGTTAGTGATTTTTTTGGCATTGCAGGATAAATACATGATAAACATATTATACGTACATAAAATAATATGCATTTGCATTCGCTGCAAAACAGACTAGAAAAGCTCTACAAAGACTTGTTTCATATTTTCCGACAATATACGTATATTGTATATAAGGGGTATATGCTTATTTGGTGCGTGGTAGAATTGTTCATATGGTTTCTTGTTATAGTAGTTGGTACGAGTGTAGACCATCATTATTTAACTTGTTTTTCATGGTCAATATTATCTGTCAAACTTAAAACATGTATCAGCTTAAAAGGTTTAAAAATAACATAATACTACACGTTTGAAAATGTAACACATTTGATATGGATGAAATAAATATGGTTCTATAATACATTAAGATCGCATGAATTGTCCACTACATATGACAGATAAGACGATCTTCTAAGAATGAAATATGCACTTTGAAGACGGTTTTATGAAAAGAAAGTTTAACAAAGCAAACAGTCACCTCTCATCTTAACTGAACTTACTGAACACAAAAAAGACCACGACCTAAGACGTTGGAAATCCATGTATATTATACTCAGTTACCATTATATTGTATATTATTATACTTCCTGCAAGAAAGTCCTTTTATAGTAAAATTGTTCTATTTTCGCATAGATTTTAAAAGAAATATATAGCGTTGCAGCACTATGCGAAAATAGTATGCATTGCTGTTGCAACGGACTATTGATTATCACGTCAATCACTGTTCAAATCACGTGCGTGGGCGGAGCTTATTCCTGTCTGACAGAAAGTAGGCGGGACTTATTTTCCTGATCATCTGTGCGCTTAAAGTTACGATGTTCTTCGCCACTAATTAAAGTCGCGTAAAGACTATTTTTTTCTGCAACAAAAAAACAAACAAGATGTCGCGGTTTGGTCAAAACGACCCCGCAGCGTTTAGGAAAGATAATTTTAGGTCCAAGAAGACCGGCCAACAGACAAATTTTGCTGTCAAAGTATTGTCAGATTTCATCATTGAAAGGGGTATGGAAATTGATATTTTGGAGGCTACAAAAGATGAGATCGCAAAATTACACATGAACATTACGGGAAAATAATAGATATTGTTTAAATTTTGAGAACACTTTAAGAGACATGAAAATACCGTAGTTGACAGATCTATTGAACATTTTTTGTTAATTTTTTTACTTCTGTTCACTGCCATTGGAATCAAACTTGTTTGACTACTTTGATAGTCATTTGTTACAGATAAATAGTTATGAAACCAATTTATTGTTGATATTACAGTAATAATTACTGTTGTTTCAAGTTATTGAGTACTATGGAGAAGGTTATTGATAATGAAATGGAAGGGTATGGAGTAAATGTACATGAGACAAAATCCAAATATAAATACAGGGTAAAACATGTACATAGCAATGGAACGACGCTTTTATTGTTCTTCTTCATCTTGAAGTCACAACGAGGCCAGGCATTCAACAATGAGCAAAATACACCACGTAGCAAGTTCAAGACGGCCCTTAGCACCGGCTTAAGCAGTATATTCTACGCTATATGTCGATAATGCTTTACATCCATATACAGATTTAAAAACAAACATTTCTCCTCAAAACACATACTATTGAAGAACTATTCCAGTGTAACTATCTTTTTAGCAGCCAAGAAGACAAAATACAAAAGTATTTAGCCCAACAGGATTACATATACAGATTTATATACAAGGCTTCTTTTCATACTATGAAGCATTTTTCACATAGAAATACACTATTGCATGGCACTATTCAAAATAGTAAACAGTCAGTATAATAATGATATTAATGTTGTGTTTAACATTGACTATGCGAAAATAGTAGCCAGGGTGAGAGACAATAGTGCATTCGGGTCGTGCACTATTGTCTCTCACCCTGGCTACTATTTTCGCATAGTCAATGTTAAACACAACATTATTATATAATTATACTCAGTGGCCATTATATTGTATATTATACTGAGTGGCCATTATGCTGTATATTATACTCAGTGGCCATTATATTTAACAAATAGTTCATGGCACTAAGGGCCATATGGCAGTTTATGGCCCGGGATGTCACCCACAAAATATTATATGGACCGAAGCGAAGCTGATGTCCATATACTATTTTGTGGGCGACAGACCGGTCCATAAACTGCCATTTGGCCCAAAGTGCCATGAATTATTTGTTATATTATACTCAATACATGCAAATCTGTCAGACGACATGTTTTTGCTATTGTATATCAAAGAAAAAAAAAAAAAAACGAGTTCGGACTAAAATCCGGAAGAAAATATTATATTGATCGGGCCCGGTCCATATACTAAAATATTGACCGGTCCATATACGAAAATATTGACCGGCTGCGCTAACAAAGACAATTAGGGAAAATAAAAACGTAAAGTATAATATTGTATATTATACTCAGTGGCCATTATATTGTATATTTAATAGCAAATAAGTGTTTGGTGTATATAAAAGTTCAGCACTGTCATTTAACCGTTTCCGCGAAAATAAAAACAAGAATCATAAGAAATCATAAAAAAATTAAAACAAAACATAACAAACAAAAAACAAACAAACAAAAAAAACCAAAACATTAAAACAAAACAAAAACAAAATCAAAATCAATAACAAAGCAAAACAAAAAAACAAAATACCGCATGTGGTTTCAATAAATATACGTTCACAAAATAAAAAAAGGGTATATCGTCATTAGTTTAAAAACAAAGCAAAATATCTGAGAGTATGTATATCTCAATAGTAATTACTACAAATGTATAGCTATATAGCAACAGTAATAAATATAATTATAGCTAAATAACAACAATTAAGGTGTTCTGGCAAATAAAGAAACATGATGAAAAATGACATCTAAAACAAATACTTAGTAATTGGTATCAAACTAAAAAGTCGAACGCAACATAAGAATTGTGAAATTGAAGTAAAATGGAAAGACCTTGTGAATGTCTTAATAAACTGCCTATTACCAGAAATGATCATAAACAATAGTTTTGTCTACTGGACTACTTGTACAAATTTATTAATTTACATTTTGTCCTGAAATATACATGATAATAAATTTGAAACTTTAAGATACCAAAGGGGCAATTAGAAGCCGTACATCCAGATAGAATAGACAATACAATGTCTAATAAAAGGGGGAAAGAACAAACAGTGATCAGCAAAACACTACCCAGGATACATGGTGTTGATCACATTGTCATTCTATAGTTTGTTGTTGGAAATATCATGTTTAGTGCTTAGTTCTTGTTATCGTTGTTAGATGTTTTATGTAATCCCTAAATACAACCTCCTCATTGAACATGTATGTATTCTACTATTACTATTGGTATCTTTGAAGGTTTTTGTTGAATATTCTGAGCTAGTCGAATATTTGTTAACAACATTATATAGTTTATTCAGTATCGCTTGTTACATTATAACATAGTTCAATCATTGTTGGATAGTGTTCATTATTGTTTGTGATAGAACGTTATAAGAACTGTTAATTCGTGAAAAGAGTGTTTGTACTTATCACTGTTATGTTGCTAAGTTATTTCCTTTAATTGTAAATTTACCTTCTGTTATGTTCATGAACAGTTGACAGCGTCTTAAAATTTAACACTATGACTGACAGAGTTACATCATCATCTTCTGTATAAAGCAAAATCATAAAATTCCATTATTATTATTGAAAATACCGTTTAAAAATATGATTACTTGACATCAATGCGAATAAAACAAATCGTGTATGCCTTCAATATCTGTATTTTCGAAATATCTAATAAAAAACTACTTTATTTTTCTATCATTTACTAAACGTTTCGACGAAGGAAGGTATTGCTTTACCAAAAATTCTAAGCTTATAATAAATACAGAGTGTTAATAATAATTGCCATCTTTTACTAACGAGGTAGCTTTAGGATCCTGTCTCACGACCAGGTGTTGTACTAAACATGCATGTATGTATCTCCTACTGAATTGTTGCTAGGGTGGTAGTGATCGTATGTTGTAGTTGGATTTCCATGCAAACAGTGCCTATTTTAAGTAAAGTCTGCAAGTTCCTTTCAAAAATTTAGTGCTGTAAACATGATAGAACCTTATGTTATCGAATTTGTTCTAAAGACAAAATGAGTTGGTTTCTACGGAACCTCCTCATTCCGACAACAACACAGACTTATATCCTTAACCTTACTCCTGATTATTATCAGTACAATGATCTTACCTGTTCTCGACAAAGATGACTTCTGATTATTATCAGTACAATGATCTTACCTGTTCTCGACAAAGATGACTGCATGTTATTTACAGTTACATTTCCAAAATTGTATTCTGTTGTTGGAATGTCACAGGGATTGACAAAATCTAGCACATAAACTATTTAAAAAAAACCATTAAAGTACTTTTGAATGTAAACGTGTATTTGTTCGAAATTAATATAGGAAGGTGATGAATAGGTTCCAAAATTTATGAACGTTTTTCTTATGCACATCCTGTTGTTTTATATCTTATACACATCCTGTTGTTTTATATCTTATACAACAATCAGTATATGTTACATTTGTATATATAAAAGAACGAAAATAATTTGTTGTCATCCACCTTGTACCATATCTGCCCAGATGAAGAGTATTATGTCATATTTACGTACGGCTGTCATCTTTATTATTATGTATCCCAACTACGGTATTAACAAGTCAATAGAGAAAATATTTGTATTGTTATGAGCCATTCTTGCATTAAGTTAGACATTAACCGCCCAAGTGTGGTGGTGTAACGACTAGTGTTATCTCCTTCAGTGAGGTAGCTAGCGGTCCGATTCCCTGGCGGATCATATTATAGATTATGTAAATGGCAAGTGTTGCTTCTCTTGCTAAGCACGCAGCATTTAGAAGTAAAAACAAAGAATTGACATCAGTATAACTTGTGGAGGTGGGTATGCGTATCTTCCAGCTCAATGTTGTCTTCTAGAACTAAAAATCCAATAATTTTACGGTTTGGTCAGTATAGTACAAAGCAGACGTATGATAATAATGTCAACCAACAGTAACTTGTTCTCGCCATGATATATTTTTTCTAGACAGTAATGTGTAAATGTCTATTTCAACAGTATGACGCATATAAATCTGCTCATAGTTAAGGTCATCTCTGGGTCATCTTCACGCATTTCAGTTTAAATTTGCTCTCTCTTTTCTTATTTTGGGATTTATATATACTAAATACATTAGGTTTATATTTCTACTATTTTAGCCTTTCTTACCCAAGTTTTTCAAATGTATTTCTTGTTTAGAGGTTATGTTTAATGCTTGTATTGTCGCTCTTATAAATGGCTCCACCAAAATGGCTGATTCCTTTGATTTCTGTAAGTATTATAAACATAATGATCTATTCTAATACAGATATGAGATATGTAATGAATACGTCTACTCGTTGTTTGATAAAGAGTACGATCTGTATATTTACAGCTATATACATTTTACGCTAATTCTTTTTAACCAATTTTCGGAGATGATCAAGGTTAATTCACACTGTAAATATTTGACAATATTGAATGTTGAACATTTACATTGTTTTCCCAGTTTTCCGGTTGTTGACTGATTTCGTCTGTTTATATATACTTATGAGTTTTGACTTTCCCTTTGGAAGATTGTTCGGAGTTCGGTAATTTTGTTATTACCCTTATTGTCTGTGAATAGAACGAAAATATTTCCCAATTAGACAATTTCTAATGACAAGCTGGATGATACCAAAGTGGGATTCAGAAAGCGTAAATCAAAGAAGGAAAGGAATACAACGTCCAAACGAAGAAGGGAAAGAAGACAAACAAAGGTCGACAAAGCACTGAGATGAAAACTAAAGATCGAACCCACAAAACATATGATTGAACAAAGATGCACCGGAGGGGTAGGTAGTCATGTATAATAGTCACACATCTGGAACATGTCAAAATGAGTAATGTATAATATGTGTTGACGGGCAGACGGACACTATGAAGACAATAAAAGTAGCTTTACAAAGTTACAAACGTAGACATGTATTGAATACGTAGTTGATGTAAAGTGCATTCATAAAGTTCCTTCGATAACTTTCTACATTATAAATACGTTTCCGAATTGAATAATTTAATTTCTTGAGAGGTTGATTAAAAATTATGTTTCTGAAATTCTCTTTAAAAAAAAAGTTAAAATAAGAAGCTGTCTCAAGGTTTGTCAGATCCATTTTAAAATCTATGGTTATCTATAGTTAATGTTTAGTGTGTACTAAAATGTGTTTGATATATTTGTGGTTTTCTTCTGTGTATTGAATGCATTTATTAAAATAATCATAATAAAATTACTTACAAAACACCTTTCAAGATAACTGCCACTATCGTTCTCGAACGCACTGTCCACAATATTTATCAAAATCTAAAATTTATAAACATTTTATTAAATTAATGATGGAATAATGCTTTAGTCATTTTAGCACAATAATGCTTTAGTCATTTTAGCACAATAATGCTTTAGTCATTTTAGCACAATAATGTTTTAATCATTTTAGCACAATGATGCTTTAGTCATTATAGCACAATAATGCTTTAGTCATTTTAGCACAATAATTTTATTAAACACTGCAAAAAAATATATCAGAAACTCAGGAAAACGTTGAATGTTAAAGATCCACATTTTTCTTGTTATAAATCATCCCACAGTCACAGTCATTATTAAATTTTGAATTATGAACTCAAATTCCAAAGTGAATGTCAGACGAGAACTAATACACCAAAGTAAACGTACGACGGAAATTAAAACAAATATAACGTGTAACCTGAATAGATGTATATAAACACTAGGTCCGTACCAGTTTCCTGGGGACCTGACAAATAATAGTCTTGTATATAAAAAAAAATTTTCAAACAATGTATAACCCAACAAACTAAAATATGTGCAATGGCTCCCTGCAATGATATATGCTAAATCACTATCTACACAGACTAATATATAACTATCCTAATGGAACACACATTAACACTGCACAGACCCCAATATAAACAATGAATATCTATAAACAGCTACTTTGTTTCAGACCCTGTCTAAAACCTAACTAACCAGTCACCAGTCATCAACACCTGCTTCAGACCTATGTCTCGAACCCTGTCTCGACACGAAAACTATGTCACAACCTTAGACGACAGACCTATTCCATAAACAACATGAAAACTGTGTGAATTAATAATAGTTCCAAACCAAATGTGAGTTGTCAGTTCTAACCACTGGTTTCAACACCGGACCCAGCAAAAGGTTGTCACTAACCTGGAAACAATCACCAACTCATGAGGGCCATGAGTCGTTACCAGAGGAACAACGCAGCACCCAGCAAAAAGTCGTATTGTTTCAAACTCTCTCTTACCTTGTGTACACAGCGATGTTCCAGTCTTTAATAAACTTCAATCAACCAACCTATTTTCACTGCCAAATCTTCGGGCTTAAGTACAATGAACGCGACCGTAAAAGAAAGTCTGTCAAATTCTAAATTGAATTAACCAATCAAAACAACTGTTTCATATTGATGTTCGGTTAGCCTAACAAGCTGAATTCATGATCAAATGTTTCTTGTTAAAATATTAATTCCAAATAGGTGATAATCTAAAAATAATAATCTGTATGTGTTTATTAATTCATCCATAACAAATAAATATCGTTTGTGCCACGTTTTGATTAAAAATAAGACTAATGTCAACTGATTTCTAATATGATTATTGTAATAACAAAGGGGGACAACCCAGGTAATTACATATATGTTGATGTGAACAGCTGATTTCGCTACACAAACAACGTGAATAGCAGACATGTACTCATATCCCAAAGTGAATGTGAGACGGGAACTCATACACTCTAGTGAATGTTGTGAGACAGGAACCTTACGTAATGCGAGATGGGAGCGCATCCCTCAAAGTGAACATGAGACTGGATCCTATTTCTAATTGCAATGTGAGACAAGAACTTATACCGGATTTTACTGTGAGACGGAAACTCATTCCCCAACAGTACAAGTGGGACTGAAAATCATTCCTCACAATCAATGTGAGTCAAGAACTCATAAGTCAAAGTTAATGCGAGACGGCACCTCATATTCTAAAGTCAATGCGAAACGGGAAGTAATACCCCATGGTGATTGGAAGATGGGAAATCATACCCAATGTGAATATGAAACGGGAAGTCATTCTCAACATGAATGAGACACATGATCTCATATCCCATACTGAATGTGAGACTGGAACTCATTTCCCAAAATGAATGTGAAACTGGAACTCATTTCCCAAAATGAATGTGAGAAAGGAACCCATACCATCAAGTTAATGTGAGACGGCAAGCTAATACTCCAACGTCAATGTAAGAGGGAATTAGTGATTGTGAGACTGGGACTTAGATTCATATTTAATGTGAGATGGGAACTCATTCCTCAACGTTAATGTTAAGCGAGAAGGTAAAAGGTAAAAGATAAAATATATTTAGGTTTAAAAATGCCAACAATGTAAACAAGTGTTTAAAAATTTCTCGTTAATTTAAAAATAAAACATATAACTGCCATCATTAATAGAAACTTTAATCCACTCATTGTAACTGCTGAAAACTTTCTTACCAAGGATAGCCCATGAAAGCCATTCAGCTTATTTCCAATGGGGTCCTTTACAAGTATTAGCTTAAAGTTCAAGTGGATATTAAAAGATCAACATGAGCGGGTAGAGGGATTACTTAATTTTAAAATAAGTACATTATCTAAGAAAAAAAATATATATAATTGCCATTATTATGATATGACACGTCTTTCCCGTTCTTCACTGGTATGTATCAGGTGGCACTTCACTTCTTTTTTTAAATCTTTGCAAATCATTGATGGATTTGATCGAATCGGGTAGAGAATTCCAATCATGGATTCCATTGTAGTAAAATGTTGTTGATTCGATGCCTTTAATCTTTGGTGTAACATAATTAATCTGACTTGATCTAGTATTATGGGCATGATGTTCAATTAATTTTGATGAAATTATTTTTCAAATAAGAAAGACATTTATCATAAGAAGTCATACCACATAGTGATTATCAGACTGGGACTTAGATTCATATTTAATGTGAGATGGGAACTCATTCCTCAACGTTAATATTCAGCGAGAAGTCATACCATATAGTGATTGGGAAGCAGGAAGTGATACCCCTTAGTGATTGTGAAATGGCAAGTCATTGTTCAAAATGAATACGAGACGACATCTCATACCTCATAATGAAAATGAGGCGAACACTCAGACCACGCAGCTATGAGATGGGAACTCATATCCCAATGTGAATGTAGAACCGAAACTTATACTTCAAAGTAAAGGGGAGACGGGAACTCATGCCCAATAATAAATCATCATAACTCAACAGTTAATCGGTATTTGCAACAGTAAACCAGTAAATGGTGTCCTTGAAGATGTAGAAGACTCGGTAAATAACTTTAAGTTCAATGTATTCTTCTCGCCGCCAACACTATGCCCGACATCACAAGACAAATAAGATGCATAAAACAAACTCTTATCAAGACACTTACGTAATAAATGAACAGTTTAAAACAGCGTGAGCATTTATTATGAAATGGCACCCAGCAATTGGTATTAATCCCACTAAAGCAACGCCGTGAATTATATATTTTTCACTCTTTTCCTCATGACACGTGTGACAATCAACACCAGTATGTAATTCATAAATAGAAGTATCCTTTAAAATTATATATTATTTCCATTCAACTTTGCATGAAATTGATCTTTTGCTCGCTTTTACGGGATGTAACTCCTGCAACAATGAACAAAAACGTATAACACCCAAAATCAGCTAAATGGGACCACATAGATATGAAATCTTCAAAAAGTCAGTTTTCACTGAGACCAAAATCTCCATTAAAACATTAAACCTCTATGTCTTGAGGTTTCATTGATAAATCAAGAGCACCAAATATTGAGGTTTGACATATTTGTTTTGCTATCAAAGTAATCACATATTTTTATCCTGTGAATTACGTTACATACAACACCCTGTGATTTATATTTCCAGAACTACCAAATGGAGCAGTAAATCCTATGATCCTATGAAAAAGGTCATTTTTAAAGAACTATATGACTATATAAATCGAAATTCGTCATAAATGTCCAGACCTAATACTCTATATTGATCTTCCTAGCTTTTATTTGACAAACTTTAAATAAGGTTTTGAAAATTTTAGGTAATAAAAACGACGGATTAAGATGCATAACTGATGAATTGTGAATAATAATTTTTACATAGACAATAACACTGAATTTCGAACTACAAAAACACACTTGTTTTTATTTTCAGTGATAGATTTTGATACCTAAGAATAAAAAATTATTTCAGCTCTTGGAAAATTACTATAAAAAGTAACGTAGTTCACGTGAAACTTACGTTTTTCGCAGTATATGAAAAAGTAGTGAGAGAATGACACCTACACTTTCTGATAGCAGGAAAATGTAGTTTCAAGGCTTGGAACTTTAAACAACTGCCTTAAATAGATAGTAATTGTGCAAAATCGTAATTTAATTTGATTGAAAAAAATGATGTTCACTTGCATGCAAATGAAAATTTTATCATTTCAAAGTAAACCAACAAATATATAAATTTATTTGAAAAATAAACTGTTTTATGCTTAGAGCTGGGTTTTTAATTTCCTAGCTAAGACCTCAGTTGATAACTGTAAGTCAACTGCCCATTTATTAGTGGCGGAAACCCCATTTATCTTGTGAACTGTGTAGATGCAGAAGTAAACCCCACAGCATTATCTCATTAATTATGTGTATGAATGGAGGAAAGTTTGTTTATTAATTAGAATTCTTAATTTCATCATGTAGATTTTAGAAACGCTTCCTCCCTTTCCCCTCCTCCTCCAACAATAATTGCTATGGTTTTTCATGTTTTTGTACAGTTTATTTTTTATTTTTATTTTTATTTTGACTATTGTGTAGCTAGTATATATGCATTTAATAAGATGTGCACATTGAATGTTGCTGCTTGGGGTGCAATAAGAAAGAACTGTTGTATTTTAATTGGCCGTATTGGCCTTATTTTGCACCCTATCTTTGCCTCATGATTTTATTTACATGTATGTACAAAATTTTCTATGTAGTAAGAATTAAAACTGGCCACAATAGGTGGCCCAAAATTCTTCCAATTTTAGTATTTGTGTATTTTATCTATAAGAGGCAAACTGAGCTTGCTGCACGGATAGCGGGACATTCAACAAATTAAGAGATTATCCTTTATGGTATGTAATTGAACATGAGTTGTGGGGATGGGGGATGCGAGTACATGTAACACAGTTTTGACTTGAACTAATAGCTTGAGACACATAAAGATTAATATGTAATTCTAGTGAAAAACTTAGAATATTTAAGGTTTATAGACATGTAGAAATTGCTGAATAAACACATAAAGATAATTAATTTAGTCCACCCAAGACTCAAGTTGAACGGTAACGTATTTCACATAGATCAAATAGTTTACAAAAAGGTAAGATTTCTGTCTCCTCAACATATAAATAACATTTTCAGTAAAAACTTAATGAAATTTCATGACAATGTTCCTCACTTTTACTTTATTCTAACATATCATGTTAGAAATGAGAAACCCTATATAAAAAGATGATGTGTATATACGTGTTCTTATAGACGGATACTTTTAACATGATTGTGTATTCTTCCAATTTCATAAATAAACAAATAGATATATTGCAAAACCATGTGTGGAATTAAGCGTTATTCTTATAATTGAACATTGCATAAAAGTTATAAAAAACATATTCAGTGAAATACGTTACTGGTATTAATTAAATAATCAAGGGAATGTATGGTGCAATCTTTAGGTCAGTGTTGTTATTTTCCTACATGTGGAAGTGGGGTACATTTTAGCTTCACCATATGTAAATATGGAGTTCCATTTATTATTTATAATAGTAACTGATGCAAATTATGAAATTCAGCATGTTTGTTGAGAAAACCACGGTGCTTTCATTTAATTAAAACGGACTGATTTATTGCTTTTCCCCACAAAAAACTCTTCTCCATTCGATGAAGCTTAATACTTTGTAGTGAATTCACTGTCATATTCTAAACATGTAGTTTAATTTACAAAAGTGGATACGAGTAAGTTCATATATGTATCTGGTGAGCTACGTTACCATACGTGAATTACGTTATGTGTGATCGTGTGAGTAACTGAGTAAATTGATAGTACTTTCAATACGACAGTTCTTGATTTTCTATTTATAATTTGGGAGATGTTTATTCTCTTATATTTTCATTCATCCTTATCATACACACCATTATTAAGATACCAATCGTGGTATTTAAAATGCTTACCCCAAAACGCACTGGTTTTAATATTTCACTTAAATATCAAAATAAATGCAATTTCCGACTAACATTCGTCTGCAATGGATATTTCCAGTAGAAAAATAGTGTTAAAGGAAAGATTTTAAGAATATTTTGTCATAGTAAGGTAGTTCACGTAACGTCTTATATGCACACACCAATACTGGTTAGGAAAACCCATTTTTCAACGGCGGTAACGTAGTTCACAAAGAAGTAATGGACACTTTACAAGTAATAAAAACAATTCTTGACATAACAAATACACATACCTTGCTTTTTTTAAGTAAAAAAAATCTAGAAACAGAAAGAAAAAAATACCCGACAAATAACCGTTTTCATGCATCTTCATGCAATAAAACATCCAATATCGTGCGAACATTTGCAAAAGGACACTGTATTTTTACTGTATAGCTGCTACTTAAAATTTTATTAAAAAAATATTCTTCCCAGAGAATCCCACCAAATTTGGTATTTCAATTGGAAACATACAGCTAGTTTAATTGTCAAATTTATCACCATCTTCTCATCTAAAAATTATATGTTTCGAGTGTGAAAATGCGTTGGACATGTATTTGTCTGTTGGTACCACTTAACTGATTTTGGCTGATAATCCTATTGCATGTGTCAATTATAAGAATATAAACAATGGTGTTTGAAATATGATCTGTTGGTTTGTTGAAAATAGCTAACAAAACGTTAAGAAAAGTTTAAGAAACCAAATCAGAAACCGTAAATCGAAGAACGACAGACAGTACAATGGGTAAAACAAGAGGATTAACTGGCAAACAATGGGCAAAACAAGAGGATTAACTGGCAAACAATGGGCAAAACAAGAGGATTAACTGGCAAACAATGAGCAAAACAAGAGGATTAACTGGCAAACAATGGGCAAAACAAGAGGATTAACTGGCAAACAATGGGCAAAACAAGAGGATTAACTGGCAAACAACGATCTACAAAATATTACACAAAACACTAATGAGCAACACGAACCCCACTAAAAACCAGCGGTGAACTTAGGTGCTCCGGAGGTGTAGCAGTTCCTGCTGGCCGGGTAATACCCGTCGTGTCACTCTTGTTACAAACCCGGTGATAAGTCATGAATGAGGAAGAGCCCGATTGTGATTACGACAAACGGAACATAACCAACAGTAAAACTTTGGCAGTGATAATTCATCTTAACCACTAGGAACCCTTGATTCAGTAGTTTCCTTATTAGCAGCAAGCATATATCAAGGAAATCATAATAGGAACCAGAAGCTCTGGAACATCGGATTAACTAAGAGATATAATACTCCATATGCAAGTGCAGGTGGAATGTTGCTTCATATAAATGGAAAGTTGAAATCCTCTTTTCTTATCATAAAGGTTCATCCTTAAGCGACCCTCACTGTCAATTTCGAGTTGTAGGGCAAGGTATGAAGTAGACCTATCTGTATCTTTCAAGGTCAATGGGATAGATGCGGTCAACAAAATCATCAAGCCAGAATTATTTAGTGAAAGGACATCATCCATATAGCAGAACGTGAAATAAAAGGATCGGGCTAGCTTCTTTTCGTTTTTCTTGAGATGTCCATGGATGACGTCTGCCTTGTACGAAGAGAGGAACAAGTCGGCGAGAAGGGGAGGACAGTTGGTGCCCTTATACATGCGACTGTCTGTTGAAAAGGATGTCCACCAAACATAACAATAAACATGTCAATCACAAACTCCTGCATTTTGATGATATCAGAAAACTTTTTGGTAGAATCAGAGTAAATTGTATCCTTTCCCAAGACAAGGTATTTGTAGCTACGTTGGCTATTCTTGTTTAATAAAGACAACTGGACTAATTTATTTTATCTGTCTTTTAGGTTGGAGTGGGAATAGTTGTGTAGAGGGTAGAGAAATCAAATGTTTTAATTTCATTGCATGATGAGATGGACCTTGATCTTTAGAATGTTTAAGAATCCACTTCTGATTCACATCACCTCTTGGGTAGCTAGTGTCATAATAACCCTTTTTGATACATCTCGTATCAGTATGCGAAATATCTCGGGAGTAATCCGCTCAGTTTGAGCAGTCAATCATATCATCCATGATGAGAATAAGTCCACGAACGATGGAAATGGAATTGGTGGAAAGACCGTAAATATCTTGACAGAAGACTTACACGGCTTAATGTTTATCGACAATTTCTACATTTTGCCTTTGATCTTTACACGCGATGATATCTATTATCACATATGTGTACATAATACGTACCTTTAAAGTTTTAGACGTGTGATAACAGGTTTTCAATACCGTGCGTCGATGACGTCATTGTGACGCGTAAGCAAATATGACAGACGAGGAAGCATACAACAAATCGATACAGCAGAGATGAAGAATGTCAATGAAAAACGTAAAACTGAGAGTGACTTAAGGATATTCATGGATTGTCTATCAACAGTAGGATAACCCCGTAATCCTGAAGTCGATGTGGTGATCGAACATGCACCTGGCAAGATTGCTTTAAGCGCGCACGAAATCAAAGCAGGATTACGAACTAATTCATTGAAATGCATCCAAGCTTCCATCAGTAGATATCTTAGTGATAGCGAATGTTGATATTATGCCATCGTGTAGACTATTGAGAACTATGAAAATATAATAATTGCTCCAATTTCCGTCAGTAATAACGGTCCAGTCAACGGTTACTAATAATAATTCTCTTCAGTAAACCATTATCAATTTGGTTCCCATAATACGCAACTCCAGAATAGCACTATTCCCATACTGAAATATCCAGGGAAATCTAACAATATATTTTATGGCACAAATGATAAGAATTGGCCCTCTAATTTATATTTAAACGTTATGTTTAATAGCTGTGATAAATATGGTGAACTATATTGTTGACTTTTACACGTTATTTATTTTGTTGTTATTTTGATGAATAAACATAAACATTTCTTTTTAATTTATTTTAGACCTGATTAGATATGTGATAAACCGATTATAACATGGCATTATCCATATCGGCCCTGGTATCATCCCTCGACTCATATCAGCAGTCGACTATCGCCTTGGGCTGATACGGGAGTCTCGGGATGATACCAGGGCCGATATTGAAAAGGCCATGTGATAATCTATATTTATCAGGGAATTAGCGTGATATTAACATAACATCACGTTTTCTTCACGTTACCAAATCCTCGATAAACATAGATTTTGCTCGAAATGGAGTTCTCGTCACAACCTACATATCAGGCTACACATTCGATGTGATATTTCTGTGAGAAATTGATTCTTGCAAAGCAAATCAACGAGAGTATATTTTTAGCATTAAAACATTGATAATTAATTTAGAACACAAGACGTGGTTCTGTAATAACTTTATAAGGTACTCAGTCTCAAAGCCAAAATAATTTGAAAGTATAAGTTTGTTCTTGTCACAATAATAGCAAAATAATTTAATGGCGTCAGATGCTGCTTGAGTAAAAATATATGATGAAAAAGAACAATTCATATCAAATCCGTAGCTCATTCTGTATCAAATAACTGAGTCAAAAATAGTTAGTCATGAATTTACATTTGTCGATTATTGCTTGGTGAGAAATCATATTGTACCGTTTAATTAATGGCTGAAATAATTGTTGGTTGACTGAATACATTTATTATAATTTATCTGTGCTGATGTATGTATGTGAAGGTGAGGTTATCGTCTTGCTATATTATCGGTCATCTGGTCAGTAGTGGAACATCCCGACTTCTGGAAGGAATTGCCTTTATTAGAATTATATCTGTACTAATACAAGCTGTACTATGTTACCTTAAAGATAGTTCCAGATCGGTCACTTTTCATTCCGCTATTGAGTTGTAAAATGTTATGTAACAGATTTGCCATACCATCGTTCGTACACTGCAGATTCGCTTCATGAGCCATCTATTGAAACACAGAAATTTGACGTTAATTGAAAATCAATTATTTAGCGGAAGTATCGACATGTTCTGTCATTGTTCAGGTAGGATTGGTTTTAAATACACCAGTTGTAAATGCATTTTTCATTTTTCAATTTTCGCGTCTTAATCCCTTTATGAAACACAGACGTCTTAATGTTTATTCAAAATCTTGACTAGAACCGGTTACCGACAACTACATATACATCAGTCTGACATTGTATTAACGTTGATTTAAAAACTGTTCTTGAAATTCCATATCATCAGGTTTTGTTTCACAATTGAGTAGTTCAGTAGGTATAATTTACTTATATTTAATGAGGCTTAACCGAACGGATAAACATACTGACACAATATTCTTTCGACACAATAAACTGAAACGAAATCAAAAGTTATAAATTGACATCCAGGTTTCCCCCGTAAAATTCATTTTTCACAATAAGGTCTTTGAATTTTTATTATCATTCATTCCTGTAAATTCGTTTTTAAAGCATACTTCAAATTGAGTGAGTGAGTGAGTGAGTGAGTGAGTGAGTGAGTGTTGTTTAGCGCCAATTCAGCAATTTTGCAGCTATATCATGGCGAGAACAAGTTAGTTTTCAATGAGAGGATGATGAGGACCGCTTTGTTCTAGACCAGCATGGTGAGTTCACTCGCTAGCTCACTGAAACAACAGACGACGGGTACACATGTCGCTCCACTCGGACACATTATTCTGATTCCGAGTCAACCAGTATTTGCTCTTTCTCCTTCATGCTGCATGCTTAGTGGAGAAGCAACAAATACCAATCTTTTTAGTCTTTGGCTAGACCCGATCGGAGCTCGAACCCACAATCAACCCACTTGAGGCAAACACGCTACCCATTACGCCACCGATGCGGTTCATACTTCAAATGAAATATATAGTACAACATTAGTATATCTTATATCTTGTAAAAGGTAAAGGTATAGAACAAATATGAACTCATTCAGACTGTCAAAACACATTCCCTATAAACAAACTAGTAGCACGATCTGAGGAAAATTAATATTTAGTATTCGAAATAATTAAAATTCAATATACGGGGAACAAACTTTACTTTTGACCTTCAATTATGAACCAGGTTATCATTGGGTAAGAGAGTCGGTTATTAAGACTGCATTGCGGGGTTTCAAAAGACCAAGTGGTTAAAAGTCGTTGTTCTTTGACGACTGTCATAATAACACTAACGTGAGTTCGCGTCCAATCCCAACATTAAGTGCCAGGATTTCCAGACATCTATAAATATGTCCACTATGACTGCCTGGTCGTTCCTTTCCTAAGGAAAATGATCGTCACGATACAACTGGCAAGTTGCTTGAAATCAGGATGAATACTAATCCGATTGTTTACGAACTATGGTTTCGGGGTATTAACGATCAATATATATGGACTGCCAACTCAAAGGGAAGAAGACAATCACAATTTACGTATTTGTTACTTCAGATACACCATCTTTACTTTGCTTCAAATGACTAGAATCAGTAGTTTCGGAGAAGAGCCAATCAGAACACATGACCTACCAATTTTGCCATATGAAGACGAAATAAGGAATCTCTGTAGATGATCTCACAAACTTTTATTGTACTGATGTACAAATTATTTGAAGTTGTGGTCTTTAAAGTGTCAGATAATCAAACAGAATATCGCTTACAGAGGTCCTGTTTACACTTTGCAGGCTTAAGATGAAATGGGCAGTTTTTGTAGATGTCCTTGAAAACATCATTCCTGCCAAGTTTGATTTCATTTACCTGGTAATTTTAGAGGAAATGATCAAGATGTAAAATGCTACTGTGGATGACGGCATCTGAGGTAAAGTGATGACAAAGATCACAATTCCTTGTTGTTTTAGCAATGGTAGATAAAGAGATGGAAAATAAGCGACAATAGGAATGTGAATAGCTGGATGTCTAAGCTAAACAATATTGAGAAATTAATTTTTTAAATTACAAATGTGAATTCGAATATTCAATAACTTCGGAACACTGTTTTCTACATAAATGTCAACAACTGTCATGCAGATTTTTCTTCTGCCACTCTCGTGGTGGGTAAATTACAGATATAAAGTAAGCCAATGTATAAGGTCGAAGAACATCGATCTAACATGCTGAAATGACAGACTAGTAGCAAATGTTTGGAAGTGGGGGTTTGATTAAGGAACCAATGTTGAGATCACTTTACTTTATGGGATGAGATAGGCATAAAGTAAAAAAAACTGCAATATTGGTGACCACGGTAGATGCAATTAAATTCTCCAGGGTATATTGTACATGCAGTAGCAGCGACAAGTATTGTACTCGCACAATATTTCTGCAGAGGAGATGAAATAGTTAACTAATGTACGATTTTTTGTTAATTTCAATAACAAATTCCGTTGAATTGATTATATAATTGTCATGGAGGTCATGATTCATATATTCAAATATAGGTATGGAAAAGAAGTTCCGAAATGTCCATTGCCTCAAGTGATATTTGTAAGGCTTACAAATACATTGACTAACAAATGTATTTGTACATCTTATTTGTATCGTAAAAGCCTTAATTGCACAAAAATTATAACATATACTTATATGAAGTCAACATTACCCTGTATGCTACTTGTTCTAATTCAGATGATGTCAGTTCTTCAGTAGAAGTATCGATATGTTCTGTATGTGTTGTAGGATAAGTTAGACCAGTTGTAAATACATCTCTAGTTCCTCCTGTATCATTCGTTTTGGGTTCATACGTTGTCTGTTTTATGGTAGAAATATCATCTGTCAGTTCTTCAGTAGAAATATCTATGTGTTCTGTATGTGTTGTAGGATAAGATACATCAGTTGTAAGTGTGTCTGTAGTTTCTCCTGTTGTTAGTGCATCTGTAGTTTTGCCTGTCGTAAGTGCATCTGTAGTTTCGCCTGTCGTAAGTGCATCTGTAGTTTCTCCTGTTGTAAGTGCATCTGTAGCTTCTCCTGTTGTAAGTGCAACTGTAGTTTCTCCTGTTGTAAGTGCATCTGTAGATTCTCCTGTTGTAAGTGGATCTGTAGTTTCGCCTTTCGTAAGTGCATCTGTAGTTTCGCCTGTCGTAAGTGCATCTGTAAATTCTCCTGTTGTTAGTGCATCTGTAGTTTCGCCTGTCGTAAGTGCATCTGTAGTTTCGCCTGTCGTAAGTGCATCTGTAGTTTCTCCTGTTGTAAGTGCATCTGTAGCTTCTCCTGTTGTAAGTGCATCTGTAGTTTCTCCTGTTGTAAGTGCATCTGTAGTTTCTCCTGTTGTAAGTGCATCTGTAGATTCTCCTGTATCATTCGTTTTGGGTTCATATATTATCTCTTCAATGGTAGAAATATCATCTGTCTCTGTATATAACCTTGTCGTCATATATGTTGTCATTACGTGTTTAACGTCACTTGATGTTCCTTTAAAATATGTTGTCATGATGTTAACATTCAGTTCTGATAGAATAAAAATAAAATATATGTATACGCTGAAAGTGTGACAAAGAAATATGTCGAAAATCTTCATAGATCTGAAAATGGAGCTATAAATTGTGGGTTTTGCTTTCTCAATTTCAATTGTTTTTACAAATATGATATTTTCGTTGCATTTGTCATATATTTGTTCTGTCGACGACGTGGTAGATTAAAGATATACCGTGTTTCGCCATACATAATGTATATGATGAAAACTTGATGCAAATCATGTCAGGGTTGGATTTTGAATTCTATCTACATCATTGATAAGAAAGCAATGCTTCATTTCACAGTTTATGCGATGACAGTTAGATATCAGAGAACGTGAATATTGTCCTGTAGATAATAAGTTAACGTTGAACTCAAAAGTAAGATGAAAACAAAGGACTTAATCTTACATTTATATTTTAAAATAAGATTGAATTTTATATCAATGTAAATGAGATTGACGTATCATTGTAGTCAAACTATTGGAGTACACTTAAAAACTAGCTTTCACCTCGTATACACAATGAACTGTAAAAAAAGAAGTCTTTGACTAAGTCAACAAAGAATATATATTACCGTCAATCTGGTTCTTATAAAGTATTGTTATTGAGCATGTAAGCTAAGAATAAATATACCACGTTATTAGGGTTGTCTTAACAACAATGTCTGTAATACGCTATTGTAGCTGTCTTAACAACAATGTCTGTAATACGCTATTGTAGCTGTCTTAACAACAATGTCTGTACTACGTCATTGTGATTGTCTTAACAACAATGTCTGTACTACGTCATTGTGATTGTCTTAACAACAATAGTTAATACGTGTATTTCTTTGTGTTACCTCTGTTGTTGGATTGTATCTTTGTGTTACCTCTGTTGTTGGATTGCATTAGATATCTTCATTGTTGTATTAATATAACAATTCTGTTTGTAACACATCATGTTTCTACTTATTACGAAAGAAACACCACAGTATTGGGCTTTTTTAATATTTATTTTTTAGTACATTATTTCTTTAATAACGTTAAGGTTGGTATTCTTTTTGTGCTAAAATATGAAATCATTTTCAATAGTCTGGTAAAAAAAAACCAGATTGGAATGTAATTTTATTTTAGGCTGGGATGTCATTGTTATATCATTCCTAAGCCATGAGGTAGATTACTACCGAGTTCCTTCTTTGTTTTTCTTTGTGTTGTGTAACTTCGTGTGAACCGGTACGTTGATAATAAGAGTGTAGATCATTACTGTTTATCAATCATTCCTGCTAAGAACAATGGGAAAGCATTTAGTTTTCCCTAGAAGCAATTCTATCATTTACATTTTTTCAATGTTAAACTACTTTAGTATTTGTGCACTTATTACTAGACGTGACAATCTATACAGCTGTCAACATCGATTATGATAAACTATTAAGCACTTCAAAATGTACTTATGTACTTGATAGCCTACATTTCAAAGTAGATTGATAATATTTATGTTATACTAGAAATATAAACTAATGAATACTTACTGCGTTCACAAATGAATCCCATTTTAATTTCACATGACCTTTGTATCCAGGGATTACTATTTGTATCAATCATAGCTGACATATTGAATGCCACACATTGTCTGATGGTTGCACTGAAATGTTAATGTAACTCACAGTGTACTGATTTCAATTCATCTTCGTCAAAATATCATTTCAGCATGACATTCTTTGTATGTCAGCCGATTAATAAGAGCTATGATACAGATGTGAATAAGTGCTATGATACAGATGTGAATAAGTGCAAGCTTAACTGGTGCCACATGTAGAACAACTGACCATTCCGGAGCACCTGAGTTTACTCCATGTTTTAGTTGGGTTCGTGTTGCTCGATCTTTAGTTTTCTGTGTAGTCTTTTGGAGATCATTGTTTTTCATTTTGTCCTTTTTCTTCTGGGCATTGAACTGTATTGTCTGTTCTTCTTCGACTTACCCTTTTGATATCTTAAAATTGTCTTAGCATGTTAGAATACGAAGATTAAAGTTGTGCCCATTGTGTCAACTTAATTATGTGATATAAAATAAAGATTTACAATGTCAATAAACACACTTTATGGCGTAAAATAAATGCAGAACAATGTCATACGAAAATAAAATGTTATTTGGAAAAACAAATCTCCCTCAGGCCTACGAACCCATAGCCGTTTAGGATTTCCTGTCTTATAAACTGTGTGTTTACATAATAGAGTAATTATAGAAACTCGTCGTCCGCACACAAGTAGATATCTACGTTTTTATAGCATATCGCTCGGTCGTTTGTTGTTAAGCTTTACAGTATTTTGATGGAACTATTTTCTGTGACATAAAGTTGAAGTTCATGTGTATTAACTGAGCATTTGATTGATCATTGGCTATGAATTATCATGTAAATGAAATGTATTCATATCGTATTATCCAATTAGCCGGTCTAAACCTGTCACATATTTGTGCCTGTCCCAGGCCAGGACCTAGATTTCCAACGCCTTATTCCGTGTTGTTTTGTTTTGTTTTATGTTCAATGAGATAAGATGAGAGGTGATTGTTTGCGTTGTTGATATTGGAGGAATTGTTGACCATGACTGTTTAAACTTTCTTTTCATAATATACAGGATCATTGAAGAAACATTGCTATTGTTGTGTTGTGTGATATTGGTTATATACAAAATGTATATAAAAATGTGGTATTTTTGTACCATCTGAATGATCTAAGTCATAATATGGTCAATATACATACGCAAGCGTATGAACACTGGAATCAATTTTGTATGCTTCA
Organism: Gigantidas platifrons; assembly: GCA_002080005.1. Classification (NCBI taxonomy): domain Eukaryota; kingdom Metazoa; phylum Mollusca; class Bivalvia; order Mytilida; family Modiolidae; genus Gigantidas; species Gigantidas platifrons. The sequence goes on from MJUT01057330.1 coordinate 598,542, forward strand.
CTTCCATTTATCCACATAAACGACTTAGTAGTGTCGTTGTAGTATAGGCCTATCCACACCTCACTAGACAGGCTGAAATAACAATAAACAGCGTCGTCATAGCATAGGCCTACCTACAACTCACTAGACAGACTGACATAACAAGAAACAGCGTCGTTATAGCATAGGCCTACCTACAACTCACTAGACAGACTGACATAACAAGAAACAGCGTCGTTATAGCATAGGCCTATCTACAACTCACTAGACAGACTGAAATAACAAGAAACAGCGTCATTATAGCATAGGCCTACCTACACCTCACTAGTCAGACTGACATAACAAGAAACAGCGTCGTTATAGCATAGGCCTACCTACGCCTCACTAGACAGACTGACATAACAAGAAACAGCGTCGTTATAGAATAGTCCTACCTACACCTCACTAGACAGACTGAAATAGCAAGAAACAGCGCTATTATATCATAGGCCTACCTACAACTCACTAGACATGCTGAAATAACAAGAAACAGCGTCGTTATAGCATAGGCCTACCTACAACTCACTAGACAGACTGACATAACAAGAAACAGCGTCGTTATAGCATAGGCCTATCTACAATTCACTAGACAGACTGAAATAACAAGAAACAGCGTCATTATAGCATAGGCCTACCTACACCTCACTAGACAGACTGACATAACAAGAAACAGTGTCGTTATAGCATAGGCCTACCTACGCCTCACTAGACAGACTGACATAACAAGAAACAGCGTCGTTATAGCATAGTCCTACCTACACCTCACTAGACAGACTGAAATAGCAAGAAACAGGCTATTATATCATAGGCCTACCTACAACTCACTAGACATGCTGAAATAACAAGAAACAGCGTCGTTATAGCATAGGCCTACCTGCACCTCACTAGACAGACTGAAATAACAAGAAACAGCGTCGTTATATCATAGGCCTACCTACACCTCACTAGACAGACTGAAATAGCAAGAAACAGCGTCATTATAGTATATGCCTACCTACAACTCACTAGACAGGCTGAAATAACAAGAAACAGCGTTGTTGTAGCATAGGCTTGCCTACAACTCACTAGACAGGCTGACATAACAAGAAACAGCGTCGTTATAGCATAGGCCTGCCTACAACTAACTAGACAGGCTGAAATAACAAGAAATAGTGTCGTTATAGCATAGGCCTTCCTACAACTCACTAGACAGGCTGAAATAACAAGAAACAACGTCGTTGTAGCATAGGCCTACCAACAACTCACTAGGCAGGCTGACTGAAACAAAAAGGACCAGTGTCGTTATAGCATAGCCCTAGATAATGAACTATGCATAATTTATCCATCATGTTGCAATAAAGATTTATTAATTAAGTTATGTTTAAATATACTGCATATCTACAACTCACGCGACAGGCTAAAAAAAGATGTATATATACCATAAAAATAGGTGGGTTGTCAACAACTTATATGACAGTCTGAACTGAAGATGTAAAATACAGCGACTGCTGTTCAGCTACTAGAAGTATATTCATGGCTGAAACAAGATTACAAACAATAGGAAAAGGGCTGCTCTGGGTTGACATATGTGTTGATGTTTTGGTTGATGATTGTGAATGAAGGAATATTGGACCGGGAAGGGACAATTTTGTATTGTCACGAGATACCAATGACCACTCCTAGCAAGCAGTTGTTCGTAAGGAGCTGTTATGTATTATATTTGAGGTATACAAGAAGCATGATACTCTCCATATACATGAACTCTTTTACTTTTCATTATATGAACGAGTTGTGTACATGACTCGTCCTTCTCAACTAGCAGATATCCCCTCATGATGGTTGAATCTCTCCCAGCTTAACTAGTGGATGTCCCTTAAGAGCGGTTGTATCTTGTCCTGCTCAACTAGTGGATGTCCCTTAAGAGCGATTGAATCTCGCCCAGCTCAACTAGTGGATGTCCCTAAGAGCGGTTGAATCTCGTCCTGCTCAACAAGCGATGTCCGTTCAGGGCGGATGTTACCCAGAGTAATAAACTATATCATGTTTTTTTTATACCAAGAGGTTACATAAGGGATGAAGCAAAGAATTGTCATTGCCATTCAAGATCTGTATATATAAGAGTCTGTAGTGTATTTAATTGCTAGTCAGCTTGCATGTATACAATTGAAATGGAACTGATCATGTCACAATACATCGTGATTTAGAAATATGTTAATTAAATGATATTATCATTTTTGTATATTATTTGGAAACGTTGATTGGCTGAAAACGGGTCACATGACGTTCTATAAAAAGTGGCATAACATGGATGTTACTAATTATAGTAACACCTATGCAATATTATACAAAAATGGCTTTTAATGAGGTGGATACCAGGATTTATTAACCCAAGAATATTATATTTACCGAGGCCCCTTAGGGCCGAGGTAAATATATTATTCTTGGGTTAATAAATCCTGGTATCCACCGAATTGAAAGTCATTAATTGTTTTATTATATGACACATTTTATATGTTTCTTTCACCCTTACAATAAGCTTTTTATCACGACATTTTCGTTTGTTTACCTTGTTGGAATGTTATATTCACCTGGAGTGACGTCACACCAGGTGATTATAACATTCCAACATGGTAAACAAAACCACGAAGTGATCATAATGTTTTATAAAGATCGTTACTAGGGACGTCAGCCAATCAGAAAAAGACATTATTTGAAGTCATATAATAAACAAATTTATTTTTAGAAACATCCGTGGTATACACGAGTTAACAATGTATTTTTTAGAAACATCCGTGCTATACACGATTTATCAATGTGCTTTCCAAATTTCAAAACAAATTTCAAAAATTTCAGAAAATTTCATAAAACTTCGAAATTTTCAAAAAAATTTAAAATTGTAAAAGAAAAACAATGTTTTTTTGAAGTTCAAAATTTTCAAAAAATTTCAAAATTTCAAAATTTTCAAAAAATTTAAAGAAAAAATCAAAATTTTCATAAGATTTCAAAATTTTCAAAAAAAATTTAAAAATGATAAAATTCAAAATTTTCATAAAATCTCAAAATTTAAAAAATAAAATTCAAAATGATAAAATTTTCAAAAAGTTTAAAAAATTTCAGTTTTCATAAAATTTCAAAATTTTAATGTTTAAATAATAATATTGAAAAAAAATTATAAAACAATTATAGCCTACCATTTCGGTCAATACATGGATTTATAGACCTAAAAATATATATCGATCTCGGACTTCGTCCTCGGTCGATATATATTTATAGGTCTATAGACTTCCAAAATGTCTTTTATATTATTTTATTTAATTTGTATATTTCATTCCACGCGTATGAATCTACGAGCAATGATAGTGTGTAATCAATATGGCCGCACATTCAAGTGTTGTCGCTTCGATGAAAAAAAATTGGAAATTTAAATGAAGGACGAGTTTCTGAATTTTATTTGAATATGGGCGGATTTGTAAAGTTGTTGTGGAAAAATTCATTGCAATTGTGACTAATGTCAGTCCGATTTATCTGAGGAACCAGGCACGATTTGTTATTATTGTCCGAGTCGTGTGTATTTCATGTGTAACATAATTCGAACTAAGGAATGAACCAATGTCCTCAAATGAAACGTTCTGAAATCTACCCGACTGGGCTTTAGTTTGATATACATTTTCATTTGTATTGCCATTGGAATTTGGAACATTTGTTTGGACATCTAGAATATTAAATTCTTGCATTTCCACATTTTCCAAGTCAAAATCATTTTCTTCTAAAAAATTGGAGACTACAGCTGCCGTATATGCGTCAAAATGATCAGATATTTTGTTTTGTTTTGTTTTAATTTTACGATTGTTCAAAGCAGACGATTTGTCATTGAAAAGGGGTGGTGAAAGGAATTAGGAAACTGACAATCTACAATGCACTTTTAACAACGCCGTTGTTTGTTTATATTTAAATCTGTTGTGTTATGCTAGTGAAATGATTCGATTTAGAATAAGCAAGTGTTCGATTTTAATGTATCAATAAAATGATTCAATTAAAATAATTTATAAAAGTACTAAAACTTTTTCATTTGTTTAATTGTTTCAGTTTACAATCATGTGTGTATTCACCGTAACACAACAAGGGACGTAACCACTACACTTAAAGTTGTCTAAAAGTAGTTCTGGCGGGGAAAAACTGATATTTCACATGTGAAATATCGGAATTTATTTCACGGATAAATCTCCATAATTCACACCTATCTATATAATAAATCCATGTATTAACCTCAATGGAAGGCTATATTTGTATAGTAGTACATGTTATCATGTTTTACATCACAAATGTATTGCTGGTCGGCGAGTAGTTCTAGATAAGTAACAATTCGCACCATTTCGTTACAAAGACAATGTGTTTTGTCCATGTGAGATGAGCACACTAAAGAGATTTGTTAGTTTGAGAGGAGAACTGCTCGCTGGTAAGCAGAATGAATGGGGAGTGGTATATAGCCTACCTTAAATTCCTCAGAAATTCTCGCTCACTGTCGTCGTCAAGCATTACCAGATCAGCTTCGGTCTTCTCGCAGTACTCTCTAGCCTTATTCCATGTTTTACCTTCATCTCCAATCTTTATACAGTGATGTTGTTGTGTCATTAACCAATCATCTTTACGACTGCATTCTGTTCAGAAATAATAAAAAAAGACTATCTACATCAAAAGGATACATTTCAAACTTTTCGCATTTATTATACAAAACATAAAACTGTGTGATATCAATGTTTCAACAATAACGATAGCAAGTGTAAAAAGTGGAGCAACTAATATGGAATATATATTGGTTGACTTCACGATGCAATTGTCAGTATCAGCAGGTCAAGATTTATTATTGGGTTTTTTTTCTGTGAATTTTCATGACATTTCCTTCTGTCTCGAAACATTGATATAACAGAATGAAGTCTGTTCAGATATGCAACTCAAATATTGGTTATATAATATTCGTCAAAATCAATAACATGCACATCTTGGGTTCCCGTCTCCGTCATCAAACATTTCAATTTCATAAAATAATGCATAAACAATATTTGTATACTGGGTTCAGATGCCGTATGCCAATCGCTTGGAATAACACGGATCGGTCCTAAGAGAGCATTTACTAAATCTTTCGCTTTCTGTGTGGTGTTTTTGGATCATTACTTGTTTCTGTTTTCTTTTGGCCATTGTTTTGTTTGCATCCCTTCGATTTACACCTTCTGATCACCCATTTAGTATCAGCAAATGTTTCATATTGTACGAAAATAATAAAATTTATTTGTGCAAGCTTTAGAAACAGGTAGAAAATCGAGTTTTTGCTTAGCTTTTCTGTCCTTTTTTTGCGGCGTATGGAAATAAATGTTATTTCTGCTGACAATATAGATATACTTGTGCTATATTTAACCTGCAATTTCAGAAAGTCCAACGTTTACTTGTTCAAAGATTGAACACAAACGTCGATTGTGTTGTTTTCAATGGCGTCATCTTTCTAGTCCGCGTTTTGTTGCTAACATTACTTACCGTTCGCTCAACACGAATCAGGTACCAGGAGATGTGTATACAAGACGAGTAAACATATAAGTATTCGTATAATGTTATTGTTCAGTAAATGGTGTGATTGCAGGATTAATATAAGCAATGCCTCCCATAATTGGAGAAAACAGACAAAAAACAAAGGTTTTATGTATCTCAATATAGGATTAAACACTGTTTTTTAGGAAATTATATATGCATAAACTCCGGCAACTCACTCACAAACTGAATAAAGTCCGAAGGACTTTATGTAAAGTTTGTGAGTGAGCTGCCGGAGTTTATACATACATAATTTCCTAAAAACACAGTGCTTAATCCTTATAATTCTTTTTTTTTATTCTTGGACATCGTGTTGTTTTCGGCGTTAAATACTAATAATTCTTGGTTGATTATTTTTTCATATTCCTGCGCCGTAACGCTACAAAAAAAGTAGGACAGTAAACGGAAATATTGATTTATAAAATCCTTTCGAATGACGTAGAATAAGTGAGGATATCCAATCAGATTACGAGTTATTGATAAATTCTAGTAAGAATAGAATTATTAAGTGTTATTGTGTTCCCTGTTGTTTGGATAAGACATTGATTACCAGTGGTGGCTGTTTGACATATGAAGCAATAGGTAGAATTACAATCTCTCTTATACCAGTAACGTCCATTCATCACCACACAATGTCCACTGTTTGTAGCATCTATTTAAAATTATAATGTAGTACTTATAAAAAAGGTAAATACATAACATAAATCCTATACTATAGAGATTTTGAGATCATGAATTGTACGTAAAAAAAACAACTTTTTACAAGTTCCTGGCAACGTGTGACTGAAACCATTATCATATGCCACGTAGTTTTTGACATAAAACACAAGCAATACAAATTGTTATGCATGTATATATGCTTCGACAGTGCACATGTATTGTATTTATCCTGCAATTTTAAATCGTAAATAAACGTTTACTATAGGATTAAACACTGTTTTTTAGGAAATTATCTATGAATAAACTCCGGCAGCTCACTCACAAACTGAACATAACAAACATGACGTCATTGACGTCATATGAAGACTACCAGTTTGAAACGTAAAGATTAGACGTTATTTGGCTTCGTGTGCGCTTCAAATTTGATACAATTGAACTAAAATAAGTTTTCAATGTAAGCTTTTTAATTATTTTTGTGTGTATTGTTGTAAATATGACATTTAGGATTTCACATTTTCAAGATGGCAGATCTGAATGTTCTATTTATAACTGACCAATATCAAAAAATATATTGGGCAGGCTATATTGGTCGGTAAATGCTGTCATTGCAGGATAAAAGTTGTTATGCATGTACATACAAATTATATGCATATTGTGTTGGTACAACTGTTTGTATGATGTGGAGTCGGTTGTGTAAACCATATCACTACGAGTCGCATGCTATTGACGAAAATCTAAGTACATTTTTGTATTTAAAAATACGAAACATTTCGTACTAAGTTTCATTCAATTATCAAACGATTTATGAAAAGGTGCATATTCCATTTAAATAAGATACAAAACTTAAAAACAAATCCATAAAAGTAAAATAAAACAGCACATAAACTGGTATACCTGTCGAATTAGTTTGAATATGTATTGCAATAAACAAAGAACACACTGTTTCGATTCATTGGTTAAAATATACACTCCGACAAAAGTTAAGCACCACCCTATATTTTTATCTATATATTTTTTTACATCAATACTGTTAAAACAATAAAATAGATATCACCATTTTTCTTACACTTCTTAAAAGACTACATCAAGGGCTCTAAAATTGCCAATCTACGAAGTATTTATCACCCTGAAAGACGTGACTATGACGTGGCAAAAATGGGGTTCAAAACAGGCGCTGGAAAAACGTAAAACCATTTTGTCTTTGATGGAAGTTTTTAACATTGCATTAAAATGCAGAGTCTTCAGATTTTAAGAACTTTTAAATGCATCTATTGTGCGTATGTGTAAGGCATAAACATCAATAACGAGTATATCCACCGCGTTTATTGTGAAGTTCTGTAACACGCTTCGGCATGCTTCGCACAAGACGCCTAAGCCGTTCTTGGGGGAACTGTTGCCACTCCTGTAAGATAGCAGTTCTTAATTCGTCAATATTTTAACATTTTGGATTGCGTTGGTTAATTTTTCGGCCAATAAAGTCCCATACATGCTCGATAGGATTCATGTCTGACGACATCGCAGGCCATGGAATTGTCTGAACAGCCTCTTGCTGTAAAAGATGTTGTACAATTCGGACTCTATGTGGCATAGCATTGTCGTCCATGAACACTGGCCTGTCTGCCAACGCATGATTATCGAAATGAGGGACTACGCGTGGAGCGAGCACATTGTCACGGTATTTTTGGCCTGTCAGATTACCATCAAGAACGTACAAGTCCAACTTACAGTGAAAGGAAAAACAACCCCAGACAGCTACACCCCCATCCCAAAAAGCAGTTGTGCCCAAAATGTGGTTGTCCTGAAATGAAGTGTTTCGTTGGCGCCAAACCCTTGCACGACCGTCGGTAGGGCGTAACAAAACACGACTTTCATCAGACCAGTGGACCCGTCTCCATGTGCGAATAGTCCACCCCAAATGATCATGTGACCAGTCAAATCGAGTATGGCGATGACGTAATGCCAACTGTGCACGTTTTATGGGTCGTCGCGCTCGCATTCCCTGATGGTGGCGGCGTCTGATTACAGTGCATGTGCTAATGTGGCCTCCAAACGCTAAATTACCACGAAGTGCACCAGCTGTACTGAACGGCCGTTGCCGCGTCAGTCTAGATATGAGCCGGTCCTCTCTCGGCGTCGTTTTGCGAGGTCTACCTGCACGTGGACGGTCAGTAACATTCCCCGTTTGACGAAAACGCTGCATCAGTCGTACAAAGATGGAATGGTTAACCCTGAAGTGGTCTGCCACCCTTCTATGGCTAAAACCACCGTTATGTATGCCAACAGCTTGCCACCTTTCTGGTATGGTTAATTTTCGCCGCACCATACCAAACCAATAGAAAATGAAACTTAAAACTTTACACAAAAAAAAATCAGTTTTCGTTCGCAAGCACAAATGTTGAAAAGTACACGTGGCACTTTACACACCATGTCATATACGCATAAGTAAAAATTGATCAATAACCTGTTTCACGGGTAAGTAAGTATGTGTGTACAGGTAACGAAAACAACAAACCGATTTGAAATAAGTTCATTATTAGAACAGATATTATTGAAACAAGTCAGGTGGTGCTTAACTTTTGTCGGACTGTATATATACTTATCAAAACCTGTAATTTAAAATGAGGTTGTGTGTTTGTTTCATCTTTACAAGTTCTAAAATACGTTCGAACACTTCAAATTATTGAAGAAACAAAACAGATGACGACATATTCCGACGGATATCAACGTCCTGACCTAGGAGAGTTACAATAAATGTGGAGGGGTCAAGTGGTGTAATGGGATCCCAGCCCTCTCCCTTTTTATTATTGGATCTCAACGACAATTCATGTATAAACAATAAAAAGACGGCACAGATTCGCTTCCATCTATAAAGATCACACACCACTCAAAAAATTGAACTATGGCATAAACACAAAAAGGGAAGTGGAATACCAAGTTCAGTGAATGTTCTTACTTCTTGATCTATGCATTGTAAATTCAGGTGCTAATAATTAAATTGATTAACACTTATTAATTTGTGATATTTAGTGTCTTTTTCAACAATATTTCAGTTATATCGTGGCGGGCAACTTTCAAAAAGATCAAAAGACATTGACCATTGTAATTAAAATGGACTAAGGGGTCAATAGAGTGGAATATTTTGTTAAGCTGAGATAATCCTTGGAAAATCATCAGTATTTAATTAACTATATTTCCCAGTTTACTTTTGGAATGAAAATTAAAATAAGAAAAAATGTCATTAATATTTCATTTTCTCAAAAAGGGGGAAAAAGAATTAGCCACCATTACATATAAATGCAAATAAATACAGATTATTACATGGCATTTTTTTATATCATACCCTTTATCAGCCCTAGGTCATGATATCAGCACAAGAGCCGATATGCTCAAGGGATGACATATGAACGAGGGTTGATAAAGGGCATGATATGAAAAATGACATGTTATGATAGGTTTATCATATACTTCAACAGAGGAAATTACTGATTTGTACCAAAATGTAAATTAGTCATTTTGGCTAGAATTAAATACATGTATATAGTCATAGAACAACAAAAATATTGTTTTAATATGCAAATCCAATAAATGCACGTTTTTTAACCACTTTCTATATCATAGGAGAGAAATTGGTAGTTAATAGTTTTCTGCGCAAATATTTCATAAAACAGTTGAATCCGCCGTGTCTGTAAACACAGTTTTCCGGAAATTCACGAAGTGAACTTACTGACATTGACGGAAAGGCATGTAATAAAGCAGTTAATAAACTTGCTTTATCAGCCCACTTCGATCATTCTTGTGAAACTGGGTGAAATAAACCTGACTCCTCTTATTATTCTAAGCAAAACTCAAAGTTTTATTACAGGGTAAAATTTGAGCTTTATCAACTACAAGTATATGATAAACAAATTTATCTTCCAATTGGGATATTTTTTGCCATAATAAATGACAGTGTCATAATAAAACGTTTCACATTACCCTAATGAAGCTATTAAGCCACACCCCTGTCATAATAACACTTTTCACATTAGCCTAATAAAGCTTTTAAGGGTGTAGACCTGTGTTAGCCTAAAATTTTCCCATCATTCAATTTTTTTTAAATTTGCATCATGAAATAGTTATGTCTAAATACATTATCTGCCAAAGTTTCAAAAAATTTCACCGTGCCGTTTCCTCCATAGCACATCCTAAATCTAGCAATTTTGGGGGTATTCTTGACGCCAGATGGTAATACTAGTTTCGGAAGATTCTGATAGATATGCACATTTATTTCTGATTGAATGGGAATATTTTGGCTTTAATACATTTGAGAGTGTTGTTGTTGAATAAATATGAAATATCTAGCATATCTGAATATTCTGTTTGGAGATAATCACGTGCAAAACATTGGAAACGGTAAAAAAGGGGGATGCCCTGAGGACCACCTTGATATTAAAAATCGGATTAAAAAAACTCCTGTCAATTAATTTCCACCAAAAAATGTCACACTGAAGAATAGACATATAGACATCATTGCACCAAATTTTACAAACTTTTACCGTCAGATTTTTAAAATATTTAAATTTATGTTTTTCATGGATGGCACCCAGAACAAAATGAAAATTGTCGAGGAAATTTATCACACACCCATCCTTTGCTAATTTCTTTGTTTGTGAGATAAAAAATAACTAGCTACCAATAACAAAAAGCTTTTGAATTCTTATAATTGACACAGTGGATATCCAAATTACCAAATGACTGCATTTGTCTTTTTTATTTTAATGTCAACTAGGGAGGGTGAGTGGTGTTCGAGGGTGACTCTACTTGATTAATTCATTAACAAACAAAAAAAACAAAGACAGCCACGCAGCTGTATTGTTAAATTCCTTCAAATTCTGTGCTCCAGTTGTATTCGTTTGTATCTAGTTTATTCTGTAGTTGTCTTAGGAGAACGGGGCGTGGTATAAGAGAGGATCAGATATTACAATTTTTTCCCCAAGCATAGCTTTCTATTTTTTTACTACCATAAAATAAATTTGCTCTATAGTTTCATAATATCTAAGATTCTGGTGTATATTTAATTTTTTTTTTTTGACAAACCCTTGAAATTCACACTGCGTCTCGGGCCAATATGGGGGTATCGGGATGATAACCAGGTCAATATGGAAATGCCCATGTATTAATCTGTATTTAATATTTTCTTTTATTAATTAAACACTATTATATAGACTGAGCGCACGTTACTGCGACGCCGTTTAAATAACCTTAGTTTCTGATTTAATGTGGTTGTTATTAGTTTTATGATGCCATATCTACATAATCTTTATATCATAATAAACCGTAGGATATGAGGAATAATTTTCCGACAATATTTATGAAATATATTGATATTTATTCTGTCGTATCCCACCACGGAATCCCCCTTCCGTCTTAAAAACGTCCCGTCAGATGTAACATTTCTGTTACAAATTGATAAGATTTTCGGGCATTTCACGAAAACGCATGCACGGAAATCGCACCAAATCTGCTAAGAAAGTAAACGTCAAAATTCTTCCAACGTAATGTCTCGATGGCCGTTTTCTGTTGAGGTTTTTTGTTTTTATCCGCATGTATTTAAGTCCATTCAATGTGTCAGATACTGAACTGAAATGCTTATCACCAACTTTAATGGCTTTTCCCGATAAATTTAGGTGAAGTTGAGTAAATATTTGTTTACTGTTATGCAGATCTATATTGTAAGAAATAATACAAGAAATTTTGAAGATGACTTTTGAAAGATAAAGAAATATTGACCGAAATACGCAGTCTGAATGAAATGTCCACTTCTTAATATTACAAAAAAAACAACGTCGCTTGGAATTTTAACGATTTATAACGCAGCACACAAAATAAATCATCGAAATTTGTATGTGCCAAGCAGTTAGTTCTATTCAATGGCTACCATTAATACCAATCATGAGTATATTAAAATTAAAACAAACACGAACAGAATAAAATGCCAAGTCTGAATGGATTGTCCACTTCATCAATTTCGACGTCAAATGCGTTTTCAAGACTTTTGTGAATTTTGCGCCTGTTAGCGTCGAAAACGTAAATGGTTTTTCCGTTGCTTGTACCAGGAATCTGATCACATTTGTCAAAACATATGGTCAATTAAAAGAAGAAAACTTGGAAAATCAAATACCGGAACCACACTACCTTTAGATCTAAAAATGATAATATTTTAATGTTCTTTTTAAATACCGAAAATACGACAAACTTTCTATTTAAAACCAAAAGATAACAACATTATTTCGACTAGAAAAAAAATCAAGTTGCAGCTCTCGTGAGAAGTGGAACCTGTTCAAAATATCGCGAGATAGAGCATGAAGTAGTCCTTGATTTACTACTTCCGGTTATGAACCATGTTCGGTAGCGGATACGAAAATTGTCCGGAGTTTGGTCCCCGATATATTGTTT
>MJUT01057330.1:613575-666156 GCA_002080005.1 Gigantidas platifrons
CTCCGATCAGACTCAGCAATACCAGGAGGGATTAGAATCTCCGATCAGACTCAGCAATACCAGGAGGGATTAGACTCTCCGATCAGACTCAGCAATACCAGGAGGGATTAGAATCTCCGATCAGATCGTACGTAACCGTTTCAGCGATGCAGGAATAAGGACAGGACGACCAGTGAAAGCTGATATTTTGAGGCAACGTCATCATCAGAAAAGACTCCAGTGGGCGCAAAGGCACAGAATATGGCCACATCACCGTTGGGGAACAGTTTGATTCAGTGATGAGTCATGATTTCTGCTACAATGGGCCGATGGTAGAGCTATGGTGTACAGACGCCGTAATGAACGTTTTGTCGCCAACTGCATTCAGCAAGTGAACAGATGTGGTGGGGGCAGTGTGAGGTGGGCAGCGATATCTTACACAGGCGGGACCAATCTGGTACAAGTTAAAGAAACTCTTACGGCACAGCGTTACTGTGATGAAATCTTCCAGCCACATGGCCTTCCAATAATGCAGCAAAATGGCGTCAGATTTCAACAGGATAATGCTAGACCTCACACTGCAAGACTGACAACTGCTTTCTTCCAAACTCACAATATTGCAGCAGTGCTGCCATGGCCGTTCAAATCGACAGATTTTAATCCCATTGACTATCTTTGGGATGAATTGGACAGACGTTTAAGACAACATCAGCCACAAACCTTACCACAACTTGCTCTAGCACTACAGGCAGAATGGGACAATATTCCCCAATAGAAAATTCGAATCCTGATCCCATCGATGGGGAGACGCTGTCAGGCTGTTATTGATGCTCCTGGAGGACACACTAGATACTGAATTGCTGTGACCTTGCAATAAAAATTCCATGAAACTGAACATTGTTAATGTTTTCTCTATATTTATTAATTTATTAAAGGTTTTAATTTTTACAGATTGTTCATTTTGAAATCCTGTCCTAATTCGCTATGCATTTCCTTTTTGAGAATATAATTAGACAATATAGGTATGGTTTCTTTTCATGTGAGATTTATTTGGATGAGGCTAAGAAACAGGGGTACTGCGAGGCTCTGCCGAGCAGTCCCCCTGTTTCGTGCCGAATACAAATAAATTTTGGAAGGGGACCACCTACAGACCATTTCACCAAAGTTTGGTCTTATGTGGCCAAGTGGCTTCAGAGAACATGTTTTAGTAATAGTGGACAGACGGACGAATGACGCAAAGTGATGACAAAAGCTCACATAACCCTTTGGGTCAGGTGAGGTAAAAAAAGGGGGTGCATATTATTTCCTATCCGTGGTAAAATCTCAAAAAATTCATGGCTTCAACAAAAACTTCTTAAGGTAGCACAACAGTCTGATTTTTTTTCACTCCAATCAAGAGTCTTTGAAGGTTCATATCTCAGCAAATACTTATTGGATTTTTAAAATTCAAGATTCATCTTGTAGCTAAAAAGTAACTTTATCTATCTAAATTAATTTATATAATATGCAGTTAATAATAAAAAAGTTATGGCTAATAAAATACAAAAAATGCACTGTATCAGCTTGGATAAAAATAGCACATTCATGTCAACACCCACTTAAATTTTGTTTTCAGCCCTTTAATTAACCATACACAAGCTACAAAACGGTGTCTCAGATTTTGGATATATGCCTCCAATCCTTAAATAAACAATGTCATCTGTTGGATGCCAACATCTTGTTTCCCCTTTGTTCTTTCAAGAACCATAAATTTCTTAAGAAACAAATTATCCAAAAACTGGGACACGGTTTTGTAGAAGATATCCCTCTCAACACTTAAATATCAAATTCAAGTCCTTGGGGGCACCCATAAAGGTGCTAATTTTCATTTAAGTTCATAATTTTCATGTAAATTAAACATGCAAAATTGCCACAAAACTATATATCCCACTTCTGGCCCCTGTCAATATGCAATAGACCTTCAAATCCCACTGGGAACACCTCAGAAGTGACCTTACATCTTTAATTGATCAGAGGAACCACACAGTTTGTGTGTTTATACACTTAAAGCTATTATTTTCGCATTATTTGTGCACTGTCCATCCCTAAACAGCACTTCTTTTGTATTTTGGCGGGAGTTTGACGTCACAGGTCTGACCCACATCTGGAAGCTAGCAAGTTAATATGGACAAGCTCCTCCTCCTTCCAGATCAAACAAACACAGGGGTTTCAAGTTACATTTTGTGATCATTAACAAGACCATAATAACATCAAAATAAACGGATCCATCTTTTTTTACCAAGAGGATGTTATCAATTCATGTTTCTTCATTTTATGCAATAGTATAAATAAAAAGTAAAATTATTCTTTTACATATAAAAGGAAGAAGACAACACTCCTTCTGAAAATGGACTCTTCCATAACAGACTTTTTGAGAAATCAAAATGTGTCCTACAATTTACATATATCTTTTGTTTTGAGTAAAACAATCTTTAAAAAATGCCTAAAGTTCCAAACAGGAGACCATCCCATATATAATTGTAGATATGAAAAATATAAAATGAACTAATAATTATGTTGTGGTCAGAAGTGAACAGCTGGACACATGTAATTAACACAGTGATTGATAGATAAGCCCCTCCCACATGTTTATATTATCAAACACTTTACCACATACTTTTGTTTACATAATTTAATTATCAATTTACTCCTTAATGATGCAAGATAATGACAGTAGGATTTTTTTNAAACATTTATATATATATGAACTTTCAAAAACTGCAATAAAAAAAAAATTCATTAAAAAATCATAATTAGACTGTTGTGCTACCTTAATATACAATAGATGATTTTAACTTAATTGTAAATTTAATATCTCCAGTCACTCACCTGAAGATTACATAATACATTGAAAATAAAACTTTACGACAAATGATACTTTGGTTATTTAAGAGAATATCCCTTAATGATTATGGAAGAGACAGTTGGATTTACAACTACCTATGCAATATCAGTGCCTATCACCACTATAGCTGTGAGTTCGAATCCCACTCATGGCAAGGGTGTACTCGATACAACATTATGTGATAAAGTTCCTCGGTGACTTGCGACAGGTCAGTGGTTTTCTCCAGGTTTTCACGTTTCCTCCAACAATCAAATTTCCCGCTACGATATACATGTACATGTAACTGAAATATTGTTGAAAGTGGCGTTACACACAATAATAATAACCCTAACCCTAATTATGATATGTTTACGTACAGTTTGTAAAATAAAGATGTCCAAAGAAACCAAACACATTAACCAAAAACATTCAAACTATTAAATGTCTTAATGAAATAACAATAACTGATTTGTGCATCCATTTTACCTTATTATCATGACACTCTAACGAAAAAGACAAGAACTGTACTATTGTGAACTTCCTAAAGGACAAAACAGCTTATCATGCTCATATATATCCATATCCTGTCCTACATGTACTAATTCTTATGTCTAATTATAGACTCAACTTTTTATGGGGTTTTTGTTTGTTTGTTTGTTTGTTTGTTTGTTGTTGTTGTTTTTTTTTTGTTTTTTGGTAAGCAAGTTTTCGCCATGACGATAGCAGAAATTTGTTTTCCTTGACGTTAAAAGGTCTTTTAAAACAATTATTCATCGGTCAGATTTGATCGAACAATTGGTCAGCCGTTGAAACTGACCTACAGTGAGTTAAGGTGAATGGTGATTGTTCGTGTTGTAGATATTGTAGGTATTGTTGACCTCACTGTTTTAACTTTCTTTTCATATTGTTGTGTCATTAAACGTAATTACATTGACGAGGCATTAACCCCAAGAGGTACATGAGGGATGAGTGAGTGTGTGATTATTATGTAACGCTAAATGAACAGTTTTCCATCTATATCATGGCGGAAACAAGTTGCATTTTGATTAGAGTATGATGATGTCTGCCTTTTACTAGACCAACACACTCAGTTGGATTATTATAGTGCTAGCTCATTGAAGCAACAGTCCGTGAGAAAACACGCCGCTCCACTCGGACACATTATTCTGATTCCATACCAACCAGTCTGTGTTCTTACTATTTAGTGTTGCTAGCTTAGCGGAGAAGCAATAAAATATCAATTTTATCATTTTTGGTTTGATTCGACGGGGGCCCGAATTAACGCTCTGCTCGCATTCGATGCGAACACAATTACATTTCCAGAGGCGATGTGGTTTAAATGCGTATGCAATATCAATGAATGCTATATATAGTCGATTTGTTTTGCAAGAATGAATTTCGCAGTGCAGGCGGGGTTCGGGGTCCGGCTGCGAGATGCGAATTCAATTTTGTTCAATGTAAGCAACATAAACAAACCGACCGTTCAGTGTTCATTCATCATATTTGTTCGTTCATTCGACAGATTAATGTATCACGAATTGACAGTCACAATATCATTTACAATGACATAGTTTCGTAATTTTCGGTAACTATATGGTTCAGTACATAATCAGATTCAACATGGGGCCATTGTGGTCGTGATCGTATGGTAGTTGGATTTACAACTACCTGTGCAATCAGTGCCTATCATCACGAAAGTTGTGTGTTCGAACCTCGTTCATGGCGAGATGTACTCGATGCAACACAGGTTTTCTCTGGTACTCCGGTTTCCGCCACGATATAACTGAAACATTGTTGAAAGTGGGGTTAAACCTAATAAGCTATACCAATCCAACCAGATACAACATTTCTCAAAATGTAGTCTATTATTTCAAATATATTAATTTTTATTCAGCCCTTGTTATTTGTTTAAAATTGCTTTATTAAAATTTTAGATAATATTAACCATACATTATGTGTTGGTACAAGACTTTGCGTCAGGTCTCACCTGTTGTGTGAACTAACAGCATCACGTGCTTGACCTTATACAAAGTATTGGTACAAACACGTGGGTAGTTGTTTGTCGTGAGTAACGATTAACAGTAAAATTCAGAAATCATCTATAACAAACCTTTGTCTCCATCTTGTGAAAAACTGTTATGGTGATTACTTTGTCCATCTGTCCACGTCCAACCGGTGCCCTACAAATAATACAATTCAAAGATGAAACAATTTATTACAAGAAATAAAATACTTTATATACGTATTATTTAATCATGCATATTTTGAAATAAAGTAAATGACATCTGAATATCCAGTTTTTTAGTGGGGTACGTGTTACTCGATCTGTAGAATTATGTGTAATGTTTTATAGATCATTGTTTGCCCTTTTGTCCTTTTTTTCTTTTGGCCATTGTGTTGTCTGTCCTTCTTCTTTTGGCCATTGTGTTGTCTGTCCTTCTTCGATTTTCGGCTTCTGATTACCTCTTTGGCATCTTCAAACTTTTCTTAATCAAAATGTTGTAGTTCGTAAGGTTATATTTTCATCCTTTAATCTCAAGTATTCCCACCCCCCTCAATCAAACATTCCATCATCAATTCAGTAATGCTACTAGCAACCATAACACAGAATTGACAACAAATTTGTACAATAAATTAAAAAAACCCAAAGAATATATCTACCATGTGTTAAAAGTAGCACTTAATCAAACATTCTTATAATTACGTTTGCTTTCAATCCGATCCAATAGGTGACTTTGCTGTCCGTCCAGAACTTTGTCTGTACTTGTGTTTGCTGTGGTATATCATCAAATTGTACCAGTCGACCTTGATTAAATTCCATACAATACTTGTGTGCAGCACTCCATGTGTGTTTTTCATACACTACTTTATAACACTGACTAGACAACCAGGTCCATCCTTGATAACATGACCCTGTGTCAGCCGTGGACGAAACTGACGGCAATAGAAAATACGAAACAAATATGTTAAAAAATTCGGATTTGTTTCAGTAACTAGTATGGCATGGCAAGGAGATATTAACTATCGAATACCACCTTAGGTGATCATAGTATCTTGGAGTCGTGATTAAGTCATAAAATTCAATATTATATATTATTGAATGTCAAATTGTGGTTCTTTATTTGTTGAATGTCTTATTTGTATGTAATACATAAATACATATATATGATCATTGCAATATAGTTCACATACAGACAGAAGCTTAGTTTTAGAATTATTCATGCATAACTGTCATTATCATTGGACTTAGTGCTTGAAATTAAAAAAAAAGTTATATATGTTAGGTTGCATCGACTAAATAAAACCCGAAGGTTTCCCCTGGTAGTATGTCAGTCACAATCAAGTAACCCGTTACAAATGTTAGACGTCTGAGCCTGGTACTACCGTTTCTGTCTCTGATGACTACATTTTATAGTTAACTGTATTCATTGAACTTACCTGTTATCAAGTAAAGTATAATTAACTGTATTCATTGAACTTACCTGTTATCAAGTAAGGTATAATTAACTGTATTCATTGAACTTACCTGTTATCAAGTAAAGTATAATTAACTGTATTCATTGAACTTACCTGTTATCAAGTAAAGTATAATTAACTGTATTCATTGAACTTACCTACTATCAGGTAAAGTATAATTAACTGTATTCATTGAACTTACCTATTATCAGGTAAAGTATAATTAACTGTATTCATTGAACTTACCTATTATCAGGTAAAGTATAATTAACTGTATTCATTGAACTTATCTATTATCAGGTAAAGTATAATTAACTGTATTCATTGAACTTACCTATTATCAGGTAAAGTATAATTAACTGTATTCATTGAACTTACCTATTATCAGGTAAAGTATAATTACACTGTATGTTGTGCAACACAGAGCCTAAAAAGGGAAATATTACATTTATACAACAATTATAATCTGTATTTAGTAACATCTTCATTATAGTTCTACTCGTTATAATTAAAATAGGAATGCATTCCTTTTCTTTGATCTTTTTATTGTTTATATACCGGAATGTAAGCAACAGCTAAGAACTATGAAATAATACAAGCAGAAACGAGATATTGCACACTTTAAATCTGGGTTGTAGTTTTATTACTCTCAGAGAACCGTGTAATAATCAACGACCTAGATGTGATATTACATGTCTTCATTTTACAAATCATTCATACCACGGTTTTCTGAGTTAAACCGTTAAACTCGGAGAATAGTGGTATAGATATGACTTATCCTTATAGATTCCCTAATCCACATAATAAATACCTGTAACTGTCATACAAAGATTCCCTAATCCCCATAATAAATACCTGTAACTGTTATACAAATATTCCCTAATCCCCATAATAAATACCTGTAACTGTCATACAAATATTCCCTAATCCCCATAATAAATACCTGTAACTGTCATACAAATATTCTCTAATCCCCATAATAAATAGCTGTAACTGTCATACAAATATTCCCTAATCCCCATAATAAATACCTGTAACTGTCATACAAAGATTCCCTAATCCCCATAATAAATACCTGTAACTGTCATACAAAGATTCCCTAATCCACATAATAAATACCTGTAACTGTCATACAAATATTCCCTAATCCCCATAATAAATACCTGTAACTGTCATACAAATTTGTGGGTAGTAAGAATAAATGGACTGGAGATGATTTTCTAGGTAACGTCGTGTAATAATATGATCTCTAGGTCAGAGGTAATGTGTGACCTTGACCCTTGACCTACAAACCACCAGGAAACCATTATAGATAGAGTAAAAGTAAACCATGGAAACATGTTCACCAACTATTATATGTTTTTCCCCAAAATGATTCGACCAATTCGTAATGGAAATAACTCTAATTAATGGTTCGTCTAAAGACATTAAACTACAAAAATATATATAATTTCTTTGCAATTCATGTACATACATATGTACCTAGAGTTTTAATCATTGACCATCCAAATGTATTACATTAAAATTACCTCTAGGTCAAAGATCATGGACCCAATAGTTGTCTTTCTTAGGAAAAAAACATTTAGCAATCATATGTTATTTTGGAATCATGAGACCGAGGACTATTTTTTATGGCCGAAAGTCAAAAATATCCTTTGCAAACGTTACCGAAGACCAAAAACTATCAAATGAATTTTTTGTTTGGAAGGAAGTGACAATGTCCTCAGAAACCATATTTGTTTGGAATCAGAAATCAAGTACTTTCTAATAATACATTTTTTAAATAAGTGTAATTTTAAAGCTGGATTTTACCTATTACTTTGCTCATTTTCAGTGTCCGCAGTTCAAAAACTATCAATTAAGGATCCTGTCTTATGAAAGACCATTGAATTGATCTCACACAACAGTAGCAGAGATAGATTTTTAGCTGATATTTTTTTGTATTTTTGTTCTTTCCTCAGCCGGATTCGAACCAACACTAATGATAAACTGCATCACCTATTCTCATGGTAAAATGATGAATCATTTAACATAATTAATAAAAAAAAAAAAAAAAAATTGCCTGTGTATAGCCACATTTAACATTTTTCTGTTTGTTTATTTTGTTTATTTTGGTTTATAATATCTAATGAAAGATTGAGTAATTGAG
Source organism: Gigantidas platifrons (assembly GCA_002080005.1). NCBI lineage: Eukaryota > Metazoa > Mollusca > Bivalvia > Mytilida > Modiolidae > Gigantidas > Gigantidas platifrons. The sequence goes on from MJUT01057330.1 coordinate 622,023, forward strand.
TAAGAATCAAACTTTTAAATAGAAAATACCAGATGGGAAGTAGACCAGTTAAAAACACAGAAGGAAAACCTCTCAATACAAAGGAAGAACAAATTAGTAGATGGGTCGAGCATGTCAAAAAATATTCTCAACCAAGAAGCACCAATGAATAAAGCTGACATCCTACCCGTTGAAGAAATTTTATCAGTTGATTGCAAAAGATCATCAAAAGGAGAGATCAAAAGGGCTATCAAGACTCTGATAAACAACAAGGCACCTGGTCAGACAATCTACCTGCCGAAGCACTCAAACAGACATAGAAACATCAGCACAAATCCTATGTGAACTGTCTGGAAAGATCTGGGAAGTAGATGAAGTTCCAGCCAAGTGGAAAGAAGGCCACATAGTGAAACTTCCGAAAAAAAGGAAATTTAAACATCTGTGACAACTACAGAGGCATTATGTTGCTATCAGTGTCTGGCAAAGTCTTAAATAGAGTTATGTTGCAAAGATAGAGGATTGCAGTAGACGACAAGCTTCGAGACAATCAAGCAGGATTTAGGCAGAATACATCATGCGCAGACCAAATAGCAACCTTGCGTATCATTCTAGAGCAATCACACGAGTCCAATTCATCAGTATGTTTGTCGACTTTACAAAAGCTTTCGATAATTTAAATAGAGAGGTTTTATGGCAGTTGATGAGGCATTATGGTATACCTGAGAAATTTATAGCGATTATTAGAAACACATACACTGGTATGCAAAGCAAAGTTATACCTGAAGGTCAACTCACAGAAGCATTTGATATAACGACTGGAGTCAGGCAAAGCTATCTCCTGTCATCTCTAGTTTTTGTATTGGCAGTTGATTGGATAATGACGAAATCCACAGATGGTAGAAGAAATGGTATTAAATGGACCATGTTCAATCAACTGGATGACCTAGACTTTGCCGACGACATAGCCCCACTTTCCCACAAATGCAGGAAAAATTGACACAAGTTGAAAGGAGAGCTGCCGAAACAGGTCTAAGTATCAACACCAAGAAGATTAAAGTTTTAAAATCAAGCACAAAAATATGAGCAGATCTGACAGTAAATGGCCAAAATCTTGAAGAAGTAGACTCCTTTACTTATCTTGGAAGCGAAGTAGACAATATTGGAGGATCAGACAAAGACATTAAAATTAGAATAGGAAAAGCAAGAACTGCATTTAATATGACGGGACCTATCTGGAAAAGCAAGGAACATCTCATTAAAGACTAAAGTTCGATTGTTCAACTCCAATGTAAAAACCGTTCTCTTATATGGAGCTGAAACCTGGAAAACTACTAAAAGTCTCCTACACAAACTCCAAGTATTCATTAACAACTGTCTCAGGTGCATCCTCAACATCAGATGACCTGAGGAGATTTCCAACAAAGAACTGTGACAAAAGACCAACCAGCCCCCAGTTGAGGAAGAATTGAAAAAGAGAAAATTGAGGTGAATAGGGCACACATTGAGGAAGCCGAGACGCAGCATCACTAGGCAAGCCCTACAGTGGAACCCTCAGGTAAAATGTAGAAGAGGAAGACCAAGAAATACCTGGAGGAGAGATCTTATTGCTGAGATGGAGATAGAGGGTTATAGATGGCAAGATCTGGAACGTATGTCACAAAACAGAACAAGGTGGAGGACTGGCGTCAGTGGCATGTGCACCACCAAGGTAAAACAGGCATAAGCAAGTAAGTAAATTCTTTTTTAATCTGTGTTTATTTAAAATGTTTTTGTAAACTCGCCATTCGAAAAAAATATTTATGTCTTCGTTATTAAGTCCAGTAAAGAAAAGAAATAGTTTATGTTCGGGAGAACATGTGAAATAAAACGTAAAATGTATCGCCCGGATCTTTCACTCACCTGAGTGCCGGTGTGGGATTCTGCACCTCAGGTCCACAGTCGGGTATCAAATGTTAACTTTGTATTGTGTGGGCGAGGGGCTCTAGAAATATTTCCTATATGCCCCGATGTCGATTCATTGTGTTGAATATGCATTTACAGTAATATATTTGTTATTGGTCGCTATAAATCTTTAAAAGTACATTTTACTCTTATTATTATGTTTGGTTTTGAGACATATCGCCTTATTGGTCGCTAGCTTAGTGGTCGCTAGAAATTGGTCGCTAGCTTGAGCCTGGTGATATAAGTTGTTAAATTCAATGGACATATTTTAATTTAACTGTTTAGTTTATCACAGGGGATCCGAATTATTAACTGTCTCCTCTTCAGTGGACGGTGTGATTTTACAGTATTTGGATCTGAACCTGATATCACATCAATATTTTTATCTTATGCTTCTTAGTCATTTTAACATTTTTCTTTTTGTTTATTTTGTTTATTTTGGTGTATAATATCTAATGAAAGATTGAGTAATAAATGAACAATATTACATTGTACAGTCAAACTTCGGTCCGTCGAACTAGGATGGGTCGAATACTATGGATGGCTCGAATTGATTTGAATGTCCCGTCAATTTTCCTTATATTTCTAAATAAGAAAAAAAACCTTTCACTCGAACACCGATTCCTCGAACAGTCGAACTCAATAAATAGTCTCGTCAATAATAAAATCACGAGTTTTACCATGCTAAACTCGAACATCGCAATTTAATTGACAGATCTATGATACGATTGAATGTGCTTACAGTAAGGTGTGATAAATGTCAGATTACCAACAGATAATTGTTTATTTAAAAATTACAGGTTGAGGGATAAAATTGTCATAATTTGTGTTATTTAGTAATTAAATTCAGCTGTGGCTTGATTATTAAACATTAATTACGATTAAAAAAGAACGATTATTGAACCCGAGACTCATGTGGCTGATTGTACCAAGCCGAGCTTGCACTCGACAATAATTAAAATAATCAAATGTTTACAATCGTAATAAAGTTTATTAAAACAATTTTAAAATTGTTATTACATGAATTATTATTATTTCGTGGACATGCGCAAAGCCTTTGACACGGTGGAACACAATTTACTTTGGTATGAACTTCAGCGGATTGGTGTGCGTGGAAAATTTTTATATCCAGTCTTTGTATAATGCAGTGAAATGTACAGTTCGCGTCAACAATGATCTTACCCCGTGGTTCAATGTGGAGGCCGGAGTAAAACAGGGGTGTATTTTGTCCCTACATTATTTTCAGTTTACATAAATGACTTAGCAGATCGTATCAATTCTCTAAATTGTGGAGTGCCATTTGATGATGTTTGTCTCAGTTTACTTCTTTATGCTAATGACATAGCGTTAATTGCTCCCGACGAAAACAGTCTTCAACGTATGTTAGATGTAGTATCTGATTGGTGTACGACATGGACACTCTCTATTCATGTGAATAAAACCAAAGTTATGCATTTTCGACCACAGTCATTTGCAAGATCCGAATTTATTTTTCAATGCTCTGAAAATACTCTAGACTATTGTGAATCGCATAAATATCTTTGTGTCTGGATTGATGAACATTTAACGTTCAATAAAAATGCAAAAGAACTTGCTAAAGGCGCCAGCCGTGCGTTAGGCAGTTTAATGACTAAAGTTAATATTGCTGGAGGAATGACATATAAAGTATACAATAAACTATATACATCCATGATAGAACCTATATTGATGTACGGTATCGATAGGTGGGGAACCAAAACGTTTAGTGTCATTTCATCAGTACAAAACAGAGCATGTAAATACTTTTTATCAGTTGGAAAACATACGTCCAATGTATCATCTCGCGGAGACATGGGATGAACATCCTGTTACACTAAGCAGCGCATAAATATTTGCAAACTATTATGTAGAATTTTACGTTCGGAAGACCATAGACTTTCTTACAACATTTACAAGTGGATTTCAAGAAGGAGAAAAGGTTGGGCGTTTGAAGTGGACAAGATTGTTGACACGTTAAATGTTAGAGAAACAATATATAATCTGTCATTTTCTACAAAGTCTGTTATGAAAACAGTTTCCGAAAAACTTATACATCTGGACAATACTGAATGGTACAGAGAACTTTTTAACGATAGACGTAATGACCAAAACGGAAACAGACTGCGTACATATAGACTTTATAAACATGATGTTAAAACTGTGCCTTATGTGCTTCAAAATATATCTCGATTTGAAAGACGGACTATGGCACTGTTTCGGTCCGGCTCTCTCCCGCTAGCCTATGAGACGGGCAGATACCCCAGGCCGCCGGTCCTAGCTAATGATAGACTATGTGTGTACTGCAACTCGGGACGTGTGGAGAATGAAAAACATTTTCTCATGGAGTGCAATTTGTATGACGATTTGAGATACAATCTGTTTTTTGAAATTTCAAAATTTGTTGACAATTTTCATACACTTGACATTGATACCAAATTTGTGAAACTGATGACTTGTCTTGATATCCAGCACTATTTTTGCAAAATATTAAATTAATTTTACTTTCGTAGAAAATTATTTTCACAGTAAATGTTTTAACCAATTTATTGATATCAGAATTTTTATAAAGGTTTTTAAGTTTATGGTTGGACAATTGAGTTCTAATATGATGAATCATAAATATATTGAAGTAAATTCTTAGTTATGAATTTTTATTTTTGACAAAAAGTTTTATAAAATTTTCAAGCTGATTTAAATAGATTTTTAACTCTGCTAAATAATGTATAAAGTTTTAATGTAGATTCTTTTATGACAATCAATACGTGACACTTAAATAAATAAATGTATTATTATTTTATTATTGGGAGTGGGTTAGTGTTTTTTTTTTTTTTTTTTTTTTTTTTTTTTTTTTTTTTTTTACTGTTGTTGAGATCGAAAGGTTCATCTAAATACCAAAAAATAGAATTGTACTACTACTGAAATTCCGATTAACCTGAGTTAATACCAAAAGGAACAAATAAAAATAATTGCTTCGAATTCAAATTAAAAAAAAAGAAAATGATCATTGGCTAAAATACTGTAGTTTGATTAAATAAGTCTTAATTAAAATGCCATTTAACTTTTGTAGTAGGATTAATTGTGATGCAATGATGCAACATTTTCTGGAATTCTTATTCTATTCAAAGGTTAAATTATTTGATTTTTAGCAAGAAGCAACGTGTTACAACAACATAGTATGGAGTTAATTAATGAAACACGTCTAAAGTTGGTTCTTTATTTTCCACACTCGCTAAGCACGGCTTGGGTCGTTTGTTTTTTCATGTGTACGTCTTCGATTTAACGCTTTATGGATGATATTATATAGTTTATTTCTTAGATACATATGTTTTTTTAAATGCACACCTTGGTTCGTTTTCAAAGTAATTAAACTTTGAAATTAAAAAGTCAATTGCAATGTCTTTCCTAATGAAACAGTTGAGTTATCATGTTTGAAACACACTTAATATTGCTGTATCTATATAACCAACTTATGTTTAGAATTGTACCTTGTGTCGTGCTAGCTTGCGTTCTCCTGGTACCAATAATATGAGGTAGCAAGGGATTCCCCCTCTCGTATCAGAAAATGTCACTTTCTGTCAAAACGTCAGGTACGTTACTGGAATAACCTTCATCAGGTACGTTACTGTAATAACCTATATCAGGTACGTTACTGGAATAACCTTCATCAGGTACGTTACTGGAATAACCTTCATCAGGTACGTTACTGGAATAACCTTCATCAGGTACGTTCAAAGTCAAAATATTGGAAAGTCAAATAATTTAAAAGTGTTTTGGGAGCAAGAAAACCAAAGAGCCTCTAGAGGATAGCTAAAATCAGGTAAGGTCAGGTATCCCTGAGGGGGGGGGACAAGAAAACCAAAGAGCCTCTAGAGGATAGCTAAAATCAGCTAAGGTCAGGTATCCCTGAGGGGGGGGAAAGAAAACCAAAGAGCCTCTAGAGGATAGCTAAAATCAGTTAAGGTCAGGTATCCCTGAGGAGAATCTGACCTTTAATAATAATTACATGATTTAGGAATATATATTTTATGAAATTGATGAATGTAATCAAACTTGAAGAACATTTTTTAAAAGTTTGAGCAGTATTGACGACGATGCCAACATTGAGGGCACCACCATCAAAGACCAGACAGGGTCTGTTTTCTACGTATAGTATTTTACCTCAGCATTTGATTTTGTGAAAGAAAAAAATAATAATTGCACAAAATGACGCACTTTTCTACAATTTTTCGCTGCATAAGTGAAGAAACGTGTACATCTAATTTAACTTAGGAGTTATTGCAAGCAAAATATCTAAAGTCAGTTTTAGCTTGGACTCCTATTTTTGTACCTTATACACCCATGGAAATGTAGAAAGTTAATGTAGAAAAAAGTAAAATTGTGGTTTTTTCGTAAGGAAGAACTCCTAATAATCTTAAATTTAACTTTGACGGAAAACAACTAGAAATTGTTGATGAATTTAATTATCTGTGTGTGTTATTAGCAAAAAATGGTAATTCTAATAAATCAAAGATGTTTGCTGTTCACAAAGGTACAAAAGCAATGTATGAGGTTTTGAAACTTGGTAGAATCCATAGTCTTTCGATATAAATTGTCAACTAGACCTATTTGACAAAATGATAAAACCCACATTATTATATGGCTGTGAAATATGGGGACTTGGTAACATAGAGATAATTGAAAGGGTTCATATAAAATTTTGTAAACTACTTTTACAGTTAAAAAATTCGACGCCCACATATATGATTTATGGAGAGTTAGGAAGATATCCTATTGTGCTAGATGTAAAAATTAGAATTCTGTCATTTTGGTCAAAATTGTTGTTAGGTAAAGAATTTAAATTGTCATTAATAATATATAGATTATGTTTTGAAATGTATACAGTGAATGATGCTAATCTTCCATGGTTAAAAAATGTTCATAATATTATAAATGAATGTGGATTGGCCTATATTTGGAACACACAAACTTTTATAAATAGTGACTGGTTTATTTCATTAGTAAAGCAAACGCTTAAAGACCAGTATAATCAACTATGGCACTCACAAACTGAAAATTCCACAAAAGCCTTAACTTACAGGTTATTTAAAGACAATTTTATGCCTGAACCATATCTTGAAATTTTGGACTCAAAAAATGCCATTAATTTATGTTAATTTAGAACCACTAATCATAGATTACCGATTGAAACAGGAAGATGGCAAAATATTGAAATAAACAATAGGAAATGTCTCCTCTGTGACACAAATACCGTTGGAGATGAATTTCATTAAATTTTACAATGTCGATACTTTAAGCAAAACCGTAAGAATCTCATCCCAAGTTACTTTAGAAATAGACCAAATGTCCTTAAATAAATATCATGACCGTAACGAAAAAATCAGATCTTTTGAAATTATGTAAAATGATAAAAGTCATAAATGAAGGTGTGTGTGCTCCGGGCTAATCCCTGTGTCCATTTCTGTTTCTCTGTAATTGTAATTGTACATGTATATATTTGTAAATAGTTTTGTAATTCTCTATACCTATGTATTGCAATGGTTTATTGAGAAATAAAGATATAAAGATATATATATAAATAAATTCGTATAATGTATCATGTCTTACAAGGTTATTAGTCCCTTTAAAATGAACATGGTAAAAAGTTAACATGCAACCAATTATATTAAATGACATTTTCTTATTGGTGCTAATCTACTTGACCATGTATGTACCAATGTCCTAATAAAAAAATACAACTTACCACAGGAACCATTTTTACACTTAGTTCAGTCCACTAATTACCATAATTGTTTCTGTGAACAAAACCTACTGCATATTGCTATCACCTCCTATAAATTCCAATTTGAATAGTAACCGAACAACGAGCTAGGATATCACTGAGATTTTTCATTAGGAAATTTGATAGTGACATTTAATTCTTTAGGTCTTTGTTCTTTTTGACAAAATTAATGATTTACAAGCAGATAATTCATAACTTTATCAATATACAGCAGGTATAATCAATACTATTGTAATCATTATTTTAGACAAATGCCACGGCAATCTTGTGATATTACATCGTACATATGTTAATTATGTCATCTTATGTTTCCTGATTTACTTTAAATTACGTGCTAGACCTCATCGGTGGTGTAATATATATATATTATTTGGATACTACCCCTTTACAACGGGGACAACCACTGTCGGGGTAACAGTGGTTGCGTCCTTAAAGCTATGTACAATGCATATAAAAATATAATTGATACATTAATTAGTCCAATAATAGTGAATAAGAGTTACTGTCCACTGTATTAAAACAATTCATGTAACATGCACTACTTAAGAAATATATTCTCCATTAAAATGTAAAAATAAAAGCACTGTATCATAAAACAGTATACTGACCTACATTATAGTATTCTAAAATAATGTAATATTAAAAGTACAATTTGCCATTAGTTTAATGATCTGAATTGAAGAAAATAAAACAGTATTTTACCATTAAATGGTAAAAGTATTCAATTTAACAACAGAATCATCCGTTTCTCGACTGCATTCTACATTTATACATTCATAAATTACAACACACTGTTTAAATCATCTTTAGTATATAACTTCTAGTTCTCTAAAACAATTTTTCTCACATTAAAAGATTTTACAAGATACAGTTTTGTTAAGTAATCCAGTTCTTTACCCATTTCTGCACTGATGTCATATCCATAGTCGCCAAACATAAATAAAAGCTTATAGTATGACGAAAGCTCCTCAAACTTGACACCCATATGACTACTGGAGAACACATATTCGATTTGACAAAAAATGTCTGCCCGTATATCTTCATATAATGGGCATTCTAGTGCAAAGTGCTCTAAATCCTCGACGCTGTGAAGAGGACACACAGAACACCTATCATTATCTGAAAGTGACATCCTAAATAGGGTAGCATTTATGCTAAAACAATTTGTTCTGGCAAGGAGCTTTAGACGAGAAGCTTCAAAATTGAAGTCTTCAGACAAGTATAATTGTTTACCCATAAAAACTTGACAATTCTTATACATAGACAGGCTGCTTTTGGATAATACTTTTCCAAATTCACTCTGCCTTACTGATTGACCATAAAAAGCTTTAAACACTTCTATATCTATAGCACTGTGTACATAATGATCTAAACCAAGATCTATAAATAAATTTTTAAAGTATGTATGATACTCGGAATTCTCAGAATTTCTAAGCATATTAAAAATTACTTTACACAATCGATCGTCTGCCAGATTTTGAAAACGTGCATAATATGCTACCCTTTGTCGGTTCATGAAGGTATAGACGGGCTCAAAACCGAGTTCCAAAAACAGGGCTGATTTAGGTATGTTCATCCTAGTATTCATAATAAGCTTAGCCATCTTATACTGTATACTTTCCAACGATTCAACATGACCGACAGAGGATGGAAACCAAACAGAGCATCCATGGGACACAGACGGTATTAAAACAGAATGCCATAAAGCGTCTCCGAAACTTAACCTGTTAAAATTTCCATGTTCACCAAGTATACGGATACAGTAATTCAACTTTTGATCTGCATTCTCCTTTACATATGAATTTATATGATAATTAAACTTCAGAGACCTAGAAAAATACACACCCAAATGCTTATATTCGTTCACCTCCTCTATCAGATCAGATCCAAGCTTCCATTGTTTAGATTTATTGACCCTTTTTCCAACAACTAAAACCTTTCACTTGTTAGAGTTAAAGGATAAATTCCACTTTATAACAAATGCCGATGTAACATCAAGCAACCGTTGTAGTTCCTCTTTAGTTTCAGCGATGAGAGCAATATCATCGGCAAACAATAAACAATTAATAAGTTGTTTCCCAACATCTATACCTATCCCCACTTCATCAAGCATATGAACTAAGTCGTTCATAAGGACTGAAAACAGGGTTGGTTATAAGACGTACCCCTGCTTCAGTCCATTTTCCTGACCGAACCATTCAGTAGAGAAATCACCAAAAACGACTTTATTCGAAACACCATCATAGATAGACCGCAAAAGGCGCCAGCATTTCCCTTGTATCCCATTCTCCCACAACAAATAAAACAGACCATCTCTCCAGACCCTATCAAAGGCCTTAGATAGATCTAAGAAGGCTATGTACGTCTTCTTCTTATGTAAAAGGTAGCATACTCGATACATGGTCGGCTTAAACCAAAGATTATAAAACTGCTTCCTCACTAATTATGTAGCATTAAGAGAGGAAGGGCAAATACTGGTTGTCTCGGGGACAATATAAGTTGTCCGAGTTGAGCGACATTTCGACCTTGGACTGCTATTTTAGTACTAGTACTATGCAATTCCAAATAATTATGTAAACAAAGCAGACATTTTCTAATTAAATGTAAAAAAAATTTCAATTTGTATTAAAAGGCATTCAGTCACTCACTGAAATTGCATTTTGATTAAGATATAAGAACAACTGACAAATACAATAATCTGCTATGCCACCAAACATTACATGCAAAACAACTGACAAATATAATAATATGTAATGTCAGTACACACTGCATATAAAACAACTGACAGATACAATAATATGTAATGTCAACACACGCTGCATGCAAAAACAACTGACCGATACAATAATATGCAGTGTCAGTACACACTGCATGCAAAAACAACTGACAAATACAATAATATGTAATGTCAGTACACGCTGCATGCAAATATAACTGACCGATACAATAATATGCAATTTCAACACACACTGCATGCAAAAACAACTGACAAATATAATAATATGCAATGTCAGTACACACTGCATATAAAACAACTGACAGATACAATAATATGCAATGTCAACACACGCTGCATGCAAATATAACTGACCGATACAATAATATGCAGTGTCAGTACACACTGCATGCAAAAACAACTGACAAATACAATAATATGTAATGTCAGTACACGCTGCATGCAAATATAACTGACAGATACAATAATATGCAATTTCAACACACACTGCATGCAAAAACAACTGACAAATATAATAATATGCAATGTCAGCACACACTGCATGCAAAAACAACTGACAGATTCAATAGTGTGCCATGTCAGGACAAGCTGCAGACAAAACAGTAAACGTCATTTAGACAAAAAAATGTACAAAGACTGCAGAGTAGGGTAGGAATACCCAGATTCGGAGAGCATATTTTCTGAATGCCATATTCATATCTAAATCAATTGAAGGATAGAGTTTATTTGGTTAATATCCATGATTTGAGGGGATAACATCCATGTCATCTTACTAGGGTGTTCATGTTAGGACTACAATGACTCATCCAGCCCCCTAATGGTACATTTCAAATTTAGAAATGTATACCTATTTTCTAGAATGAGATGTTTATTGTAAATTCACACATATTCCCATTGTTTATATGACCATTAAAAACAATAAAAACAAAGATAGCTCATTAAGTGCACACGACGCGTCTCTGGAATAAACTTCATCAGGTACGCTTAGAAAAACAAAGATTAAAAGGCCCAACAATAGAGTTTTAGAGTAATAAAACCAAAACACAAATAAACAAACAAATATACAAGCAAAAAACAAACCAACAACAACAAAAATAACAAGCAAGCAAATCAACAAACAAACAAATCAACAAACAAACAAATCAACAAACAAACAAATGAGAAGAATAAACAATAAAAAATCAAACATATCTTTCGACAGACAATTATTAAAATGTCCAGACGCTGTGAGAAATAGTCTTGTTCTATGTTAACAAAATTATCTCGATAAAGAAAACTTGCCATACTTTTAATGTTTCCTTGATGAACTAAGGTTTTTAGACAATTTAGACATTTGCATTCCATTTATGTTTGAACTTATCTTGGAAACGAGTCTTAATTAATAATTTTAAACAAGAGTAAATGGGAGAAAAAGTCTGCAGAACGACAACATTGATTAAAATACTGTCCATATATCCCCAATAAGATGATATGACAAAAGATCTTTTGATCAATAAGTGAAGAAAAAAAAGCATATTCATCAGTTATAGTGTTTTAACAGATATCTTGGCAACAATAATATCTAACTGGATGTGAATAGACCTTACCTCTACATATGCCATACAAAAAGGAGTTGTAGGTTTAAGACGAAGAATAAGTTTTCTAACATAGAGATTACATTATTTTTATTTAACTATTATCCAACCTCCGTCTTAAAGTTTCGGTTTTTTCACAATGTCTAGTTTTCATGAACAATAAAACTTCGGAAAAACGAACATACACGCTGTCATACATGTGACAGACATTTCATATAGGTTAATCACGTCATGATGGCGACCGTAAAACTTTCAAATTGATTACTTCAATTTTACCATTATGATCCTAGACTCATTAGCTTCATTGTTAGTAACATCACTGTATTAAGGAAATCCTGACAAGAAACACATATGACTGTATTTCATATAAACTGAGATATATATACTTATATGCTGAAATGTTTAATGTTGCTACATATAAATGGACAGTTCACAATGAGAAAATTGAAATCATCGCTTTTGTCGTATGGTAAAGGTAATAACAAAACTACCGAACACCGGGAACAAAGGGAAAGGTAAAACTACCGAACACCGGGAACAAAGGGAAAGGCAAAACTACCGAACACCGGGAACAAAGGGAAAGGCAAAACTCATAAATCAACAAACAGAAAAAAAAATCAGTCACTTTCAACCAACCCACACTGTATATTTCTAGATGTTAATTCTCATGTTCAATCGGACAGATCAACATGACCACCAATATTGTAATTTTTCATTGAAAGGACATCATTAATATAACGAGACGGGAAGTTAAATGACATGGCTAGATTATTTTTGTATTTCTAGAGAGGCATCTGCATGGTCTGCTTCATACGAATAAATGAGCAAGTCGGCAAAAAGTAAAGCACAGTTAGTACTCATAGGAGTGCCGACAGTCTGTTGACAAAGTCATTCATCAGACATAGTAACTCCCAAACATTCGGATTATGTCTGTTTCAAAAAACGATTGGTTAGAATCCGAGTAATTTTCACAAAGCGAGATTTGTCCCTTTCTAAAGCAAGATAGCCATACCTATGCTTTACATTCTTTCCTATGCCACAAAGTTAAACCAATTATTTTAATCTATTAAATTAGAGTGAAGAATAGCTGTGTAAGCAAGTCAAATGTTAGGGCCTTGTATATAATCGTATACTTCTTTAGAATTTTTCAGATCCACACCACCTCTGGAATAACTGTCACAATAACACTCTAACTCGGTCTTTACAGAATATATAGTAATAATTGGAAATGGAAGACCTAGCAGCATAACGATGTTTGTCAGGACACTTATTTAATGTAGGTATGTAGTAGGGTGAAGGTTAAACAAAAACACCAAAAGAGACATATGGGTGTTGAGGATTTCATCTGTCGTACGTTTCGTCGGGTATATGTTTCAATATCCCCTTGAAATTCTGCTTTGACTATCCAGGGAAATATTCAAAACTATAATTACATATAAAGCTATACCATATAATTTTACAACATACTCTATTGCATACAATACTATCACAGTTATACGATATATTCTTTAACATTGAGTTAATAAAGATTAGCACATCAAAGTAACATACTAATGTAAATCAGGTGGTGGTTGAACATGACACGCATTATATCATAATTCAATGAGTCAAACTTCTTTAACACATAAGTTAATGTAGGATCATTAGTCTCAATTCTTCTTTCGGTTTTTCTTTGCCAAGGTATTCAATTAATTTGGTATGAACCCCAAATAATATACACACGTCCCCACTGTTTAAGCAAAATCTGATTTTTTTTTCAGGAGCATTTTTTCACTGAAGACATAACCACAAAATCGATAAAAGGAATTGGATTTGTATTTTACTAGACAAACAAAGATATACCGACTACAAAGTAAAAATTTTGATCGTTTTAAAGCTTTAATAACAGAGTCCGGGGCGTAGCTACGTAAGGCCCGAGTAGGCACGTGCCTACACTCAAATTGGGCATTTTTAAAAATAATAAATAATGTCTGTACGCTCTGCATTCCGAGAATAACCTATTTGAGAATTCCGTACCAAATCGTACAGCAATGCTATATAAGTACTACAAAAATTTCCACATTAACCCGTTATGTCAGTGGGAATTCGAAAACCGGTTCTTTTCCGTATTTGATTTCAACGTTAACGTTAACTTACGCTTAAGTCCGATAACTCTTAGTTACGAAGGAAGTTGATTGATTGATTGGTTGATTGATGTTCAACGTCCAGCGAGCAATTTTTCAGCTATATTCAGGACGAGAATAATTTAAACGCCACGGGACTCGAAACAAGAAAACGTGATGGGTAGGGACGGAGAATTTTCCCAGTGCAACAGGTCTCCTATGGACCACTCATCATGAGCATAATGCTCATAATGAGCTGTTACACTGGGTTCTTTAACGTGCGAAGAAGGTGGCAATCTCTCAACACGGGACCTCGGTTTTATTTACGTCTCATCCGAAGGACGGGTTGGTTGTCAATGTATACATCCCGCACAACAGACGGACGCCCCTTCAAGCCGAAGAATTTCTATACCCCAGGGTTCCCGTGGGGTTGACCCCTTTTAGAGGACTAGTGCCTCTAGGACGGAGAAACCTGGTGCCTATTCTACCCCCGGCACACCCTCTGGGAGGGGGTCACGAAGGAAGTCTTTTTGTAAACAATGGACAAGTTTCTAATAGAGGGTAATAAAAGGAAAAAGACGTCAGAATCTACAGAAGAAATAGCTACAAAGTGATGTTTGAATCGTAATGATTGAAAAAAAATATCACTTCTAACATGATGTACATTCTTAATTTAGAGCAATTTTAGCATAACAAAAAGACAAGATCTCAGGAGCTTCCGTGGGGCACTGTCCTGGACCCGCTGGGGGCCTAAAGCGGCCCCAGACCTCTCGCCGTAAATGTTGTGCCTACACTCATTTACATGGCTAGCTACGCCCCTGAGAGTCATATATGTTTGATGGGGTGGGAGTGTAAAATGACAGTAAAAGAAATTGAGAATTGATTCGCCTTAATCTTATGTTTTTAACCAACTGGTTTGGACGTTTACATTCAATTCTATTTAGAACTCGAAAATGACAATTTAAGAGTACATTTCAATACAAAATAACGTATGTAACATCAACAATTCCGGAAAAGTTCAACAACGCGTCGTGACATGCTTTGAACCAATCAGTGTAAAGTTATTAATCTTTGTCATTCTTTAACTAATTATGCATAACGAAGTTCGTGTAAATTCTGACAAGCTGGAACCCGGTTATTGGCTTCCCATATCATCCCATAATGCTCAATAGGATTCATATCCGAAGACATGGCGGGCCACGGAATAGTGTCAATTGTTCCCTGAGGAAAACAAATCAGTAACAATACGTGACCTAATATCATCCATTAATATCGGTCTTGTTACAAGCCGATGGTTGTCAAAATGCGGCACCATGATATCCCGATGATGTTGTCGCGATATTTTTGCCCTTTCATGGTCACATCCGAATGAAAAACGTCACCTCACAGTAACACCTCCGTCACCAACAGCTGCTGTCCCTAAGATGTGCTGTTCCCGTGTTCGCATGCGGTCATCAATATGGTGTAGAAGGAGCCTGCTCTTGTCTGACCAATGAACTCAACGCCATTATCTCAATGTCCATTTACGATAGTCACGTGACCACTGCTGTCGTGACTGACGATGGCTACGACTCATGAGTGGTCTTGTGAATGATCTGCGGGTTTGTAAGCTAGCACAATTAAGTATGTGGTTAAAAATTCGTACACTCACACGGCCATGTATTATCTAGTTGTCATGTAAGCGGCAAGCAGTAGAAAATGGACGACGACGAGCTGACTATGAGAGTGTTCTGTCAACTCTGGGTGATGTTTTACCTGGCCTAACGGAACAGGGACGTGTTTTTTTTGTTTTTTGTTTGTTTGTTTGCCGCTTTACCCTTTTGATACAGAACTAAAGTCGTAATGTTAATAATGTATAGTGTTAAATGGTGTGCAGGTTGACATTTGTCGCTCTTTTCGACATGACGTTTAAAGTCTGCGTAAATGTAAATGGAAATCACATCGAAAGGTTACTTTGGAAAGTTGACCGAAGACTTTCAAATTATATGGCCTCCCAATGGTTTGACTATGATCGTATTTGATGAAGGTTATTCCAGAAACAAGTCGTGTGCATTCAATCTAAGCTTTTATTACGTATGTTCTCCCGTCTGGCAATACAATCGGAATAGCCAAAGTGTCATACAATCATAGCCTTAATAGTAAAGTAATTTAAAGATAGATGACAACTCATATGTTACCCAACAGAAATAATGTTTTTCAGTTTTCTTTAGTAACTGTACATTTACACCGTTTGTAGCTTTGTTGTTTTATAATTTCAAAGGATAGTTATAGTCATCTTCGTCCAATCCTTCTTTAATTACACTCTCATAGTCCTACACATTAACGTTGATATTTCATCTTGTACATACCTTTGTAGGTCACTCGACACTCGGTGTAATCCACTGATTGATGCTTGACAGTTGGCAGCTTAACGTCTAGTAGCTAATATTACACGCACATTCAAATAAATAACAACTTCAACAATATTTAAAAATTATACAGAAATGAGGAAAGAATGTGACAACAAGGGCAGAGACTTTTACCTATCATTGTAGTATAGAGAGTTGGGTAGGCACAATAATTTGCGGAGACGATTTTAATTGGATGCAGCCGAACATGGTGGCAACCAATCAGAATACATGTTACTCGATCTGCAGTTGCCAAGTTGTCCTGTATCCTTTTTCTATTGGTCATTGTGTTATCTGTCCTTCGATTTGCGGTCCTGATTACCCTTTTGGTATCTCAATTCTGCGTGCAAAACGCATGTCTATAGGAAAATGTAAACAACATGGATACGTGTATTTTTTACCATTAGGGCAGAGCAGAACACTTTATAGGTCCAATTTACTGTTTCCCGTCAACTGAGTATATATTTTGAAATGAGATGAAATGAATTTCTGGCACTGATTTGCTGAAAATGATATCATTCTAAGAAGAGTTTGAAGATACCAAAGGGGTAATCAGAAACCGTAAATCGAAGAAGAACAGACAGCACACTGGCCAAAAGAAAAAGGACAAAAGGACAAACAACGATATACAAAACATATACATAAAACTAAAGATCGAGTAGCACGAACCGCACTTAAATCCGGGGTGAACTCAGGTGATCCGGAAGGTTAAGCAGTTCCTGCTTCACTAGTGGCATCCGTCGTGTTAATCTAGTTACAAACCCGTTGATATGTCATGAATGGGGAAAGGACCAGGAAGTGCTTACGACAAGTGGAACATATCCGTGGTCATTTGTGACACAGATATTCCATACCGGTCAGCCAAATCATGGTAGCGACCGTAAAAATTTCGAAGTAATGACTTCAACTTAACCAAGAGGAACCCTTGGTTCAATAGCTTCCCTGTTAGCAGCAACCCTCTATCAAGGAATTCCTGATAGGAATCACAAGCTCTGGAATATCGTATCAACTGAGAGAGATAGATTCCATATGCAGGTGCTACTGGAATGTTGCTACATGTAAATGGAAAGTTAACAATGGGAAAATTGAAATCATATCTTTTGTCGTAAAGTTTCGTTCTTAAACGCCCCTGACTGTAAGTCAAGGTATGAAGCAGGCCTATCGGTATCTTTTCATATCCTTTATTTCAAGCTCTATGGGATAGATGCGATCAACGAAATAACCAAACCTAGAATTATTTAGTGAAAGGGCATCATCTATATAGCGGAACGTGAAATTAAAGGATCGGGCTAGCTTCTTTTCGCTTTTCTTGAGAAGCTCCTGTATGAAGTACCTCATATGAATAAAGGAACACTACCTCTGGATTTTAATGGGGTTCGTGTTATGCGTGTCATCTAACTGCGGGTATTCACGGATCAGGATCACGTTTCGTGCTATGATGCCCATCTACATAAAAACTATGTTCGTCTCATCTGTGGTCCCATGCGCTTTGTAGGGAGGGGGTCAAGTTTTATCAGATTTTGCATGCATTTATGCATGATGGTGTCCAACCGGATTTAAGTGTAACACAACGGGTACAACTAGCCGAAAAACGAAATATGGAAGACAATACAATGGTCAAAAGACAAGTACAATGATCTACAAATCGATACACAGAAATCTCGAGTTTGAGCAACAGGAATCCCACAAAACCGGTGCACCGGCATGGTAAGCAGTTTTTGCTACACTATTGCCACCCGTCGTGTTACATTGTACTCTTGTTACAAGCTTGGTGACAAGTAATCAACCAGGAAATGACGGAATTGTGATTATGACAAAAGGTCTTCTGTGACGCAAATACTCCATAATGATTATCCAAGTGTAAATAGATGCAGCACTAGTGCTCGTTAACACATTTAGCCTGTAGAATTCTAACTTGTGTTAATGAACCCCACAATCTTTACCCATTCGAAGAGGGTATCATCTTATGTAAATGATCACTATTCATATGGTTCTATGAACCGGTTCTTTCCGGTTTTGTGGGATTCCTGTTGCTCAAACTCGAGATTTCTGTGTATCAATTTGTAGATCATTGTACTTGTCTTTTGACCATTGTATTGTCTTCCAGACAACTCGCCCCACCTCTCGTACCAACTCGCCCCACTTTCATTTGGTCGACTCTTTTTACCTTTCAATGTTCATTTGTAAGTGTTGAATGTTTACACACTATAGGTAACTATCTGTTTGCCAACTCGCCCCAATTGTCAACTCTGCTTACACCCAAATATTGTGGAATAAATTATATATATTTTATGCTGAACGATGTTTTGTTTGTGTAACTTTGATATTCATGAAGACATGATTTTTTAGTTGAGTGTGAACCAACATGTAAATGAATATAAGATAAAATATGCTTGACAGTCATGAATAAAATAAGTCATAAGTGTTTTTTTTTTTTTTTTTTTCATTCATAGTATAACAATACATAGTATAACCATATATGTTTAGCTTTGTTAACTTAATCAAAGATCTAATTAATCATTACTTCATTTACTTGCATTGTTTCTCATGTATTATTATAGTGGGGCGAGTTGTCCAATGATAGTGGGGCGACTTGTCTCGAAAGTGGGACGAGTTGAAGAAAATGGGGCGAGTTGTCCTGCTTCCGTAAACGTGTATAAATTCACCTGCAGTGAAATAGAATCATACAAAATTCTAATATAAAAAAATTTATGGGCGCAATTTCTCACTGAGAAAGCCGCCGTCAAATAATATATAAGACTAGAATCATAATAGGTCTGCATCAGCTAACACTCTGGATCTGGAAACTAAAGTTCAACATCAGAAAACAACACCAAGAAAACGCTACATCTACAACAAAGCTAATTGGAAATGCATCGAAAACGACCTAAACAACCTCCAAAATATAGTCAATGACAAAGACCAACAAGGAGCAGATGTACAGGAACTATGGGACACCTTCAAGAGAAATCTATTTGATTCAATGGATAAAAACATACCAAACAAAGAGATAAAATCCAGGAACACCATCCCTTGGATTAAGAAAAGGGAACGAAAAATGCTCAAGAAAAAACAGAGGCTATATAAGCAAGCACGCAAAACGAACAAGTGGCCAAACTATAGAAGCTTTCAAAAAGAATGTAAAAGACAACTAAGGAAATCAGAATGGGAATACGTAAACAACAACATCATAGAAGGACTAAATAATAACAACACCAAACCATTCTGGAAATACGTAAAATCAAAACGACAAGACTCGGGCGGTATAGCTCCACTCAAAAAAGGAACAAACTTAATATGCGACAGCAAGGAGAAGGCTGAACTACTACTCAGCCAGTTCAAATCAGTATTCACCAAAGAAACAAACTCCGAGATGCCACTAGTTAGAAAACAAGCAAAAGTGGATATAACACCTATAATAATTGACCAGAAAGGACTCGGAAAAACTACTCTCCAGAGTAAATCCATTCAAATCGTCAAGACCTGACAACATACCAAACCGCATATTAAAGGAGTGCGCAACACACCTAGCACCTATACTAAAAACCATCCTTCAACGCTCCTTGGACACAGGCCAACTACCAAAAGACTGGAAAGATGCCAACATATCAAGCATATTCAAAAAGGGTGACAAACATCTGTCTGAAAAATATTGGACCACATCATATGCAGGCATATCATGAAACACCTTGAGAGAAACAAAATACTGACAAACCTAAACCACGGCTTCAGATCAGGATACTCCTGCGAAACTCAGCTTATGTATAACAACGATCAACGACTTTCTTAAAGAGCATGACAAAGGACATCAAGTAGACGTAGCCATCTTAGACTTCTCGAAAGCATTTGACACTGTACCACACAACAAACTACTCCACAAACTAAACAACTATGGTATCAAAGGAAATATACACAAATGGCTAACCAACTTTCTGACCACCAGAACTATGAGAACTATAGTAGAGGGCGAACACTCAAAAGAAACATCAGTCGACTCAGGCGTCCCTCAAGGTACAGTCTTGGGACCTATCATGTTCCTGTGCCATATAAACGATCTACCAGACAGCGTAAAATCATCCATCCGTTTGTTTGCCGATGACTGCTTATTATACAGAACAATCAAAACCGAAGAAGACCATAGAATACTACAAGCAGATCTAAAAGAACTAGAAAGATGGGCAAACAAATGGGGCATGAGATTTAATGCCAAAAAATGCTATATACTGTCTATAAACAACAAATCCTCCAGACTTTACACTCTAGAAGACCATATTCTACAAGAAGTGCAGGACAATCCTTACTTAGGTCTTCAGATATCAAATGACTTAAAATGGAACATACATATAAACAACATATGTAAGAAAGCAAATGCAACCCTAGGCTTTCTCCGAAGACACCTCAGAAATGTTCCAGAATCATGCCGTAAGACCGCTTATGTATCACTGGTAAAATCTATGATAGAATATGGAGCCACCATCTGGAATCCATATTTAAGGGGAGACATTGATAAACTGGAGAGAATACAAAATAGAGGGGTCAGATTCGTCAAGAGGGATTACAAGAGCAGAGAACCAGGATCAATTTCCAAAATGAAGAAGGAACTAGACTTGGAAACACTAGAAGAGCGGCGACACAGCCTTCGATTGATCCTAATGTACAAGGTGGTTGAGGGGTTGGTACCGGCACTGCCAACATCTCAATTTGTGAACTTTACCAGACCAAAGAGAAAAATCAAAACTAGAACTTATAGTGACCACAACACCAGTAACATCCTAGAAAAGCGTGTGTGCCACAACACGAAGGGATTATCAATCCCAGACAGTAGAACACCTCAGTACCAAAACTCTTTCTTTGTGGGTACTATCATTCACTGGAACCACCTACCAGATAGCGTAGTGCATGCCAGTTCCGTAGAGGCATTTAAGACCGCCCTAGGGAACCACCGACAATAAGACCGTCGGCGCTCTCTCTACCGTTGTATAAAAGCCAGAATTGGATACTACAATGTAACATATACAGATACAGATACAGAACACTAAGATCAAGCTGTGCGTGTTGGACTAGTACCTTGTTATCGTCCGATTTCTTGTTCTCGCCACGATACAGATGAACAATTGCTCATTTTGGCGTTAAGCAACAAACACCAATTCACTTAACCATCTTTCAAATAATTACATTTTGCGGTGTTAAAGGAGGGAGTACTCTGTTTTGTCTATTTATAATTTCGTGGTGTGGTGATGGGCCCGGTATTTGTGTATTGCTCCACCCCTATTTTGTTTCTTGTTGATGACCTCACATAGAATTATATTTACAAAAGAAAATCAGAACGACAGGGATGATAAAATGTAGCTTTTACCAACAGAATTATAAGAGTACCACTCAACTGTAGTCTATGTCCCTCTCACACATTTACAGGAAATGCTATACTCATTATTGAAGACCGTGCCGAGTCTAATGTAGAACAGCAATAAAAGTGATGTTCCTTTGTTTCAATTTGTGTCTTGTAGGATTGGATAGTGTTCCTGTTCATTTACATCCACGTCCTGTCTTACTGATAGTTAACTAGATAAAGTTGATCTGGTGATCACAGATACCTCCCCATTCCAAATTTTCATCCAGAAACCTTTAAAGTCCCCATCTTCTAAGAGAAAAAGGGCCATATAACGGTAAATGTCAATTTCACCATAATCAAATTTAATCTGTATTTTATGGTACATTGCATTGTGTTAAAGTTTGAAAAGAATTTTAAGATTTGGTTGAGTCGTACCTTAAATACCACCAGGAAACCTAGAAAGTCCCTATTTTCTAAGAGAAAAAGGGCCATAACTTATGAACGGTAAATGTGAAATACACCATAATCAAACTTAACCTGTATTTTAAGGTATACAGCATTGTGTTAAAGTTTGAAAAGATTTGGTTGAGCGGTATTTTAAATATTCAGAAACCTAAAAAGTCCATATTTTCTAAGAGAAAAAGGGCCATAACTCAGGTAATGGTAAATGTAAAATACACCGTAATTGAACTTGACCTGTATTTAGTGGTCCACAGCATTGCATTAAAGTTTGAAAAGATTTGGTTGAGCCATACTTCAAATATCATCTGGAAACCTAAAAGTAAAAAGTCCCTATTTTCTAAGAGAAAAAGGGCCATAACTCGGGTAACGGTAAATGTGAAATACACCGTAATCAAATTTAACCTGTATTTAATGGTCCACAGCATTGTGTTAAAGTTTGAAAAGATTTGGTTGAGCCATTCTTTAAATATCATCCGGAAACCTAAAAAGTCCCTATTTTCTAAGAGAAAAAGGGCCATTACTCAGGAATGGTAAATGTGAAATACACCATAATCGAATTTGACCTGTATTTAATGGTCCACAGCATTGTTTTAAAGTTTGAAAAGATTTGGTACTTTAATTATCATCCGGAAACCAAAAGTGTGATGGACGGACGGATGGACATGAGGATCCCTATATACCCCTGAGAGTCGAGCGGGGGTATAATAATAAAATATGGAGTGACTTCAGTACCACAGTCATAGTTATAAACCACATGTTACATATCAAATATTAATTCTAGTCCTTTTTGTCAATGTTTGCTGCACACGATTTTCACCTATAACATGAATAATGATCATGTTCCAAGAGGACAACTGGTAAACTTCCGCACTTCAGGAACAAGTAGGACACCTCCAGCAATGATTTCAGCAACTGTACTCAGTAGGCAAAGGGAAAGTACTTTTAGATTGTTGATTGCCTAATGACTAATCAATAGTATCATATCATGTTTTGACTGTCCCCAGTCAGGACTTGAAATTTCACCTGTATATGTTGTGGTATTCTGTATTCAGTGATTGTGAGGTGAGATGTAATGCGAGGTAATTGTTTGATTTGGCTATAACTGTTTAAACTTTCTTTTCATTAAAGGAGATAACACATTATTTCATCCCAAATTTTAATTGTACTGGGTACAAGATTGATCCAATTTAAATTAAAAATTCACTTCAGATTTTAAATAATCAACAACGGTAAACATTACAAAAAAATGACAATGTGTATTTAATAAGAATAAACATAACAAGTATACAATTTCTATTTAATAAAATTACTGAACATTTTATGACAAAATTTTACAAACGTAAATATTAATGTTACATTTTGAAAATGTAACATCCATACCACATTACCATAGAAACCTAGCTCAACCAATGAAATGAATCTATGACCACTGGACAAAAAAAGCTGGCAAGGAGACAAAAATACTGGCAATCTTAACCCCTCACTAACTTTTCCTGCTTGTCAATGAAGAAAAATGATCAAATATGCATTCATAAG
The DNA here is from genome assembly GCA_002080005.1 of Gigantidas platifrons. Taxonomy (NCBI): domain Eukaryota; kingdom Metazoa; phylum Mollusca; class Bivalvia; order Mytilida; family Modiolidae; genus Gigantidas; species Gigantidas platifrons. The sequence goes on from MJUT01057330.1 coordinate 645,870, forward strand.
ATATATTTTACAAAAATATTCTATATTTCTGAAACATCCTACTTAATATTGCACCATCTAGACTATAAGCTGGTATATGAAAATATTTTTTGTATATAATAATTCTGATATAAACAGAAGGCGTACAAGAGCCTATATCACTCACCTGATTAAACCTATCTTTTATTATCCAGTAATCATATACACTGTATGTACAGTTTGGGATCAATCATGTTTATAGTATGACATTTGAGCATTTTACTTTCTCTCCTACGGTGGTGGCAATCTTTTATCACAGATCAACATAAAATTTATATACTTTGTAGAGTGCCATACGACAAACATTAGAGCAAAGTTTGATTCATATGGCTCAGTGGTTTGTAAATGAAATCTTAAAACCTATTACCCCCAGGATCTTAAGATTAAACAGCTCTGATTCCCATCTGGGATTTCTGAGTCACACAAAAACCACTAAATCTGTTAATACACATTAAATGATCATTCTTGTAATTTAAGATAGATTGTAGTTTCTATTCAAGACATTGTCATAAATTTCTCCATTCCAGCAAATTAGTATAAAATTTTCCTTAGAATGGTTCAGTGGCTTCACAAAAGAAACATATTTTTTTACAACGTCATTTGTTAAAACTTTTGATTTTAAACTCCTGAGTAGTTTCTAACAAAAGAGCTTTACATCTCAGCCAATCAAATTACATAACTGACTCTGGTGGCAAAGTTCATAATCATATGTTCTGATGAGATTTACAAGAAGAACACATTCCTTCATGTTTGCTTCTCTTTGGCCCAATGACTTTGGATAAGATGTAACTGTATAACAGCAAAGATGGATGAAAAGTGATGATTGGCCCTCGTCCATTAGATAAAGAGTGATGTACTTTTAGTCATGAAAAGAGGACTGATTTACAATGCTAAATATATCTGATACATTATTATAACAAAAGTGTATTTATAACAAGAGTAAAGAAGAAAAAGTATGTTTAAATTATTGATAAACCCTATATAGTACGTGGGAGATAAAGTAAGAGGTCTTGAAATGGATAAATTATTCTCACCAATCTCATCAGTACACTGGTATCTTATAGAATGAAGGCACATTGTTTTGGGGATGAGGAACATAGCATACCCAGGGTAGAATATAATCAAATACACAGTAAGAAAAAGACAAATACTAAATTGTTAATAGCAAATTTTCTGCTTATGTTATAAAGGATAATTACTAATTACATAACCTATAGATTATGTTACGTTATGGATGTGTAACACCACTTTCAACAATATTTCAGTTATATTTTTGCATTTTAGTTTTATTGGTGGAGGAAACCCAAAGAAAACCACTGATCTGCTGCATGTCACTGACAAATTTATCACATAAAATTGTACAGAGTACACCTTGCCATGGGTGGGATTTGAATTCACAACTTTAGTGGTAATATATGAAGCTATTGATTGATTGATGTTTAATGCCAACTTTTGCAGCATTTCTGCTATATTGTGGCATGAACACATGGTATTATATGATAAGACATACAATGTTATGACAATATATCTAGTTCAAAAATATAATAGAAATCTCTCTCAGTACAATATCAATATAATCTTTATAAGTACCAGTTGTTCTGTTCATGTTCTAAGTTTCATTGCGCAGTTGGTAAATATCATATTGACATAAACAGAAAATTTGCCACAATTACTCCAAAAATACTGAAGAGAAATATTATGCAATGGTTTCTCATTTTGTGACAAAAAAAATATCTGTGTCTGTGATCTGGACTTGCAGTCATCAAACTTTCAAATAGGAGTTTGATAATCATACTTTAAACTCGTCCAATCAGAATAATGCATATACTGAATATAGTGTTTTGATTGGCTGGTTTATGAGTACACGAACAGTACTCAAATGTTTTATAACTGCAAGGCCAGATCTTGAACATGAAGATGAAAATATAAAATCATAGAATATTTGCGTCATCAGCATGGTGCACTGACATGACATGTGTCTGTGGTCAAGATAAATATAGTATATAATAGCAATTTTTTCAGCTCCTTTCAAAGCTATCATAAAAACAAATATGCCAAAGGAAACCATGATAAGATATGTCAAAGTAAATTCAATGTTATTCAGTACATTATGAGTAACTAAGAAAATGTTAGATATTGGAAAAATCATATAATAGTCTGTATATTATAAACAATGAGTTAAACATCTTTGGTATTAAACTTAGAAATATATCAAACTTACTCCTCAGGCCAGATCTAGAAACTAATGTGATCTTATAAAATGTTATTGTTTTCCAAAATTAAAATTTAGTTCATATTGTGAAAGCATTAGGCAGTTAAGATTTAATAAATATCAATAAGAAATGTTGAAAATACTATATTTATAAACTTTCATTAACTGTAAATCATAGCTTTTGTTGATAATTTTACTCTTAATATCATTTTCTTTTAACTCTAAATGCTATCATAGTATGAGCTGGTGCACTCTTCTTTTAGGCATTGTTAATATTCAATGCCCATGTCATGCTATGGGATAATACAATGTACCGGGTACATACAAAAATGTAGGTTTCTAAATAAGGAAAGGGTTACAATAAAATCAGAAAAACTTCAAACTAGTTGATTTATAGTTCTCACTTAAGATGGTAAAAAAATCTTCTGTACTTTGAATCATAAAACTGTGTAAGACAGCTAGAAAATTGTTGAAGATGATTGTCAGTGGTAGACTGGTAGTGTACTTCAATTTTTATAAAGCTGCGAGAGAGGGGTGGCACTCGTCACATATATTAATCTAAGCAACCATGCTTCCCCTTCAGATATTATTGTTGATTTACCATTGATATTATGATCATAATGGTGTTATTTCAGAAACATGCCGTGCACTCTAAATTAGATATTAATGTTTTTACAACACCACCTAATATGTTTCATAATTTGGATGAAATGGAAACAAAATGTGACAAATTATTGCTAGATATTTTGACATTTCTTGTAATTTCAATAAATATATTTATATATCTTATACAAACTTATGATAATATGTAATATTTCACAAAAATTAACATCAAGTTTATCAAACAGACATTTTTACAAAAATAAAACATAAGAGAAAACATTCAATCTTAGGTAGTTTTGTTATCAAATGTAAAACAGACATGCATCTCCTTTTACAACAAACACTGTAGATTCAGTTTTCAATGCACTTTTTAAAACATAAAAACTTAAAACAATGACAACATCTGAACGTTTTAAATGTAAAAAAAAATACAATATGTAAAACTGAAATGATGGGATTTTTTTCTGCAACTTTTTTTTTGGCAAAGACTAGAGTTCAATTAAATTTGTTTTTTCTCCTTAATTTCTTTAATATGCTATCATTTTACTTAAAATACACTTACAAATGTGCTAAAAATCAAAATGCTGGCAATGTTGATATAATGTGTGACAACACAAATATCATTAAACAATGTACATTCTTATCATGCAATTGTGTGATGCATGTATTAATAAAGAGGTCAAATAAACTTCAGTTTTATTTTAGTCATGGACCTATTAAAGCTTTATCTGGTACCTCTGTCACATGTTTTACCTGTTGACCTTTGGTAAATAGTTGTTAATCAATTCACTTCTTGTTGTCAGGAAATTTCAAAAGTCACAAAAATAGATAACTGTATATTATTTGTATTTAATATAAAATATAACCATCTATGGATTAATGGATAAACACAATATAAAGGCAGTGTCTTTGAATGTAAAGTTATGGTGTATTTGGCACAAAACTTACGAAAGGCTCAGTATTCCTTGCCATTCTGCCAGTTTCTATTGGCTATACACATAAACAGTATGTTTTATAACACTACACAAATATTGTATGTACAGTCAAACTTGTCTATAGCGACCATAGAAGGGAGTTCTGAAAAAAGGTCGCATAAGACAGGGAGTCGTTGAATAGAGATTATGATATTTGCTCCCAAAATCTCAAGAGGAAAAACCTAGTTCGGGTATATAATCCGTATCAACTTTTAACCCGTTCGTGTGGAGGACAAATGCATGAATAGAGCTTAAATTCTGACTAGAAAAAATTATAATGAAATAAAAAATATGTTCATTTATCGTTAAATATTTCCGTCCTTTGTGGGTGAAATTAAAAAAAAAGAATAATTATATTAAATGATCGAGGTTTTTACTTTCTTTCAATAGCTATTGTTATCTTAATTGTTTATCATAATTATGATTAGAAGAATGAAATTTCCTGACAAAACGTTTTCAAACTTCAATCACTCGCCGAAAGCTATAAATAGCCTAATCACACAATCAGCATGTGTTTACCTTGATCTGTTACCGCACGTTAAACGAATGTTGACAGAAATATATGCTGGGAACCAGTACTTCATAATTCAATAATTTTCAAAATCACGATGATTTATTTATAAAACTGAAAGATTAAAACGGTATCTTCTATAGCAAGCAATTTTAAATATTTAATATAAATAAGAAATGAACCCAAATAAACCATAACAACAATAATATAAATCATCACGTGAACAACTTACCTGTAAAAAAAATGGCGGTCTTATACAATAACGTTAATCGTGACTTCATTTAATATGAAAAATCTATTATTATGCACTAGCAACAGGTATGGAATTTGGGAGTGAGATGTTGTCAGTAGATCATGCAAATATCAGCTAGAGGGATATTGGCAACAATTGCTGCATCAGCTGGGCAAAACGGAATTTTTTCCAAAGTCGGAACTGTGTTTGTTTATTTATTATCTAACTTCCAGTTTGATAGTAATCTTCTAATAGTCGTTATATGAAGGATTTTTACCCAAACAACACGGTCGTTAGTCGCGTTAGACAGTGGGTCGTTATATAAAGGTCGAATGCACTGGAAAACACTGGGGAGGAATAAATAAGGTCGGCTAACAAAGGAAGTCGTTATACAGAGGGGGTTGCTAAGACAAGTTTGATTGTATCTAGAAATCACACAAAGAGTTATTCAGACTCAATATTCAGACAATACACACAGTATTTACAAATCTTTTCTAATAAATATTTTCCATTTTTCTTTAATAAATGTTGGTGAAATTAAAAAAGTGCATTTACATATTTCTGTGAATACTCTGCATATGAAACATTCATTCATCTCTTTTAAAATTATACTTCACTTTGGCTTAAAAAGACAGGACTGGGTTATACAAACCTCAATTAAATTTAAGTCTCAATTAAACCTTAAAAGTAAATTAATATAATGTACACTTCAAGTAATTTTAAAGTCTCAATTAAACCTTAAGCGTAAATTCATATAATGTACACAAATAATTTTAAGTGTCCATTAAATTTTTAATTGACAGTAAAATTTAATTAAGGTTTGTGCAACCCAGTCCAGATTTCTAATTATATATTTATATATTTGTATATACCCATTTTCACAATAAAACCCTTATTGTAAAAATATAAAATATAGTGCATGACAAAATGAATAAGAATGTACTGATAACAGACAACAGACATACACAAGTTCAATAGATAGCAAAAATCTATTAAATAGAAAGCTAATATATCCTTAAAGCCAGCAAGAAATTATATTCTCAAATAATTTATACAAGACATTCCACTCTCAAACAATTTATTATAAATATATTCCTCGATTTAAAAGAAGACTATTTTTGGCACAAATGTTTAATATAATAATATTGTATAGTTTGAACTAGTTAGTATCTGTCCACACCATTTTATAAAGAATGAAGACATTTAGGCCATGCAAAGTTAATTACTTGGTTCTCAGGCCCTTTTTTGTCAAAATTGATGAGGGAGGGCAGCATTTTTTTTTATCCTTTTACTGCTGTAAAAAGTGATGAGGGAGGCATTTTTTCTTCTTTTTTTTTTGTGAAAAATATGGCAATGTATAAATCTTTTCATTACTTTATTGAAAATTTCAATTTTATTTCTTCCGATGGTGGCAGAAACATCACAAGTGGTTAATTTTTATGGAAACATCCAATCCGCTGGTCCCAACGTACCATTTTTTATCTACGTAAACAATTCCAATAAGGTACAAGCTTCGGAGAAGCCCCCTATTATGTTTCCTGGTAAAACTGGCAAACATTTGTGCCGAATTTGCACAGAAACAATTGACATTTTGTCTAAATGTCAAACGGAAACACGTTTTTTATTTATACATTGTCATAACGATGCTTTAAATCTCATTTAAGCATGATGCGTTTTAAAGCGTTTCACCGACCACGCGATATAAGAGAAAAACGGATGCGGTTGTTTTTTCCGTACGGACAGCGCTACCGCATTTAAATTTTTTTATTTTTTTTTATTTTTGCAAAAAAATTGGCAATGCGGCGACGAATTTCCACATGCGGGCGGGCCTGAGAACCAAGAAATTAACTTTGTATGGCCTTACATGTATATAATTGCCTCAATTAAGTCATTCAAAGGTTAAAATCCGCAAATTGTTAACTCAAACAGACAGAGAAAAGAAAGTAGTGATATATACAATAAATTAAGAAATTAATTAATGCAATTATTTATATAAAAGATGAAAATTTTCCCACAAGATATTAAAGACTATGGATTATGACTAGCTTTCTGATCAAATGGCATGTATGGGAAAAGGGAGGTCATCCAAATTGTTTGATTGTTTTGTAAAGATCAATAAAACTCTTCTACCATAAATACTAGTTTTATGTAGTCTTAAACAAGAGAGATTCAGTGTTAAAACACGAATATGTAATAACGTAACAGAAAACAATGCAACAGTTCATAGAAAAAGTTTTAAATTAAGTTATTAATTCATTTCTTAATTATGAACAATGAAGCTAAGGCGTCATTCTAGAAAGAAATACATTGGGATGCTTAAAGGCAGTCATATACAGTTTGTATAGACAGTAGTTGTTTTCAAAGAATGTTCTTTTGTAGCACCATCATCTTTTTATAAGTGGTTGGGCATGAAAAACAAAGTCCTTCAAACACACCCACGGTTTTACAGAAAAAACCCTGAAGAAATTTACCTAAAACACTAGAATGTACAGTATAAAATTTTCCTTTCTTTAACAAGAATCTTTTAAAGCTTTTATACAAAAAAAAACATAGAAAAAAATATTTATATCAAAATGGATGAGCTAAAGAAATTAAAATCACAACTTAAAGCACTATTTAATTGATCCTGACAAATTGTGGAATCTATTTTTGCTTCACAAATGAAGAATCAATCTTCTGCTGGTCCTATCAGAAAACTAGGTTTATCCAAACTAATAAAAATAAACCAGGAAAGTCTATTATCTGACTACATAACTTTTCAGATTCTTTAAAACATCCAATAAATTGCTAGGTCTGTCTGAAAGTATTGTATTAGATCATAAATACTTATTTAATATAAGTGGCAATTAAAAATGGGAGAAGTAATTTCTTTAATGTTCTGTTAATAGCTTATTTCTTAGACAACTCTTAACGATTTATTCATAGGAAATCATAAAGCACACTCATTACCATAAAATAACGACTGAAAATTCAAACATGTAGAAATTTCAGTCAATAGAAGAAATTATTATTAGCAATTTATTGTAGTCATCTTGGATAGAGATATAATTTTTAAACAGGACAATTTAAGGACTTTCCTAAAGAAGTTGGGTTAACTTGACCTAGTTGTCTAAGAGGAGAAGATTTTGTAATGATTTTTGGTTAAAATAGCTCAAATTTAATAATCAGCTAGGAGAAGATTTTTAAAATGATTTTTGGTTAAAATAGCAGAAATTTAATAATCAGCAAAAACTTGACAAAATTACAAATTTAATGAAAATCCAATTTCGGCCTAATTTAGCATACAATGAAAAACTAATGACGACAGTCGACAGATGATATTAAAATGATGTTTTATACAACTGGCACATAATAAACAAGAGTTAATATCTTCAAAGATGTTATACAGAATGAGGTAGAATTCATAACTTCTTACTCTTTTTTAAATAATTTTTTTTTTTTTTAACATATTGCTTTTCATGAACTCAGATGTTAACATACAATTTCATGGTATTTATATTACTACTTAAACCATTCAAATCGTTCACAACCAGTTTGTGACTGATGACTTTTATTAAGCATATTACGTCATTTCTAATTGTTGCCGTAAAAATCTGATAAAAAACTGTATTCTTAAATACAAAGCCAACTAAATTGATCCTCTCTACAAGTCTTAGGGAAAACTTATCCATTTTTTTTAAGGGAAAATTTATGGGGTTTTTTTTGTGCAACTTATGTTGCTTATTTTAAAGGAAAACTGTTGCTTTTTTCAGGAAACTTATGTTTTTAAGGGAAAATTTATCTTTTTTTCAGAAAAACTTATATTTTTTTTTAATAACAACCTATATTAATTGGAGACAATACTAAACAAGTTCAGTCCCACTGACTAAATGCCAAACTTTATTAATAATGTTGTTAACTTAATGAGGGGTTAGGGGGTAACTTAATGAGGGATTAGGGGGAGAGTTCTACTAGAATAACCCCAGTGTTAATATAACATTATAACACTATTATAAGACATTACAGTTTAAAAAAAAAAAATTAATAAATAGAAGTTAAACAAAGATTCTCTGTTAATGATGCCCTTTAGCAAAACTCAGACATAATTCTCTGTCTCTAATATCACCCCATCCTCCGTTAGGTTTAGGGTCACGTAGTTTAAATTTTGATTGTCCTCCAACTGCTAAAACATTAGGAAATAGATGATGTTTGTTAGATTGTAACTGTGCTTCTATCTGTTTCTTCTTGTTGTCTGGCTGACAATTCTTTCCCTTGTGATGAACCCCACTATAATAAAGATAAAAAAGATAAATAAACATAAAACTAAACAGGTCTGTGTAAATATACTTCTCGTGCAAGGAAAACACTTCACAAAAATTGTTATTGACAGATTCCTTACAATATAGTTTATCTATACTGGCAAACCTCATAGGGTGTCAAACATGAAAATAGAGCAGATCAGTGGGCTTAGTTTCCCTTCTTCTGAGAAAAATGTATAAATTATTTCACTCTGAGACAACTTCTAGACAACTTCAAAAATAAGGCATTTACAAGTTGTTGCCAAATCTTAGATAAATATATAAATCTTATATAAATTTACATCAATTTGAAATTATTAAAATTAGTTTGTAAAGGGGAGGTAATCTATCCCTGAAAATCAATGGGGTGTATGTATTTTTGCCATATAGTAACAAATAACTTTTTAATGTCTTGTCCCAAATCTATATAAGAAGATTTTCTTCAAGATAATTCTTGAAAAACATCACCGTGACCTATATTATTCCATTTAAATTTTCAGTGTTAATGGCAAAAACTAGATATAAGCAATATTGGAAGAAAATCCATTTGTAATTGTTTGTTGTATATAACTATTTTGACTTCATCCTAAATATATGAGAGATTACAACAATACATATTTATTTGTTAGTACAACATTTACCATTCCCCAATATGAAAGACTCTGGTTGCCTTCATCTTCATAACTTTGATTTTATCAGGTATACATTTCATACTTAAATGTTGTAATGTCCAATCCCAATTATAATCATCAAAGTTACAAAACTCCTGAAACATAAAATAATACTCTGTAATTGATTACCATGACAATGCAATAATTCATTTTTCTTCAGTTTAATTTTTGAATTCCGGAGTCAAAATAAAATTTACACAAGGATTCAGTCAAGATGAGAAGCTTCAATAAGTTATCTCACTTTATCACAGTCTTCGAATTTAGCCACAAGCCCGACGGTGCTGGCCAGTAAAATAGGCTGCAGATTTCTAAAATATCGCAAGTGAGAAGCCCGACGGGCTTGTGTGTCAAAAGTAACCACAGATTCCCAAAAATGTCGGTTTGACGGACAAATCGGTAAAAATTAATTCGGTCCGGAAAAACATTGGTTTCCACCGGACCGACTGTCCTGTATAAAATACTGGGTTTGTTGTTTATAAGAGCTCTTTTGATCTCCAATTTGTCCATAATTTATTTTTTATTCAAACTAATCAAAACTCTTTTATTGTATCATTTATTGTTCTTCCATGCTATGATGAAATTCAAGGACATTGACAAAATTAAAGTTGCAATCTCAGAAAAGCTTTACTGAACGAAAATATCAATATTTGAAATATAAGTACAAGAATCACTCCAGATCGAACAGGTAAAAATGATCGGATATCAATTTGGCACCAAATTTAAACTTGTCTTTTGTGCAAAATACGATAGAGTATTTGATTTAGGGTTTTGGGAAATATTGAAACCTATGAAATTGACAAATATTACAAGCTTTTTCCTGATTAAGACAAATGGTTGAAAAGATCCACTAAATTTTTTATTTCTCTGTGAATTTAAATAAAATAATTTGTTTTATTTATTAAAAAAAATTCTACAAAATGTTTACTTCAAAACAGACTTGTTTTAAAAAACAATGTTCAGAAAAATATATATACAGTTAATTTGTGTCACTAAAACGAGAAATGGAAAATTGGTAGCCCTTGGTTGAAAGCAACTACTGCAGGAAAAGCTTGATATTTTTGTGAGAGAATAGAGTTAGCTGCCAATTGATATAATAATAAACATGTGAAAGTATTTTTTGTTTTTCTTTGGGCCAGTAAATTTGCATTCAGACTCCTGAATTCTACAACTCAAGAAGTCTGAATGGCTTGTGGGTCAAAGTTTTTCCTGAAGACTGTTATCATCTAGGTAGAGGAATGATATAATAAAGGTAAAGTATTTTATTATCTCCCTTGTATAATTAAAGTGAGATAACTTTCTTATTTTTCACATTAAAAGACTATTTTTGCATCAATTACTGGTAATTTTAATTAGCAATTTCAGCGATAACAGCTCCTCATCATTGGGAAAGTGGTTTAACTAATGAGACCACCAATCAAATACTTAATCATCCTTTGAATTAATATAAAATGAATTTCATAATTTGAAGCATTAGGATTTTTATCACCACCAAAATTGCATTAATCTTGATTACCATGATAAAATATGAAAGAGGAATTATTTAATTATGTCAATAAATAAGTCCATTAATATACTCACTGAAGAACATTTTTTAATTTCCTTCCACAAATCTTTTGTGAAAGTCATTCCCATATTATGTCTTGATGAGATCCAATGGCCCAACTCCACCTGTAAAACAATAACATTTCTTTTTATATATAATGTTTACATATGGGTAAAATTAATAGAGGGTTTTTGCATGGACATTGATGAACATTGTCCCATACAGAATATTATGAAAATTTCAATGATCTCTGCAGTGGCAGATATCAGAACACATAATTGTGTTTCCTACAATGTATTCTAGATATCAGAACACAGAATTGTGTTTTCTACAATGTATTCCAGATATCAGAACACAGAATTGTGTTTTCTACAATGTATTTCAGATATGAGAACACAGAATTGTGTTTTCTACAATGTATTCCAGATATCAGAACACAGAATTGTGTTTTCTGCAATGTATTCCAGATATCAGAACACAGCTAGAATTGTGTTTTCTACAATGTATTCCAGATATGAGAACACAGAATTGTGTTTTCTACAATGTATTCCAGATATCAGAACACAGCTAGAATTGTGTTTTCTACAATGTATTCCAGATATCAGAGCACAGAATTGTGTTTTCTACAATGTATTCCAGATATCAGAACACAGAATTGTGTTTTCTACAATGTATTCCAGATATCAGAACACAGAATTGTGTTTTCTACAATGTATTCCAGATATCAGACCACAGAATTGTGTTTTCTACAATGTATTCCAGATATCAGAACACAGAATTGTGTTTTCTACAATGTATTCCAGATATCAGAACACAGAATTGTGTTTTCTGCAATGTATTCCAGATATCAGAACACAGAATTGTGTTTTCTACAATGTATTCCAGATATCAGAGCACATAATTGTGTTTTCTACTATGTATTCCAAAGTAGGAGAATTTTGTCATATTTTCACTAGGAATTCAGTAATACATTACATTAGAGCAAAGTTACTTATAAATTATAAAAGTTTTAAACATTTTTCCCCCCACAAATTTACAGAAAATAAATTCTTTGAATATCAAATTTAGTTGATACCCAACCAAACTGTAGTAATTTGTTTTGGTTTATATAGAATGTTTGTTTAATGTATGTTAATGGTGGTGATTACATGTAATAGTGGAATCAAATTATAGAGTAGTAAAAAAAACCAATAGGAAAACTTACATAAATTACAAGTCAAACACACCTTGGTGTAAGACAGGTGTAAACCTATGGCTATAGTAGTCACTATATATTATAACAGCACTTACTTTTCCAGAATTTAAACTGTAGCTTTGAGTTTTATCATAGTTTCCTGCTGTTAACATTCTACAATCTTTGCAATCCCTGAAATAAGATATACAATTAAATCAATATTGTAAAGTACATACATTTATTATTTTACTCTAAATTTTAATCTTATCTGCTGTTTTCATCAAAGCTCTATGGAATTTTTCTTTTTTTTTGCAATTAATAATATATGTAATGATTTTAAAATGATTGATATAAAATGCATCATTTCTTTATGTCTACACATCATGACATTATCAAATGCACTGTTATCTAAATAATTAAGAAATACTACCAACCATTTTATGTGATTATTAACAGGTAAAATACGGTACTTTGTCTTGAAATGGTATGAACAATTGTATCTAGAACAAATTATTATATGATTACCTAGCCTTTTAAAGAAAAAATAATAATGTTTTATGGGTGGAGTGACAATTCAGTCTCATTGGTTGGGGGGTGTATGGTATTTAATGCCACTTTCAACAATATTTCAGCTATAGTGTGGCAGTCAGTTTTATTGGTGGAGGAAACTGGAGAAAACCACCGACCTTTCACAAGTCACTGACAAACTGTATCACATTGTGTATCAAGTACACCTCGCAATGAACGGGGTTCAAACTCACAACTTTAGTGGTGATAGGCACTGAATGCATAGGTAGTTATAAATCAAACTACCATACGATCATGATGGCCCCTTAGTGTAATTGGTAATAAGGTCATGGAGCAAGTGCTGCGAAAAAACAGACAAAAAAATGCTTAGTTACAGAATGACCATCTGTGTGTGCTGATACATTTATACTGATCATGACAAGTTAATGAGAGCTTGTCCTAATGATCCAATCAAATTCCTGGAAATTATTTAAACCAACATGACAAAGGAAAGACATTTGGAAAAGGCATTGTGGAATATTGTTTTGAAATGTATATATCATGCATAGAACATGAAGGGAGGGTTTATAATAAACATGAAACTGAACTGTAACAGGATGAGTTAAGTCAATGGAGGTTATCTGTTGTCATTAAAGTTCTATCGTATAAGCCAAAATGATTGTTAACTATAAATACACTGTTAACAGAAACTTGCCACTAAAAAAATTCTCTAAAAACTGTTTTGTATGTATGACTAAAACTGTATTAGCAGCTCCAAGCTACATCCTTGTACATCTGAGAAAATGTTCACTTCGCAACTTCATGACTTCAATCCTCACTACCACTTTTAACAATATATTATATTTGTTCGGCTTGTTTTACGATATTATAAAAAAAAAAAAGATTAGCGTGATGCAATTTATATATAAAATAAAGTCTATTAATGGAAACAACATGTTACGACTCCAACACAGATATAATATAATTACAGGTACAATAACACGGAACACTTTAAGATCATCATACATAAATGTATGCAAGGAAGGACTAAAATGAATTAAGAACATAAACCGAGCAAACTTTGGTTTCCAAGCACCAGGAAGTGGCATTTCAATGTGGTATTATGGGTAAAAAGTTACCTTATCCGACAACTTTGACATTAACATATGCATAATGCATGTATACAAGTGTTCATTTGATGCTGCAATTAAATTATTTACTGTTTAAGTATATAAGGCATTATATCTGCTAAGAAAACTTTATAACCATTTTATGTGTAAGGTTTGCATATTAAGAAAAATATACATGAAATGGACCAATTGGAAGGAATACGAACAAATAGAGAGATTATAATCTGTCTCAAACTGTCTTACAACTTCCATAGGCAGATAACGATAAATCTTAGGATGGCAGAAATTGAATAGGGAAAATAAATTATTTGACTAACTGTTGTATTTTAAGCAATAAAATACAGGATTCTCCTTCCATTTAACAGTAAAATTGTTAAAACATGGCATCTATTTACAAAATAAAGTTACAAAAAATATGATAACAAGTCTTTTTTTAAAGTAATTATTTTCTGATATTCATATTTTTGTCAAATGCAATAGATATGTATTCATTAATTTTATATGCTACTCTTGACCATTTTTAAAGTTGTGATGTCACACAGCAGAGATCCCTGTAGGCCAATTAATTTGTCCCTTAAGTGAAGAAGAATAGCTAGTAAACAAAATACAACATGGATCATATGAGGGGAACAAAGCATGGACCAATAGGAGGGAACAGAGCAAAAACCAATAACAGACCAAAAACCAACAATGGACCAATTGAAGGGAAGAGAATAAAGACCAACAATGGACCAATTAGAAGGAACAGAACAAAAACCAACAATGGACCAATTGAAGGGAACAGAGCAAAAAACAACAATGGACCAATAGGAGGTAACAGAGAAAAAAAACCAACAATGGACCAATTGAAGGGAAGAGAACAAAAACAAACTAATGGACCAATTAGAGGGAACAGAGGATGGGCCAATAGGAGGGAACAGAGCAAAAACCAATAACAGATCAAAAACCAACAACGGACCAATTGAAGGGAAGAGAATAAAAACCAACAATGGACCAATTAGAAGGAACAGAACAAAAACCAACAATGGACCAATTGAAGGGAAGAGAACAAAAACCAACAAGGGCAACGCAAAGAGTGGCGTATCCCCTCGCCTAGACATTTGACCCGGTGACCTTGACCTTTGATCTTGAAAATCAATAGGGTTCCAGAGATTCTCTTAAGGACTAACTATGTACCAAGTTTGGTCAAAATCCATTGAAGGATGTTGATTCTAGAGTGTTCACAAGGATGTTAAGGAAGGAAGGACGGATGGACGGACAGAAGGTAGCGTTACTATATCCCTTTGCAACTTCGTTGGCGAGGGGATAACAATGGACCAATAGGAGGGAACAGAGCAAAAAACAATAACAGACCAAAATCCAACAATGGGACAATTGAAGGGAAGAGAACAAAAACCAACCATGGACCAATAGGAGGGAACAGAACAAAAATCAACAATGGACCAATAGCAGGGAACAGAACAAAAACCAATCACAGACCAAAAATCAACAATGGACCAATAGGAAGGAACAGAACAAAAACCAATCACAGACCAAAAATCAACAATGGACCAATAGAAGGGAACAGAACAAAAACCAATCACAGACCAAAAATCAACAATGGACCAGAACAAAAACCAATTACAGATGGATGGCTCAATGAGTTAGGTCACTGGATCTAACAACTCATACAAGCCTATCACCAATACGGCGTGGGTTCGCGCCCGGCTTTGTAAATTACAAAAAAGGGTGCACCCGACTTGCAACCGCAAGTGATAAAGTTTACCAGTTGCTTGCCCATGGACGGTGGTTCTCTCCGGCGTCCTCCACCACTAAAACTGGTCGCCATGATATAGCTGAAATATTGTTGAAAGTGGCATTAAACACCAAAAATCAGTCAATCAACCAAACCAATTACAGACCAAAAACCAACAATGGACCTATAGCAGGGAACAGAACAAAAAAAGCAAGAAAGGACCAAATGGAGGGAACAAAACAGAAACCAACAATGGACTATTATTGAAATGAACAAACCAAAAACCTACAATGGTCCAATGGGGGGGAGGGAGAGAGACCATAAAAATACAATGGACCATTTTGAGGGAAAAGAACAAAAATTAACAATGGATCAATTTGAGGGTACAGAGCAAAACCCAATAATGGACAAACCTGGAGGCAACAGAACAAAAAGATTCAGCAATCTGGATTCTGGATATATAAGACAACACTAGTGGAAAATAAAATTACAAAAGATTGAACAAAAATAACTATAAAGTGAGACCAGTCACCTTAAAAAGGCAGCATTCCCATGCCTGATACCTGTTGTAAAGTTCTCATTTAATGTCAAAAAAACATGTTTACAATCAGTTGAAACACATAAATCATCAAAATGGCCCACAAATTCATAATGATCCTAAATTTTGTTTTAAGATATTAGTTTTTAGTAGTATCTACATTGTAAGTAGTACTAACTGTGATATATAATATATGTGCAGGAGGCTGCCAAGAACACACAAGAAGCTATTGTGCAGGAGACTGTAAAGAACACTCAAAAAGCTAAATTTTCCTCTTATAATTGGTAATTGAAAAGTCAGTGTATATATGTGTACATCAAAGCAAATGTTTGTTGTTTTTAAACAACATAATAGTTTATTCAGCAATAGCTTGTTACATTGCTACTTCATAGCCCAAGCACTTCTGAAGTAACCCTGTGAAAATTAGACTGATTAACCAGGGAAAGTAATCAGAATATTTAAATATACATAATATTTTATATCATCAAAAAAAATATTAAGAATTTTGTGCATACTTTGAAATAAAGTACTTTTCTTTAATGCATCATTTTCTTTGATTCGTGTGTTTAACTCTTGTAAAAAGAGACTACAGTGGAACCTGTCTAATCCGACACACCATGGGACCATGAGAAATGTATCGGATTGTACAGGATGTCGGAATACTCAAGTTTCATTTATGTTAACAGAACTACTTTGGGACCATAAAGTTTTGTCGGATGTCACAGGATGTCAGAAAACTCAGGTGTCGGATTGCACAGGTTCCACTGTATATGCATTTTTTATTTAAATTTTTTGCTCTGATGCATAGTACATTTTGTATATTGTGAAGAATAATCTAGTAAGAAAATAATTGAAGTCCAAATAATCTTTGTCAAATGTTTTGTAACCAAAGACTAGATGTTTAAGGGTAACATCAAAGCAAATATACAACACTGTGAACATATGAGAATACAAGGAATAAAGATCATATGAAGAGTATATCATGGAGAAATCTAGAAACAAGAAGAAAAAATCACCCTTTATGTACTGTATAATACTTACTTATCACTGTCAATTAAACAGTAACAATATTAACAATTATTGGTTAAGACATCATGTGTCATTGCTATTATTATTAGTTTTAATCGCTAATCGTTGAAGCTCTACAATTGTATATAAATTATATTGTGAAGTCAAAACTATTTCAAGCACAATTTCTGTACAAGGTCTCCCATGTTTCAGTATTATGTGTATTTATTTTGTCAAATAGTTGTTATTTTAAGCTTTAGTGTTTTTAATAAATATGTTCTTTGCTAAAAATAGAGGTTATCTAACTCCCCAAAAATATCAAAAATCACCTTAAATACAATTATATGCTAGCTGGGAATCGATACCGGTACATGGAAATTGCACCTGAACTTCTATTCAATTAGCTGAACACAAAATATATACAGGTAACTGACAATATTGACTGGATGGTGATCAATTTCTTTATGAAATAATTAGATTTTTTAGTTGTTTATTGGAAACATAAATCTGTTGCTGCTTATGGAATTTCTCTAGAGAACGGGTGTGGGGGATATGATTATGGTGTTTGATGCCACTTTCAGCAATATTTCAGTTATATCATGACGGTCAGTTTTATTGGTGGAGGAAACCGAAGTACTCGCAGAAAACCACTGACCTGCTGCAAGTCATTGACAAACTTTATCACATAATGTTGTATCATATTTGCATCATTTTAGCATTTAGCAATGTTCATTCAAATTGAGAATATTAAATTGTTTTTTAAATATGATCTAAACCCTATTGACCAGCTTTGAGAAGTCATTGCTAGATTCTCTAAATGACATGTATTTTCACATTTTACTCTCAAGAAATGCATGAGAAATACACATTATATAACATTAATTCATTTTCACGCTGCCAAAATGTTTTAATTTTGTAGGTTGATTAATCAAATAAACATAGAGATATCTAGTGTGCACGATACATTTCTGGAATAACCTTCATCAGGTACACTCATATTCTAAAGATTGGAAAACCTAATAAATTTAAAAGTTTTGATAGCAGGAATACCAAAGGGGACTAAATGGACTACCCTATGTCACCAATGTCTGAGGCAGAAGAACCTTAGTTTTAATAATAATTACACTAAATTTGATATCTACGTTTTTATTACATGTATTTAGGAACTGTACATTTTAATAATAATATATGAATGATATCTGGTGAAAGACAGTAAAGTCTGAATAATTCCATGATCTTAATAGGATATACTGACATGACTGAAACATAGCGAAACATTTTAATCTGAAAGTATGAATAATCTGTCATTAATTTGTGTTTGTCTAGAATAAAAATATCCCATAAAAGTAATGTATATTTGTGACAGGTGATGAGGTTTGTGACCAGTAAATGATTAATGACCACAAGGTGTGAAAATCCTTCACATTTAGCTGATCATACAACACCTCACACGACTCTTCAGTCAGGTGAGAGGAAAATTGAAGAGAGTCAACACACATCTTATTTTTTAAGTATATCCCCATACAACATATGGTAGGACAAAACTGACCTCTTCTTTAGATGGTTCATCATCTGTAGTATAGTAATAACATCAGGAGCCACATAATAATCTTCTTCTAATAGTAAAACAAGACCTGTATAATTCTTCATTACTGTTAGTTCATCAAACACATAAAACAGCTGAAATAAAAATATACATCAAAGACATGGCACAACTGAAAACATTTTAAACACATGGATCAACTGAAAACACTTTAAACACATGGATTAACTGAAAATTACTATAAACATAAAGATCAACTGAAAAAATAATGTAAATACAGGAATCAACTGAAAAATACAGTTACCACATGGTTCAACTGAAAAATAGTTAAGCCATGGATCAACTGAAAAATACTGTTATCACATGGATCAACTGAAAACTACTGTTAAACCATGGATCAATTGAAATATACTGTAAACATGGAACAACTAAAAAATACTGTATATATATATATATATATATATGAATGAACTAAAATAAAATACTGTAAACACATGGATCAACTGAAAAAACTGTAAACACATGGATCAACTGAAAAAAACTGTAAACATATGGGTCAGCTGAAAAAACTGTAAACACATGATCAACTGTAAACACATGAATCAGCAACAAAATACTGTAAACATATGGGTTAGCTGAAAAAACTGTAATTACATGAATCAGCAAAAAAATACTGTAAACATATGGGTCAGCTAAAAAAACTGTAAACACATGAATCAGCAAAAAAATACTGTAAACATATGGGTCAGCTGAAAAAACTGTAAACACATGGACCAACTGAAAAAACTGTAAACACATGAATCAGCAACAAAATACTGTAAACATATGGGTCAGCTGAAAAACTCATCCTTTCAGAATCAGAATATGCTACCTTCCAGAACTAATGGTGTTTACTTTAAGTGGTATATCCTAACATGTGTTTATATCTTACCTTCCAGAACCAATGGCGTTTATTTTAAGTGGTACATTTTAACATGTGTTTGTATCTTAACTTCCAGAACAGATGGTGTTTACTTCATGTGGTACATCCTAACATGTGTTTATATCTTACCTTCCAGAACCAATGGCATTTATTTTGCGTGGTACATCCTAACATGTGTTAATATCTTACATTCCAGAACCAATGGTGTTTATTTTGTGTGGTACATTTTAACATGTGTTTATATTTTATCTTCTATAACCAATGGTGTTCATTTTAAGTGGTACAACATAACATGTGTTTGTATCTTACCTTCCAGAACCAATGTTGTCTATTTTAAGTGGTACAACTTAACATGTGTTTATATCTTACCTTCTAGAACCAATGTTGTTTATTTTAAGTGGTACATCCTAACATGTGTTTATATCTTATCTTCCAGAACCAATGGTGTTTATTTTGTGTGGTACATTTTAACATGTGTTTATATTTTATCTTCTATAACCAATGGTGTTCATTTTAAGTGGTACAACATAACATGTGTTTGTATCTTACCTTCCAGAACCAATGGCATTTATTTCAAGTGGTACATTCTAACATGTGTTTATATCTTACCTTCCAGAACCAATGGTGTCTATTTTGTGTGGTACATCCTAACATGTGTTTATATCTTATCTTCCAGAACCAATGGTGTT
>MJUT01057330.1:670025-691941 GCA_002080005.1 Gigantidas platifrons
GTGGTACATCCTAACATGTGTTTATATCTTATCTTCCAGAACCAATGGTGTTTATTTTAAGTGGTACATCCCGACATGTGTTTATATCTTACTTTCCAGAACCAATGGTGTTTATTTTGTGTGGTACATCCGAACATGTGTTTATATCTTACCTTCCAGAACCAATGGTGTCTATTTTAAGTGGTACATCCTAACATGTGTTTATATCTTATCTTCCAGAACCAATGGTGTTTATTTTAAGTGGTACATCCCGACATGTGTTTATATCTTACTTTCCAGAACCAATGGTGTTTATTTTGTGTGGTACATCCTAACATGTGTTTATATATTATCTTCCAGAACCAATGGCGTTTATTTTAAGTGGTACATTCTAACATGTGTTTATATCTTACCTTCCAGAATCAATGGTGTTTATTTTGTGTGGTACATCCTAACATGTGTTTATATTTTATCTTCCAGAACCAATGGTGTATATTTTAAGTGGTACATCCTAACATGTGTTTATATCTTACCTTCCAGAACCAATGGTGTTTATTTTAAGTGGTACAACTTAACATGTGTTTATATCTTACCTTCCAGAACCAATGGTGTTTATTTTGTGTGGTACATCCTAACATGTGTTTATATNTATTTTAAGTGGTACATCCTAACATGTGTTTATATCTTACCTTCCAGAACCAATGGTGTTTATTTAAAGTGGTACATCTTGACATGTGTTTATATCTTACCTTCCAGAACCAATGGTGTTTATTTTAAGTGGTACAACTTAACATGTGTTTATATCTTACCTTCCAGAACCAATGGTGTTTATTTAAAGTGGTACATCTTGACATGTGTTTATATCTTATCTTCCAGAACCAATGGTGTTTATTTTAAGTGGTACAACCTAACATGTGTTTATATCTTATCTTCCAGAACCAATGGTGTTTATTTTAAGTGGTACATCCTAACATGTGTTTATATCTTACCTTCCAGAACCAATGGTGTCTATTTTACGTGGTACATCCTAACATGTGTTTATATCTTACCTTCTAGAACCAATGGTGTCTATTTTAAGTGGTACATCCTAACATGTGTTTATATCTTACCTTCCAGAACCAATGGTGTTTATTTTGTGTGGTACATCCTAACATGTGTTTATATCTTATCTTCCAGAACCAATGGCATTTATTTTAAATGGTACATTCTAACATGTGTTTATATCTTACCTTCCAGAACCAATGGTGTTTATTTTAAGTGGTACAACTTAACATGTGTTTATATCTTATCTTCCAGAACCAATGGTGTTTATTTTAAGTGGTACAACTTAACATGTGTGTATATCTTATCTTCCAGAACCAATGGTGTTTATTTTAAGTGGTACAACTTAACATGTGTTTATATCTTACCTTCCAGAACCAATGGTGTCTATTTTAAGTGGTACATCCTAACATGTGTTTATATCTTACCTTCCAGAACCAAAGGTGTTTATTTTGTGTGGTACACCCTAACATGTGTTTATATCTTATCTTCTAGAACCAATGGTGTTTATTTTAAGTGGTATATCCTAACATGTGTTTATATCTTACCTTCCAGAACCAATGGTGTCTATTTTAAGTGGTACAACTTAACATGTGTTTATATCTTACCTTCCAGAACTAATGGTGTCTATTTTAAGTGGTACATCCTAACATGTGTTTATATCTTACCTTCCAGAACCAATGGTGTCTATTTTAAATGGTACATCCTAACATGTGTTTATATCTTACCTTCCAGAACCAATGGTGTTTATTTTGTGTGGTACATCCTAACATGTGTTTATATCTTATCTTCCAGAACCAATGGTGTTTACTTTAAGTGGTACCTCCTAACATGTGTTTATATCTTACCTTCCAGAACCAATGGTGTTTATTTTAAGTGGTACAACTTAACATGTGTTTATATCTTATCTTCCAGAACCAATGATGTTTATTTTAAGTGGTACAACTTAACATGTGTTTATATCTTATCTTCCAGAACCAATGGTGTTTATTTTAAGTGGTACATCCCGACATGTGTTTATATCTTACCTTCCAGAACCAATGGTGTTTAGTTTGGCAGTATTTAGCTTCTCTGTAATGACCATATTTATCAGGATGATTGGCATTATTACATTTTAATTTGACTGCTCTGAAAATAAACACAAACAATTACTATTATCTATGATCTATTACACATGTATTTCTAACATCACAATTAGAAAGCTGTTAAATAATTATTTGTGTATTTATACACTTATATATATTACTTTTAGGTGATAAAATTCATAAAAAAATGTCATATTTTACCTATTACAATTATCAATTTAGACGACAGGTGTGTATGTGAGACAGGTAAAACAACATTATCTGGCCATGGACTCTAAGTGTTTATTGACAGGTTACACTAGACTAGAAGTGATTAGAAACACACAATCAGGTAGATAGAAGATCAACAGACAATAAATAATATCCTGTCAATCTATATGTACATTGTTCTATAAGTATATGTACAATTAATGAGTTATATGCAGGTAATGACTTCTCACATTGCAGGGTTTTTAATATTTTTCAAGTCTACCAGTACTTCACTATTTACAGGTAGTACTTTTTATTAAAACTTGAACAATTTTCATGAATATTTTATACAACACTCTTTAAAATCAGGAGGTATCAAAGACCATTTTATGCAGGTAAAAGTACCTGGTACCGAATTAGTACCAGATTGCCGAATCCCATATTGCCGAGTCCATACCCCTGGTACCGCCCCTTATTGAAAGGCTGGACATTGATGGTTTCAAAATCTCTCACACATGCACTGCTTAACTGACATATAGTTAAAACTGTTATACATGTACAATGTATAAATAATCAACATAAAAACCTAAAGAACCCATTTGGAATTATTATGCTGTTGATGAACAAAAAAAACAACAACAAAAAACAATGGCAAACATAAGGCCATACAAAGTTAATTTCTTGGTTCTCAGGCCCGCCCGCATGTGGAAATTTGTCGCCGCATTACCGATTTTTTTGCAAAAATGGTAAAAAAAAAAAATTTAAATGCGGTAGCGCTGTCCGTACGGAAAAAACAACCGCATCCGTTTTTCTCTTATATCGTGTGGACGGTGAAACGCTTTAAAACGCATCATGCTTAAATGAGATTTAAAGCATCGTTATGACAATGTATAAATAAAAAACGTGTTTCCGTTTGACATTTAGACAAAATTGTCAATCGTTTCTGTGCAAATTCGGCACAAATGTTTGCCAGTTTTACCAGGAAACATAATAGGGGGCTTCTCCGAAGCTTGTGCCTTATTGGAATTGTTTACGGAGATAAAAAAATGGTACATTGGGACCAGCGGATTGGACGTTTCCATAAAAATTAACCACTTGTGATGTTTCTGCCACCATCGGAAGAAATAAAATTGAAATTTTCAATAAAGTAATGAAAAGATTTATACATTGCCATATTTTTCACCAAAAAAAAGAAGAAAGAATGCCTCCCTCATCACTTTTTACAGCAGTAAAAGGATAAAAAGAAATGCTGCCCTCCCTCATCAATTTTGACAAAAAAGGGCCTGAGAACCAAGTAATTAACTTTGCATGGCCTAAAGATTGTAACACTTGTTAGTGTAAAAGACTTTGCACACATAGAGAAAAATGTTCTGACTTACCAAGTAAACAACCAAAGAAAAGAACCTTTGTAGAACTAACGATAATTATGAACAGTCTATTAATGATCCAGCACAACAATCAATACTTGACAACCTTTGATTGACATCAAAAACTTGATGTCTGCTTGTGTTTTCAACTCACAACTCACCTACAAACTAATGCCCCTAAGATAGTAGGAAATGCAGTTCCCTTTAAGCATTTATTTATTACACATTTTTTTCATACATATATGACAAGACTGTAATAAACGACAAACTAATTTTTTTTACTACATAAATGATATCTTAACAACTTTAATTGGGGGTGATATCTTAACAACTTTAATTGAATTTACACACAGTATGTTTCAACTGAATGATTTGTTATGGAGTTTTTAATTAAGTTAACTACCATTTTTAACTTATATCATGCACTAGTGGTTCAGCCTGAAATTGAGTGGGGATATTATAGACGATGCAGACCATCTATTTTCCCACAAGTTAGGTTAAATCATGTACAGGTACTATACTTTTAAATGTACATGTATGATAAGGTGATATTCACGCATGTTAACTTCAATGACTTAGTACCAGTCACCAGATTTTTACAACCATCCAAGGGGTTAATTAATACAGGTCAGATTTATTACACATGCCTGTGTCAGTTTTGAATTTTATTGTCATGTGAAGAAATAAATAAAAGGTATTTTAATATTAAATTATTTCTTACTGATCTTTTTTAACATTTCTAGGACAGTCATTAGGGTGTTCTCCTGGAAATTCTTTTGGATGAAGCTGGGCAGAGACAGGAAAATATATCTGCATAACCTACAGAATTAAAATGCAAAAATATGATAAAATAGATATAATATACAATGTACTGACAACAGAAAATAACATACCTGTATGTGTGTAACATTAAACTAAAAATAAAATATACAGTGTATGTGAAACTTACCAACTCCATTATTTTATTAGTAAATATTTATGACAATAAAGGAGATGACTTTAACTTTTTCGCCAATACAAGTTTTATTGAATCAAAATTACAATTTATAAAAATTCATTACAGGAGATATGGCAACAACAAAACTTCTCACATCTAATTACATGTACATTTTGATCTGTATCTGTTGTAATTAGCTTTTAACAGTGATCCATAGATAATTTCTGCAAAGTTCAAGGTCAAACGGTACAACATTTTAGAATTCTTTTTTTTTGACAATATTCAATTTTTTTTAGAACCATTCATAGATCATTCTTGTAGTTTAGATTCTAGTGGTTCAACAATTCCATTAGGCATGTATGATTAATGAGAAGGGAATACTTAAAATTTCAGTTGGTCAAAAGGTGTAATTGTACTAAAAGCCATGTTGAATCCCTTAATGAAACGAAAATCACAAATAATGTTGACGACCATCAAAGTAACATTTCTGCAAAGTTTGGTTCAATGACAATGTGTTCCAACTTTTTTGAGAAAATGACTGAAATGTAAATAGGTAACAGACACGGACTGCAGGTGAGCTAATTAAGAATATTTTTAAGGCTCACATACAAACTTTCCATTCTGATCATTACGATGATGATTCAATTGTACTAAGTATCTTAGAAGAATCTATCTATTCATTAGGTGTTGTTAGTTATTTACTTTTGTTTATGAATAAATACATGTACTAGACTTACTACTTCAGAGTGGCTGTCTTAGTTATTTACTTAATAAGTACATGTACTAGACTTACTACTTCAGAAGGGCCGTCTTAGTTATTTACTTAATAAGTACATGTACTAGACTTACTACTTCAGAGGGGCCGTCTTAGTTATTTACTTAATAAGTACATGTACTAGACTTACTACTTCAGAGGGGCCGTCTTAGTTATTTACTTAATAAGTACATGTACTAGACTTACTACTTCAGAGGGGCTGTCTTAGTCATGATTTTATGGTACATTGTAGTTGGATTTATAATAATAAATGCCTATCACCACTAAAGTTGTGAGTTTGAATCCCGCTCATGGCGAGGTGCACTCGATACAACATTATGTGATAAAGCTTGCCAGTGACTTGCGACAGGTCAGTGAATTTCTCATGGTACTCAGGTTTCCTCCATCAATAAAACTGACCGCCATATAACTGAAATATTGTTGAAAGTGGCATTAAACACCATAATCCTCATCCTACTACTTCAGTACATTGTACTTGTACATGTATGATTGGTACACTAATTTATTTATGACATTAAAACAAATTCTGATAAATAAATAACAAGTTTGTGGTTGAGCAAGTGAGAAACAAACCTACTTCTCATAAAATAAATTGAAATTGTATATAGATCTAGATCTAAGAGGTTCATTTTGAGTGTGTTTCTGTGACCTGAAACTGAAAGGTAATATAATTCCCATTGACAATGTCATTCATTTCCGTCAGGTAAATGTACTGATTGTAAAATATTAACATGCAGGTGCCCTATACCTTAGAGGTAATCATAAATATGCAAGGTACATTTTGTATTTGTCAATAAATTATATAAGCCCTAACCACTAAAATTAAAATATTATCAGGAAAATCTTATAATAAAATCCTACATTACATGTATATATAAGTTTACATATTTTATATGTGGCTATCATGAGTTTTCATCAATTCTCTTTCCGGATAATTACAAAATGTTTAAGTGTAACTGCATGTTCATCAATAAATTCATCTTGTGCCTCAAGTGTACTGCATTAAGTATTCATGATCATGATGAGTGTCCTACACTTTAGTACATTGTATTAACCTGTCCCTCCTACCCCAACATAACAAAGATTATCATAAATTGTCTGCTTGTAACTGTCAAAATAGGAATTAACACTACCATCACTAGAATTATATGTCAGTCTGAGATACAAAAATTCACCAATTTATATCCTACAGACAACAACATTGCATATGGAAATCTACTTTATATTGATCATGAATTAAGACTAATTAAACCTATTATCGTATCTGCAATTAGCCATGTGTACCAAACACAAGCTAAAACAGTATATACATTCTTAAGATATTTCTTTCTCCTAATTTTCTTTGATTTACAATTACCTGTGTATTCAGTACCTATCATTGCTAATGTTGTGAGTTTGAAACCCCATTCATCACGAGGTGAACTCCTTACAACATTTTGTGATAAAGTTTGTCAGTTACTGGCAACAGGTTGGTCGTTTTCTCTAGGTACTCTGGTTTCCTAAAACTGACCGCCACGATATAACTGAAATAATATTTTATTGTTGAAAGTGGCATTAAACACCATAAACCATTCTCCTAATTTTCAAGTTAATTTCAATATGAAAATAAAATAATAAACCAGAGGCATCAAAAATGCTGTAATTATTCACACTGATAACAGCTGCTATTTTTTACATGTTTGTGTTCAAAAGTTATTTGCATATATTCATGTTTCATCCTTAACAAATGTTGTTTTTTATAACGTTTACATAAATCAATTTGAATTAAATGTGTTATCTTTAACTGGGTAAATCAAAGTTGAATTGGCTCACAGACACCCTTTAAAACTAAAAAATAACTACTGGTGGCAAAGTTTTCCAGTTACTAAAGGAAAAATATATTAAGCTAAGCAAGGGAAATGTGCTCTGTAATTTGACTTCAGTGCTATAATTAGCCAAGTGCAATTATTTACTAATTCCTCATGTTACATATGCATGTATGCAATATAATTTGAATTCCAGGTGTTAATTAGCCAAATAAATGATTTATTAAAGTTTTTAAATGTTTTTACTGTAATACAGGACAAATCTCCATTGACAGAAATGGCTGAACCAAATATCAATATTCATATCTTAATTATATTATTGCTTTAGGAAGAGGACAGGTATACATGTATTACTAATTATTCCTTAATTAAACAGAATAACCAAAATCCACAGAGGAAAAATTCACCAAAAATAAATGAACTTGATTCTACATGTTGTATTCACTCCTCTTCTGATACATGTAGGTTATTAAATATTAATACATGATGTATCTATATGTAATCATAACAATTCTGGCAAATTGTAATCAAATCAAAAAACAGATATGATTGACAACATCTTAAATCATCTTAACAACTTGTAGCTCAATCAATATTCTGTCACATTGTCTAAAGGCTTTCTTCACTTCTCTGTGAAAGCATCTACATAATAAAACACCATCTCTCCTGGATCAGCCATATAATGTATTAAAGTGTTGACAATAATGCAGAATTGATGAAGTTAACACTATAGTTTTGCTTCATTTTTATTCCTTCAAGATAATCCTATTAGTCTAGATATTTTAGCAGCTCAACCAAACATAGTGCTGTAAATGAGGTGATTTCAGTTTTATGATCTTAACTTACAGCTTCCATTTATCTCCCTTGAAACAAACTGTCAATATTAATGATGTACAAGCTTAAGACATGTCTCTAGTACTGAGGTACCAAACATTTTCTTGTCTGGGGATCTGGAGGTTCTGGGATCATTTATTCAGATAGAATTTTTTTTCACTTTGAGTTTGAGTAGAGGCATATTTTTTCTTCTTCAAAACTTACAACTTAGGGTCCACTAAAAATAAAACTTACTGCCACAATTTAACTGAAATATTGTTGAAAGTGGTGTTAAACATTGAAATTCTAACCCTTACAAAGACATAGATGGAAAATGGAGGAACACTGAAGCAATTGATTTTGTATTGTGGTACTTGGCTAGGTATACTGTTTTTTGTTCTTGTCACACATATTTGTTTTTGTTTTGTTTAATCATATATTGGTTTAAACATGATTTCATGTTTATACTTACCGGACAGAAATCAATGCTTTGAATAATGGAATTCAGTTCTTGTGAAAAGACATCGTGACTAAATATGAGGAGGGTCTTTTCTATTCCTTTTACCTTCCTCAAGGAATCTAGTAATATTTTTAAATAATTGGCTCTATCATGTACTTGAACTACAATCACTACACTTTCTGGACCTAAACTAAGACCAAATTGTTGTAGATTGTGCACATACTGTTCAGAATTTCTCCGATCTATCTCTTTCTTAATTTGAGTTAAATTATGCTCTTGAATTTTATTTGACACAAATGTTTGATTGTATTCATTCGGTAAAATTAAAACTTCAACTTTTGAATTATTATCCTGATTGTCTATGTCTGATATCTGTGACCGATCTATCTGCACATGAGCATTTAAAATATTACTGTGACGCAATTTGTACAACAACGTCCGATCATAAATTTCTGTATTTCGAGGTTCAAAGTTCATCAGTACATGTAGATTGAGGAAGACAAAGAGAATTAAAACCACCATAAACAGAGATCTGATGAGACGAACTGGACGAAATCGCATGTCTAATGATGCATTCAATGTCATCATTTCAAGAATTAAAAAAAGATATGTGTAACTATCACAGGACCATAACAGTTTCTATATATAGATTGACCTATATATTTCACTGCTAGGTTATCACAGGTCAATATGTGGGACTGTAAATTTCATACATATTAATGTCAGTGTTTGTACTTCACACAGCTAGTGTTGTGCTGATTATGAGATCCAGAATTTAATGAAATGGTAGTTCCCCTGATGCTTTTACTGATATCCTTTTCCATTTCTACATTATGATGACTCAAGCTGCAAATAAAAAAAAGAGATATTTATAAAAAACAATATACAAGGTATAAGTTACACTTGATATTCAGTGAGGTGGTGAACTATACCTCCAAAAGCAAATAAACCTTTATTATATTTGTTCTTAAATTTTATTCTGGCATATACAAAATATACAATCCTACAAAAGTTAAGCACCACCTGACTTGTTTCAATAATATCTTTTCTAATAATGAACTTATTTCAAATTGGTTTGCTGTTTTCGTTACCTGTACACACATATGGTACTTACTTACTTGTGAAACAGATTATTGATCGATTTTTATTTATGTGTATACATATGACAGGGTGTGTAAAGTGCCACATGTACTTTTCAACATTTGTGTTTGCGAACGAAAGCCTATTTTTTTTTTTGTGTAGAGTTTTAAGTTTCATTTTCTATTGGTTTGGTATGGTGCAGTGAAAATTAACCATACCAGAAAGGTGGCAAGCTGTTGGCATTCATAACGGTGGTTTTAGCCATAGAAGGGTGGCAGACCACTTCAGGGTTAACCATTCCATCATTGTACGACTGATGCAGCGTTTTTGTCAAACGGGGAATGTTACTGACCGTCCACGTGCAGGTAGACCTCGCAAAACGACGCCGAGAGAAGACCGGCTCATATCCAGACGGGTGCGGCAATAGCCGTTCAGTACAGCTTCGTGGTAATTTAGCGTTTGGAGGCCACATTAGCACACGCACTGTAATCAGACGCCTCCACCATCAGGGAATGCGAGCGTGACGACCCATAAAATGTCTACAGTTGACATTACGTCATCGCCATGCTCGATTTTACTGGTCACATGATCATTTGGGGTGAACTATTCGCACATGGAGACGGGTCCACTGGTCTGATGATAGTCATTTTTTGTTACACCCTACTGACGGTCGTGCAAGGGTTTGGCGCCAACGAAACACTTCATTTCAGGACAACCACATTTTGGGCACAACTGCTTTTGGGGGTGGGGATGTAACTGTCTGGGGTTGTTTTTCCTTTGACTGTAAGTTGGACTTGTACGTTCTTGATGGTAATCTGACAGGCCAAAAATATGTGACAATGTGCTCGCTCCACGCGTAGTCCCCCATTTCGACACTCATGCGTTGGCTGACAGGCCAATGTTCATGGACGACAACGCTAGGCCACATTAGAGCCCGAATTGTACAACATTTTTTACAGCAAGAGGCTGTTCAGACAATTCCATGGCCTGCAATTTTATTGGCCGAAAAATTAACCAACGCAATCCAAAATGTCAAAATATTGACGAATTAAGAACTGCTATCTTACAGGAGTGGCAACAGTTCCCCCAAGAACAGCTTAGGCGTCTTGTGCGAAGCATGACGAGGCGTGTTACAGAACTTCACAATAAACGCGATGGATATACTCGTTACTGATTTTTAAAATCTTAAAATCTGAAGACTGTATTTTAATGCAATGTTAAAAACTTCCATCAAAGACAAACTGATTTTATGTTTTTTCAGCACCTGTTTTGAACCCCATTTTTGCCACGTCATAGTCACGTCTTTCAGGATGATAAATACTTCGTAGATTGGTAATTTTAGAGCCCTTGGTGTAGTCTTTTAAGAAGTGTAAGAAAAATGGTGATATCTATTTTAGTGTTTAACAGTATTGATGTAAAAAAAATATATCGATAAAAATATAGGGTGGTGCTTAACTTTTGTCGGAGTGTATATTATACAATTAATTAATACTCTTTGTGAGGTCAATAACAGGAAATGTGGACCAGAGGCCTGTGAGTTGAGGTGACCTGACCTGATCGAGGTTGTTGGCCTCAGTCAGGTCAGGCCACCAAAAGTCACAGGTCACAGGTTGCTATTGACTCCATGAAGAGTTTATTAATTGTTTTATTATAACTCTTTTCTCTTAATGCTGCAAGTTTATTGGAGAACCATCAAATACCAATTTTAAAGTATATTTTGATAGAATTTGGCCTCAACCCATGATCCTTGACATTCAAGTCAAGCAACTCTGAATGCTTGTGGAAGGGTTCCTCTTGGCTACCTGAGTTCACCCCTGGCCTTAGTTTTATGTGATTCTGATTACCCTTTGGTATCATCAAACTCTTCTTATATGTATGTTTATTACTAAATTAAATGTCTTTGCTGTTGTTGGTTGTTATTGTGTGTGGTTGTTGTTTTGGCCTTTGATGATTTAAGATATTGATTGAAAAGTCAATTCTATGTTAAATTCTACAAACATAAAATTAACATGCTTTTTTAAATTCAAGCGATGGGAGTTAATATTGCTAGGTCATATCTATAACATATCAATAATGACTCCATGATAGGTCATACTGTCAAAATTAATTGCAAGTCACATAATCCAAATAGAAAATGTGTATTAAGTAATACATATTAATGAGGTATAATAATATCAAATGGGTCAGATATTCAACTGATTGAATAGCTTGAATTTTCAAATATCTCTCCAGATCTAATTTACATAATCAGCAAAAAAATCAGTAAAATAGCATCACAGAAAAACTATGTACATTTTTGTATTAAATATCTGCATTTAAGGGTGTAGACCTGGGGTATGGGAGATAACTCTATTTTCAGTGTCTTCTCAAATATGTGATCATCTGTGCGTTTGAAAATTCCACCTCAATTCCAAGCTTCTTGGTGATAAAGATTGTTTACATTGGATTTGGCCAGTTAAAAAATATGATTCCTTTTCCTTTTACCTTTCAATAGTTGTGCTCCTTGTATTTTAATATATTATTGCTGCTTATGCCAGTGTCAGGCAGTATTATATGCCCACAAAATATATTGAAATATCTCTTTCCAGAAAAAATTTTCATCGAAATATGTTGTCAAAAATGCCAGAAATGTAACACAATTTGTGTGACAACCTTTTTCTATTGAAATTCAAGGGTTTGTAAAAACACAAAAAATAAATATATTCATCAGAATCTTAGATATTATGAAACTATAGAGCAAATTATACGGTAGTAAAAAATAGAAAGCTATGTTTGGGAAAAAAATTGTAATATTATCTGATCCTCTCTTATACCGCCGTCTCCTTCTCCTAAGACAAATAAAGAATAATCAGAATCAAACGAATACAACTGGAGGACAGAATTTAAAGGAATTTAACAATACACCTGGGTGGATGTCTGTGTGTGTGTTGTTTTTTTTTAATGAATTAATCAAGTATAGTCACCCTCAAACCACCCGTCCCCCTCCCCAGCCGACCTGAAAATAAAAAAGACAAATGCAGTCATTTGGTAATTTGGACATCCACTGTGTCAATTATAAGAATTCAAAATTTTTTTGTTATTGGTAACTAGTTAATTTTTATCTCACAAACAAAGAAACTAGCAAAAGATGGGTGTGTGGTAACTTTCCTCGACAATATCATTTTTTTTTCTGGGTGCCATGAAAAACATAAATTTAAATATTTTAAAAATCCGACGGTAAAAGTTTGTAAAATTTGGTTCAATGATGTCTATATATATTTTCTTTACTGTGACATTTTTTGGTGGAAATTAAATGACAGGATTTTTTTCAATAACATTTTTAATACCAGGGTGGTACCTCAGGGTACCCCCCCCCCCTTTTTTTTCCCAATTTCCACTGTTTGCACGTGATTATCTCCATACAGGATATTCATATATGCTAGATATTTCATATTTATTGAACAATAACACTGTCAAGTGTATTAAAGTCAAAATATTCCCTTTCAACCAGAATTAAATGCGTATATCGATTAGAAACTTCCGAAACTAGTATTACCACCTGGTGTCGTTAATACTCCCAAAATGGCTATATTTAGGATGTGCTATGGAGAAAACGGCATGGTGAAATTTCTTGAAACTTTGTCAAAAAATGTATTTAAACATAACTATTCCATGGTGCAAATTTAAAAAAAATTGAATGATGGGAAAATTTGGGGGTTACCCAGGCCTACACCCTTAAGCAGCTGTTATCATGTACATCATTTATATAAATTATATTTAAATTTCAACTCATTCTAGATTATATAGATTGGTCATTTTTATAGATTCTATTTTCAGCAACACCCATTACAAAATGTATCTTGGGTTGGTGCCCAAGTCTAGTTTAATTTGGCCAACTGGTATTAACATAATGACTGATGGATGCCGGGTGCCACCTGGTGTCCATTTATGAGCTTAATTCAAATTCAATATGCTGTTGATGATTAAGAAAAACAATAGTTCTATTCTATATTCTAAAAACAACCAACAAAACAAAAATTGAAGGAAATTCAAGGTGGCTATGGCTTGAAATACATATCTTTTTCAGGTGATTAAAACCACAAGGATAATATCTGATTGTTAATAACAAACATTACATGTACAATAATAAAGCATGGAATTTCTCCAAACTGAAAATGTGGAAAATCACATCACTCCTTTACACATAAAATCTAACAAAATTAAAATGCATCCAATTATAATAATTTCATTATTTAACAATTATAAAACTGTGAAAAATAACTTGGAAAATAGTTAATATTGATTTAAAGCATTATGTATTTTTCCTGAGTGGAATACTAGTAAACAAAATTACTGGAAACAAACAGATTCTTCAGTTTTTTGTAATAAAATTCTAACATAGGAAAAAAGAAATACTACATTGACAGGGTTAAAGACAGTATGTAGAGGCATGATATTATGTACAAACTTAATCATTGTTAAAAGTAGTGCAATGTTTTATCATTTCTCACATGATTGTAAATTTGTAACAAGCATACTAAATTACTTTATGTAAGGCCATGCAAAATTAATTACTTGGTTCTCAGGCCCTTTTTTGTCAAAATTGATGAGGGAGGGCAGCATTTTTTTTTATCCTTTTACTGCTGTAAAAAGTGATGAGGGAGGCATTTTTTCTTCTTTTTTTTTGTGAAAAATATGGCAATGTATAAATCTTTTCATTACTTTATTGAAAATTTCAATTTTATTTCTTCCGATGGTGGCAGAAACATCACAAGTGGTTAATTTTTATGGAAACGTCCAATCCGCTGGTCCCAATGTACCATTTTTTATCTCCGTAAACAATTCCAATAAGGTACAAGCTTCGGAGAAGCCCCCTATTATGTTTCCTGGTAAAACTGGCAAACATTTGTGCCGAATTTGCACAGAAACGATTGACATTTTGTCTAAATGTCAAACGGAAACACGTTTTTTATTTATACATTGTCATAACGATGCTTTAAATCTCATTTAAGCATGATGCGTCTTAAAGCGTTTCACCGACCACGCGATATAAGAGAAAAACGGATGCGGTTGTTTTTTCCGTACGGACAGCGCTACCGCATTTAATTTTTTTTTTTAAATATTTTTGCAAATTAAATCGGCAATGTGGCTACGAATTTCCACATGCGGGCGGGCCTGAGAACCAAGAAATTAACTTTGTATGGCCTAAGATACATTTCTACAAATGTGAGATTCATATATCTTACTTCAAATGACCTTTTTTGTCTCACATTGTGAAAAATGTTCCATCATGCTGTGAAAATATTTAAAAAACAAGAAATGTGTGCATCACAAAATATGCCCGTCTATATAAATTATCAAATGGTATAATGGTAATTCAGTCAAACAACTAATCATGTGAGCAGGAAAATTAAGTCCTTTGACCTAATGACCCCAACATAAATAGGGTTCTTCTCCTTCCACAGGGCAATCATGTGGTCAAGTTTGGTAAAGATCCAATATACAGAACAAAAGTTATCATGTGGAACCGACCCTGTTGTCAAAAATTATATTTATAGTAATGGTGACCTTGACCTTTGACCCCAAAATAAATAAGGTTCTTTCCCTTCCACAGGGGAATCATGTGGTCAAGTTTGGTAAAGATCCGATATACAGAACTAAAGTTATTGTGCAGAAACCTGTGTGGATGCCCGCCCGGCCACCCGCACCCAATCACATAATACGGCCCGTCTCGAGACGGGCATATACCAAATCATTTCTGGGCCACAAGTCAATCAAAAACACTGAACTTGTAATCACATCAAATTACTGTAGTAATGTTTCGAGTATCATATCTATTTGTCATTAAACCTCGAGCTCATACATGTGCATAAATTAGAAGCAAAAAATTTGTTTTTGAATAGCGGCCATTGTCAAGTTAGACCTAGATTTTAATGATGAAAAAAAAAAAATAGTAAAACAATGCAGTCTGCAACTTTACCACTGGTCCTATTGCTCCTAGTCAGTATAAATCTGATCTGGCGACTAAGCTTAATCCATTTTTCATTGCAATTGTGGTTAGAATTTCTATTTTTAAGTTCAGGCCAGTAACTTCTTAAAGTAATATTACACCAGTTTTGGGTGAAGAAAATTTTCCCCTGAAAATTCAATTTGGAATACGGCGGTACCTTTACTAAGCTATTCATGCATGTTTCAAGTCGAAATATGTTCCCAACAACTAGAAATCTGCAAAAACATGTGCATGTTTATCCTCCTCGCCATTGTTGTGGAGACTGATTAACTTTCGGTTGCTTTGTTCTGATGATTGCCGATCATGACCTCGTGAAGAAAAGTTTTGCTAAGATGATTGCCGATCATGACCTCGTGAAGAAAAGATAAACAATCATGGATGCTGAGGTAAGCACGCACACATTCCTGACTCGTGTGAACCAATTTTTTTTTTGCAATTATTCTTATGTGGTACACACGGAATATATATATTTTTTTTTCATCAACTGAACATTGCACATGAGCGATAATCTCCCCGAAAGAGTTCAAATCTTGGGCAGTCTTCGAAATTAGACTTTCGAATTTACTGGCCAGAAAACTTCAAAATTCGAATATTTATATAGATTCTATTGAAAAAATTTGGCAAAAGTCCGAATCAATTTTCACTGGCCGTGGGCCACCAGACCTGACTGCTAAAGTCGATGACTGTGGGTCACGTGCATATCCTTTGCATTACTGTACGGGACAACAGAATTATCAGCTGTCAAATATTTTGTGATTTGCTCTTAAAATCTGCTTTTGAGTGGATTTTTAATGTTATGCAGTTGATTTTAGTTAAAATTAAGTGACCTATTAAGCGAAAATATTTAATAAAAAAATTCCACATATTTGCCTTTCATATTACTTTAAGTCTAAAATTAAAAACTGACAATGCAAACAAATTTATGTGATACAAGAATTAAGATGCCCTTCTTTACAAATAAAAACTACAGATCACCAACTATAAACAAGGCTTACTTTATTACCTAATTCAACCCTTTTTTTTTTTTTTTTTTAAATCATGATGGTATTTAATTCAATACCACAGTAAGATCTATAAACATTTTTTTAGATGACATGTTTAATATTAATACGGAGATCATCAATGGGTAAAACTCTAGGGACAACTGGTATTAATAGGAAATATACATGTTATATATAGCATGTACATGTACACTCATGTGTCTTTGTTTTTATTTCCCATATATATATATTATAAGATAGTATTTATTTTTTGTAACATTGCATAGCTGTAAAATGAATTATTGTAGAATGTTGTTTACATCATTACATGTCCATAACAAGTCATAAATCGCTTAGAAGATTTGATGACAAATATACCTCCCTTTTCTGAATATAAGGTTTACTTACATGTTGGTACATTGTAAGTCCTGATCCTACAATTGATATATGACTTCAATATTACATAATCCCTAGGGTTAACTATTGTCACAACTATAATTTATGTAGAAGAAGAAATTTACAAGTGTCAATCAGGTCAATATCTGTCTGAGGGAAAACCTTTCTGATCTGTAATAACAGGATTTCCCATGCATTTGTTAACTGGTAGTAAATCTCCTATAAAACAGGACATAAAATTCTCTCAACTACAATCCAATCTTTGTCTTAAATTCTTATTATATTTTTATACTCTGCTTATTTTATTAATATTATTACAATATATATGATTCATAATGTATATATAACATAATTATATATATAATGTCACCATATAACTGAAATATTGTTGAATACTTTAACCCTAGCCCATAATGTATAACTACATATAAATAGAATTAATTTCACTTTTGTCATGTTTATAAATTTTAATGCCTATATAAATTTTTTATAATATTTTTTTTAAACATTTTTATTTAAAATGTACATGTACCTGTATCTGTAGTTATCAAAATACAAATATATGTGATTGTGAGATAAGTAATTGTTTTAACATTTCTTCACATTTTAATATACAATGTACCTGGACCTGAGACTGATAAAAAGGTTAAAACACAGATCACCCGAGATAACTAATCAAGAAGACAGTCAAGTTCGTCCATTCAAGAAAATACAAGTGTAGACACAGATAGATGTCTTGCCTATCCCCTGTAAATCATAAATACAATTTGATCAGAAAACTCAAACTCAAAGTAGATTAAGTTATGGTGACATATGAATTAATACGCACATGTACCCTCTTATATCAACAATGTGGGGGAACCTAGGTTGTATGCCAATGGAAAATCTGACTTGATCATGAAAACCTAACAGTAGACCATGGAAATGAGCTTAGGCTAAGTAACACATTACTGACTAATATGTACCCTTCAAGATCAATGTGTGGACCTAGTATCATGAGCATACATGTAGGTTTTATGGTAATGAAAAAACGGACCAAAGGCACGAACACTTGATGTAAATTTAACAAAGACAGTAGACAATAGCTCAAAAATATTCAAAGAATTAACCCAGTGTATATACATTTCTTTTCTTTCTTTTTCAAATTTATTCGCTACCTATGTTTTCTGTATTATACATGTATGGTTTAATGTTGTATTTATATTTATAACTATAGTATCAAATAGTTCATGTAGATTTCTTTATAAAACAAGATGCTGCACGCTACGTCGTGCTAAGAATACCCCCACTCGTTCATTTGTAAGTCACACTGTAAACAGGAAGTAGATGTGCGGTAAACATGGAAAGGGGAGACACGGTACAAGTCACCATGCCAAAGAAGCCATATATCAAATATAAAATCATTTCTTCCAGTAGAAGCTGAGATATCTGTTACGAAAGTGTGAACGGACGGACAAGGTGAATTGCAATATAGCCCCCTCTTTACAAGTGGGGTATAATAAAAATGCAATATTTGCTGATATTTCAACTTGTGTTCCTTTATAAATATTTAAAGTAGAGCATTTCCGAATGAGTTAAAAATATTGCATCTTGACCGATATTGCATTCCATACCATCTCCTTAAGCGTTTGGTTCACACTAGAGAGGTTCGATATTCGCACGCAAGCAGAGGAGAGATAAACAAGATGGAGGAATTATATTGAATACATGTTGTAAAGAAATATGGCGAAATGTAATTGTCACGGACTGAAATATTTGGAACTACAGTAGTGTATAATTATAAATGGGTTATTGCACTAATATTGAGGAATATTGTTCCTTGCAGTATACATGTATCATATTTTATTACATACTTAGTTAAAATAAAGGCATTTTTGTATGACCAATATGACCGGAAGTAAATTGTCCATATTTTCACACCCCAGGAAAATAACCGGTTATTAGGTGTCCCTCGTGCGTTTCAGACAAAATAAACAACTTCCGGTGTTTACGTCTGCAGATGTCGGAAGTATATAATAAATAGTTTAATACATGGGCATTTCCATATTGGCCTGCTTATCATCCCTTGACCCATATTGGCCCTCGACTTCGTCTCAGGCCAATATGGATCGAGGGATGATAACCAGGCCAATATGGAAATGCCCATGTATTAAACTATTTATTACATACTTCCGACATCTAGAATTGAGACACCCATATTGGCCCGGGCCAATATGGGCCTCGATATGGAAATGATCTTGTAGTAATCCAATAACTGGTTATTTTCCCGGGGTGTGAAAATATGGACAGTTTACTTCCGGTCATATTGGTCATACAAAAATGCCTTTATCTTAACTAAATATGTAATAAATATGTCTATATTTTCCTTTATTTTCATTGGCTGAGACTGTGCAGTGGTACCCTGAATATATTGCATATTTTTCTATCTCAGAATCATATTTCAGGCATGTTTCTAAATTTAGAAACATGCCTCAAATATGCTAAGCATATTGACTCTATGTTACTAAAAATAGTAACATAAAGTCAATATTTGTTTTTAAATAGAAACAAGAGGTCTGGTTTCTTCACAGTGGAAAAAATATTTTATGCTAATAATTTATTTTCAATGACATGAATAATAAATTACATATATGTAATATAAAAATTAAGAACTTTTTACTCTGTCAATATGTTATATATGGACCTGTTAGGATTATATTGACCTCAGACTTCGTCTTCGATCAATATAATCCTAACAGGTCCATATATAACATATTGACCTCGTAAAAAGTCCATAATTGATAAATATATTTTCATGAGTGTATTTTACATTTTCGAACATTTTGTAAATTATTGTATTAAAGTAGTACCTTACACTTCAGGTAAAATTTGATCTGCTCGTTTAATTTCCTTATTTTTTTGGCAGTGTGTTTGAATATATCCACTGTAATAAATATCAAAATTTTAACAAATTCCAACCAACAGACTCAGAGCTATAAATTCACTAGCCACATAGTAGCTCCCTGTAGTGTTAGGTACCACCTTAAACTAAAAATTAAACAAACACAAATAATTTCATTTCTACATACATGTAATAATGTATGTGTACAACTATAACATTTCAAAGTTTTTGTAATTTCAATTACACCTAGATATGTACTTCAATAACTATAAAAAAAAATGACAAAAAAACTTCAGTGATATAATAATATGGCAGTGGGACTTTTATAATTACCAACTGTTGTAGATAGGTAAATTTACAGGAGATCAGCTGATACAAGGCATTTAACATCACACTACAAACAGCTTATATAAAAATCAAATATACATAAAATACCAGTAAATCAATACATACAATTGTTTCAAATGAATATAAATTAGTACAAATATATTCTTTGTCCACTATCCTTTGTTTGGACACGGCACTAACATAGTAATCAATGTTTTTGATAATTTTCGACTTTTCTGTTTATAACACATGGTAGAAACATGATTTACATATAAACTAAGAAAATGATGTATTCATGGTCAGATTCGTACAGAACATCAGAGACATACAACATGTTTTATAAGCTTGAGTTCAAGTACAAATGTATATATCTACTAATGTAGGCACGGCATATGTTATAAATTGTACAAAATAAATTTAAAAAAAAATGTACTCAATATATGAGAGCAATACATTTTTTATATGCATGAGTTCATGTATCTATATGTACTTAAACTTAGGCACAGCATATATGAAAAAATGTACTCAATATACAGCTAATGGGAAAAAAGTACTGCAAATACAGAAAAAAACTAGGAAGAACTGTTTTAGATACCTAAAACTTATGTCTCCCCTTAATGCGGCCATCTGTACAACAACCTATCTCGAAAGACAAAAATGTTATGGCCCGGAAAAGAATATACTATTTAAAAAACAATTATTTGACCTTGAGGTCAAAGGTCATTACGGTATGTGACACACCGCCTTATGGTCATGCACCCACATACCAAATATCATTGACCTATCTAAAAAAAACAATTATTTGACCTTGAGGTCAAAGGTCAAGGTCCCACAAAGGTCATTATGGTACGCGACACACTGCCTTATGGTCAAGCACCCACATACCAAATATCATTGACCTATCTCGAAAGACAAAAATGTTATGGTCCGGACAAGAAAATACTATTTAAACTAGAGGCTCTGGAGAGCCTGTCATCGCTCACCTGGTAATAATTGGCAGGGTAAATCCTTAGGAACGTGAAGTCTAACAAAGATTCATATTTTCTTGCGACTTAAGACACAATTTGCTCACTATTGAATGTGTGCTCCATAAATTCTGAAAACCTAGTCAAAATTAAAATCTCCCATGGTAAGTACAGACTGCTTAAGTTTTAATTCTTGAAGAAGGTTATCAACAAGCATATTTTTCAAGTCTTTCTGTTTGCAGATAGAAGCAGCATAGAACAAATCAAGTCAACCGGCTTGGTACTTTCTGAGAAGAACAACTCAGTACAAATTCCCATTGGGTCTTGTAGGCTTCTATGTTAAACTTTGTTCGTCTATGGCGGCCATCTTGAATTTCCAATCGGAACCAAATTTACAATTTAGGTAGAGGACCATCCATAGATCATTCACACCAGAAAACAAATTCAATTGAATCAGTAGTTTCTGACCAGAAGATTTTTAAAGATTGACGAATCAGAAAACATTATCTACCCCTGGCAGCCATGTTTAATTATCGATCAGCACCAAAATTACAATTCTGGTAAAGGACCTACCGGTATGTTAAACTTCATCCGTCAATGGAGGTCACCTTGAATTTCCAATCTGCACCAAATAATAGATCAGGTGTAGAACCATCCAAGTAACATTCATATAATGCAAAATATTCAATTTGTTGAATAGTTTCTCACAAAAAGGTTTTTCAATGAAATTCCCATACAGTCCAATGGTCCGCTGATGGCAGCCATCTTGGATGGAGGTCTGGGTCACTGGATATAATTTTGAAAGTTGACCATTTAAGTACCATTCATGCCATGTTTGCTTTAAATT
>MJUT01057330.1:708063-718202 GCA_002080005.1 Gigantidas platifrons
GATAATGATCCCAACAAAGAATTCAATCAACGATAATGATTTTTTTTTTTATAGTTATCAATATGGCATGTACTCAAAATGCCACAGTATGTATTTTAAATGGACATATTTTTGTAATCGTCATTTTGAGAAAGTCACGGTCAAAATATATATTGATTGATTGTAATCGTCATTCATTGTACAATAATCGTCACAATGTCTGCCACAACGAACTATTTTTGCCACGTTTCATTTATGAAAATGTCGACATCATGTTTACTGAAATATTATCCATTACTTAGTATTTTGAAAGTGGTTTTCTCGAAAAGTCAGAAACTTAAAAAATAAAAATGGCGCGATCAACAGGAGTTCGCAATCCACCGAAGCTACTTTTAACCAAAAAATTTTGATGTATTTATTCTCATTTCTGTGAAATGAAATCTTAGTTCTCATATATGCCAAGGTTGGCCATGCACTGCACGAGGACTCACAAGTTTTTTCTATGGATCAGCATCCAGGTAACAATTACTTCTATTTATAGAACAGACACTGTCTGCAATTAAAAAAAATAACTTACTACAGTATTTTTATTTTTATTCCAA
The DNA here is from genome assembly GCA_002080005.1 of Gigantidas platifrons. Classification (NCBI taxonomy): domain Eukaryota; kingdom Metazoa; phylum Mollusca; class Bivalvia; order Mytilida; family Modiolidae; genus Gigantidas; species Gigantidas platifrons. Next base: position 708,645 of record MJUT01057330.1, read on the forward strand.
TTGCATTTTGATTATGAGGTCTGAGAAATAATTATTTATTTTACAACTTGCTTCAGTTTTTGACGTATGTTCTATACATTTGTATATTCATTACCTACACAGAGAAGTTGGACAAATTGTCAGATACATATATTTTTTCTGCTGAAGACTACGCAAATACGAGTTATTACAACTGTTGTGGTACTAGACCAAAGCACATTTCAAAAAGGATGGGGAGGGGGTTATTACAATTTGTGTGGTATTAAACCAAAGCACAGTAATAATTAAAAAAAAAAGGGGGGGATTACAATTTGTGTGGTATTAGATTAGATCAAAATAGTGCCACTGTTATATTTTATTAGTTGGTTGCTAATTTGCAGAGTATATTTTCACATCCTAGGAGGTTTCCATAGCTTTTCAATCTCCATTACTAACCAATAAATAAGACAAAGTAACTGATTTTAAAACTAAGCTCATTACATTCTTGTTTATTCTTAATTAGAAAAAAAAATGTTCCGCAAAAGTGACCAATGGTCTCAAAATCCTGGCTAAATCCCTGAATAATGATGAAAGTCAACAGGAAAGAGAACATTCAACATCAGAAGACTCCGATATCGATGAAAGTTCCCAAGCTCAGGACAGACTGATAAACACCGACTGGTGAGGTTTTGTTTATTTGTTGACAATAATCGAAAAGAAAACATGCGATTGAACGAAAAACTGAAATAATATACAGTAAGTCAACAGGTTGTTCTGACGATGATATCGTACCCCGTACCTCCCCCCAAATTTACAAAAGTTTTATAGATGAAAGATGACTGTCCTACGTAGTGCCTCATATGTCCCCCTTTTTAGGGTTCTACTTCTACATCTAGTAGACCAAGAAATATTTATCAAGTGATTTATTTTATTTTAATCATTTTTTAATACTGCTCTCATTTCTTTTACATTTACCTTATAGTGGAAAAGATTAATTTATTTGTTATGATTTATTTAAAATGTCTCAAATTGAGTCAACTTAGCTGTAATTATAAAGGTGACAGGTGTGATGTTTTTCAAACAATTATCTCATATTTTAGCCTTGGGCAGTAATCAAACAAGTGACATGTTTATTGATCACTGCTTTAATTTTCTAAATTAGGGGCACAATCATAAATATTTGGTTACACTTTTGAATTTTTGTCTTTTACAGAGAAAAAACAAATAAATAAATGACAATTGAAATTACAAATACTTCTCAATTAATTCCATTCAGGACACCATTTGTAACTTTTTGTTATTTCACCCACGTGGATGTTTGTTTTGGTTTGCTAATCACGGCTTTGTTATGGAAATTTCGCATCGATATCAATCAGCTGATTTAGAAATGGATGACTGGCGCATGTGACGTCACGAGTGGTTCAACCTCGTTATCGCACTCAGGGTTTCCGCTGGCGTGCGCCATTTGCGCATTTGGCGATAAAATATTTACTTTGGCTCAAAAATGTGGCGCAAAAGATTTCAAATGTTCATAGTCTGTTGTGGCAGTCATTTTCTAGTTCGTTACTTCGGAACGCCCATAACGCTATTCGGAAAGCTTCGAATGTTACCCATGAACTGACCAAGTGACAGAAAATCGATAATCAGCTGTTCGTAATGTTTATCTGTTGATAGGATAATTAACTTGTAAAATACATAAAAGGTAAGTCAAACAAAGGTGTTAATTAATGGTCTCGGGTGAATGACTTCTCTCTGTCAGTTCGTAAATTGTTTTCATATAATTTTAAGAAACTTGTCATTTATTTTAGCACTATCGTTTTAAACGCATCGAAATTTTTAAAATAGAAGCTTAGGAGGTGGTCATCACGAAAGCAGATGAGAATTTGCTCAGTTTTAAAAAAAATAGAACAGTTTTTACAGTCTGCATTTTTACTTACTTGCCTTTTATGGTTATGATAGTAACTTAAACAACAGTGTTATATCGTATTTTTTATCTACTTGTCTTTTATGGTTGTAATAGTAAATGAAACATTATTGTGCTATTGTATTTCAAAAAGTACATGTTTTAACATGTATGCAGTAAGAAAATAAATAAATGATTAATATTTATGTGCATTTTTAGTGCCAAACATTTTTGAAGTATTTATGGCTCAAAATATTTTAAAGTGGCTCAAAAATTTAGTTTTTGGCTCAAGTGTTGGCTCAAAAAAAATTCAACCCAGAGGAAACCCTGGCACTCAAAATCTGCATAATTTCTAGGTCAGCAGAAAGGGCGATAAAAGGGGTGTTTATCCCTATGTACATATCGTTAATCACATGAAAGTGAAAAAGAAATTATGTTTACAGCATTTTGGAAGTATTTCACTAAGTTTTGTGAAAAATTTAAAAATCGTGTCATTTGTCCTTTAATAAAATGTTGGATAAATGACACAGTTAACAGAAAATTTAACTGTTTGGGAGCTATGGTATTTTAAAGCTGTAAACCCGTTATCGTGGCGAGCGTTTTCAAGTTCCTACTCGCCTTACAACTGTTACTCGCCATACCGGCAAGTATAAAGTGGATTGTACTCGCCACCCAAAAGTTCCACTCGCCTTTGGCGAGTTGGCGAGCGGTCGTTTCCCACACTGCAGTTACATTGTAACACTGTCTTCAATTTGCTCAACTGGTGAAGTCTAACTAAGTTAACAACTGGCAACAACATAAATACATTATTTAAGTTAATCAATATTGTTACTTACTAGTATGTGAAAAAATAGCATACAACACAATAGAGTAGGATAATAAAGGATATAATATGTAATGTCATTTAATGAATGGACAATTGTTGTTACTGATAATTGAACTAACCACTAACAAGGTGATTTTATGTTATTTAAACATACTTATTTACAAACTTACCTTACTTTTGACAGCTGTTAAATTGTTAAACAATTTCAATGATTTTACATGAATGAAAACTTGTTATAACTTATACATGTCATTACCAAAAAGGATCAACTGTTACTGTAGTGTATACATTTTTGCCATTCTAAAAACAGTTGCCATCTTGGATTAAGTCAATCCCCATTATAGGTGGTGGGGTAGGGCTGATGAATGAAAAGGAGAAGCACAGAAGGAATACTACAAACAGGAATGTTTCAAAGGAATTGAATAAAAAAAACTGAATGCAAATCTGACTTGAAAAAAGGTTGTCATTGAGAAAATCCATCCCTTTTGGCTCCATTTGACCCCTTTAATATCAGAACTTTAACTTATATGAGTTAAGTCAAATCTTTTAAACATGCAACTTGATGCAAGCAGGACATTTCACAGGAATCCAAAGAAGAAAACTATCAAAATCTGATTTAAAATAAAAATTAAAAATTTTGGGTGTTAACCCCATTTTGACCACATTATACATGTATCTTGGAAATGTTACGTATATACAGTTTTATCCTGCAATCAGTACATTTGCTGTACAAATATGCTATATGAATAAATTTTTGCTAAATATTCGCACTATACGAATAAACTTTCGTACTAGACGAATAAACTTTTCAGCCTACGAATAAACTTTCCTGGTACCCTGTAGCAATGTATAGAGCTGAGGGCACAGACAAGTAAGAAACCAGTAGTACTAATGTAACGCGGACTACGAAGAAAACACCCGTGACAACATTTATGAAAGGCGAGGAATGACGCTTGTTTCTGTCGTTTTTGCTTAAATCTGACAAGTTTTCCGACTTTGTTGACATTGCAAGATAAACACAAAATACGTACATTGTCGTTAAATATCAAATTCATTTGTACTCGCTGCAAAACAGGCCTGAAAAGCTCGGCAAAGGCTCGCTATTCAGCCTGTTTCTAAAGCTTGAACAAATAAATTTTATATTTACCGACAATGTACGTATATTGTATATGTATAAGAGACATAAAGGAATATGCATATGTTTGGTATATAAAAGATAATTTTAGTGAATTTATAATTTGATTAAAAAAAAAAAACAAGACTTTATAAAAGACCATCCAAGGGAGTTTCCAAACAAGTTTGGTTTCAATTGACCCAATGGTTTCAGAGAAGAATCAAATGTAAAAAGGGTGACAAATGAAGATGAATTAAATGTGATGACAATACCTCACATTGGGTCAGGTGAACTAATAAAAGAACAAATTTTCTTTGTAATATGAATGTAATTCACATGCACACAACGAACATTACATAATTACCAAAAATGTGCAAAAGTAAAAAAATAATTTACCTGTATCTTCAATTCAAAAATTGAAATTCTAAATACACATGTACATGTATACATTTAAGCCAATATGCAAATATTAAATATGACATACCCATAAATTGGATGGATTGTAAAATAATAATCAATGTTTAACATATTCATAATCTTGCTTATTTAGACTTTGGGGTTAATGAAATTCACAACGAAATTAGTCAGATATGAAACAAGATGAACTGAATTAACTTAGCATAATCAATTTTTATTTTATCTAAATAGTAAGATAATCCTAGTACAATATAATAAAGTTGATATCTTATAATTAACCTAGGCCAAACCAAAGGATTATTTTGAAATCAGTCAAATACATTGCATGGATATACAGTCACCAATAAGGCCATAAAAAGTTAATTTCTTGGTTCTCAGGCCCGCCCGCATGTGGAAATTTCGTCGCCGCATTGCCGATTTTATTGCAAAAATAGTAAAAACAAATTTTAAATGCGGTAGCGCTGTCCGTACGGAAAAAACAACCGCATCCGTTTTTTCTCTTATATCGCGTGGTCGGTGAAACGCTTTAAAACGCATCATGTTTAAATGAGATTTAAAGTATCGTTATGACAATGTATAAATAAAAAACGTGTTTCCGTTTGACATTTAGACAAAATGTCAATCGTTTCTGTGCAAATTCGGCACAAATGTTTGCCAGTTTTACCAGGGAACATAATAGGGGGCTTCTCCGAAGCTTGTACCTTATTGGAATTGTTTACAGAGATAAAAAATGGTACGTTGGGACTAGCGGATTGGACGTTTCCATAAAAATTAACCACTTGTGATGTTTCTGCCACCATCGGAAGAAATAAAATTGAAATTTTCAATAAAGTAATGAAAAGATTTAATACATTGCCATATTTTTCACAAAAAAAAAGAAAGAAAAAATGCCTCCCTCATCACTTTTTACAGCAGTAAAAGGATAAAAAAAAATGCTGCCCTCCCTCATTAATTTTGACAGAAAAGGGCCTGGGAACCAAGTAATTAATTTTGCATGGCCTAATGTAAATTATTTTATTATGTATAGGTTTGCAAACAAAACAGATAATATATTTTTTACAAAACAAGAGGCTCACCTAGACCTGGTTATCACTGTTATGCTTATAATGTGGATTAATGGATATTATGGAACTGTTTTTCTAACAGAGATAAAGATGGAAATCAAATTATCAATTTTGGCATATAGTGCCCTCCCTTCTTCCTTACAAATATTAAACCATATACCATTTGGAGGGTTTTAAGGACTGATAAATTTTTCCTCAGACAACAAATATTCCATAATAAATATTCATTTGGTCTAGGAAAAATGAGAGATAAGTAAGTGTCAAATGTGAGTAAAAAAGCCGTTATTGTCCCTTCATCTTGCTTATTGACATACAATTTTAACTGTGTCAAAGAAGCACTATTTAAAATGTTTCATTCAGGCCTAAATTAAAATATTGTTTGTTTCCCCTTTGCGACTGAAATCGTTGCGACTGAAATTTTTTTACAGCCTGTTCCATGAACAAATTTTTTTTAACGATTTTCCGGAATTTTTCCGTGTCCAATTCCGGCATTGGATTCGTATTAGGCAATACTCTTTCGGAACGTACCATGAGTCATCGTTACTAAAAAACCTAGAGTCCCGACTGTTCCGAATATTCGTAGAAGCACATGCTTCTGAGGTTGAAGCTACGTTATGTGCCTTAGTGGAAGTGGAACTTCTCAGAAAATATAAAATAGTATTACCTGTTTGTATAACATATTGTATATTTATGTATAATTGCCTCCAATGACAATAATCAATGTATGCAATTTGTTTGCCCCTATTGTGGGCCCATTGATTGGAATAATAAATATTCTTATTCTGTAAACAGAATGGGAAACCAATTCCCAAAAGAAATTCCTTAAAATAATAAAAAAAAAGAAATATGTTCTGACTTGAAAGTCAAATAAAAACTGTTCAGTCTTCAATATTTTCATTGATATGGCCCAACATACAAAGACATCACTTTCTGACAATGGATATTTTTTCCAATCAGGATCCCACAAGGCCACAAGGGACAGCATAAATTACATTCTATGATTACAATTGCACAGATAATATGACAATAACAGTGAAAGAAACCACCGCTCGCCAACTCACCAAAAGTGAGAAGAGAACAAATTCGGTGAGTACGTTTGTGTAAGAACTCGACAATCTGGCGACCGAACATCGTGAGGCGAGTTCTGATTATTTTGCACTCGCCCCTGTCAACCAACCTGACGAAGTAGTTTCTCAGTCAATGATTCCGTAAAATTTTTGATTCAACAATAAAAGATGTGAAGAAATCCTTTAAAATCGTTGATAGGAATAGCGGTGCAAGTTTCACGTCTGCCATATTGATTTCTTTAATTGATAGAAAACGCTAAAAGATGGTGTCCTTTTCCGAACCGGGATCAAATAAAATTAATATATACCTCCCAAAGTTCAATGCAAGCGATTCAGATTATCTTAAATACCGATTCGGTAGAGAAAAACTTGATGGTAGCAAATAAAATTGGGTTTGGGTGGACATGCCAGGGTCCCAGATTAACTTTTTGTGCATAATAGCCAACTGGCCTACTGAAATTTTGAGACTGCTAGTCCAGATTAAAAAGCATTAATAGTCCAGGTGAAAATGACAAGTGGGGTTGGGGGGTTATTCCCCCCAAATTTTTTTTGTAATTTTCAAGCCAAATCCTGCATTTTACACACATTTTTGAAAGAAATAAAACTAGTTGAAAAAGTGGATTTTCCCCAATATATAACATTTGGTATATTTTTCTTGATTTAAAAAAAAATCAAATACCAGAATAGTAGTATGGTCTCATTATCTTAATTTGTGTGAGTTGCAAATAGAAAATAAATAAATAAATAATACACAGAAATCCTTCCGTAAATTCCGTAAGCTTTACGACTGCACTGGTATGTTTTAAACTTTGGAAAGTTACCGAAATTTAGAGTGTTCCTTAGCCGGAGGATTATTCTATAAACTACGCATTCTGGTTCCCTCCTTGAAAAGCCATAACTGATGTTCCTTTGAGTTAGAAACATTTCAATTGAACAGGTAACAGAAAAACGATCACGATACAAACTGACAAACGATAGTTTAGGGATACAGGGCTACTGGAATTTTAATAGCCAGCTGGGCTATCTTTCTACGTTTTCAAGTCGCCCAGGTGATATTTTGGTTGCCATGGGCGACCGTTAATTTGGACCCTTGCATGGTAAAAAGGTAAATGTTTAAAAAATCGTAATTTTCGAGTCAGGGTCGGATTCTGCAGCAATTAATTTCGATGTTCTAAACAGTTATTTCAGAGACATGATTGAATTAAATACTGCTTATAATCGAATTCATGAATTATGATGTTAATTGAAAAAGTAACTGACTTGTATGCAGAATGAATAAAGATGTTATAAATCTTTGTTATTATTTCTCATGTAAAATATTTGCATTAGATCATTGGCGAATAGAAATATCTACCCACTGGTCAAACTTGGCAAGTGCAATTCTAATTTGGCAAGTACAATTTTGAAGCAACTAGCCAAAATGGCGAGTGTTTGAAAAAAATGGTTTCCTACACTGCAATAAACAAAGATATTGGATGTATAGAAATCAGTTTGATAAAAAAAATAATAATTTACCGTCCTACCTACTCAGATCTTTCAGGCTAGGGTCGGAAAGGGGAAACAAGCATATTTTTAAGGCTGGCCTCATTTAAGTGTTAACGACATTAGCAGTTTAATGGTTAGAGTAATTGATACACCTCAGCTGAACGTCATTGGAGACCATATTTTTATAAAGGCTAAGCGGAATGAGCTAGATCTAGATCTATGATTAAAAATGATGAAAACCAAATTTTAATTAAATAAAATTGTACGTGTAGTCTAAATAATTCAAATAGTCTGTCAAGGAAGGTTATAACATGATCATATTCATTTGGATGCTTTAAGCTGCCTCCCTGTGACAGAAAGGCAACTGAAATATTCATTTCTGATAAGACTAATTATTTGGATTAATAAAACTGAATTATTTGATGTTTTTGATACATGTCTTCTGTCATACATGCTTTTAGCTTTGAGGTAAGGAAAATACTGTTAAGATTCAAACAACATTAAACATTAAACGAGCAGGACAATTTGAAGTGAAAACTGAAAATTTTTTGCTTGTACATACAATGAATGATAAAACTCTGAGAGTTCCGAACTTTCGTTTTTTTCATAGGTGGCACTGTTACTTTCACTTTGGGTCCATGGAGTTGTGTACTCAGGCGAATTCCTGACAAAAACGAATGATGCGTCTTCACAAGAGGTAGTCGAAGGGAGGTCATGATATTTTTTGAAAAGAATAAGGTCTTGGGAGTTGAATCAAACAGGGATTTGAATATATTAGAAGGAATTTAAAAAACAAACACGGCTTGAGTTGAAGCGAGCGGGGGTAAAAAAAGTGTCCGCCCTTGTTACTGTTTATGCATTGATAGTATATTTACATGGATAGTGACAAGGCCCGGCCCTGTGTACCGATGACAATGTCCATCTTATAATCTAGTTGAGATTTGACTTCCAAAGAAATTTTCTGATTTATATACATGTATCGTCACGGTATATGTTTTCGTCTCATCCACTTTATTTTGATTTACACAGCGCACATGCTATTTTTTTATCTGTCTTCCGGTTTCTATTTCTAGATAGTAAACAGGATTGTAACGTGACGTCTGTCAAAAATGTTTAAGATTGCTTTTAAAGACATAAGTACCAAAAATAGTGAACTTACCTACTGAACTATACTTTTTGTAATGCCAAAAAATTACTTCATTTATAAAGTAGCTGGAAGAAAATCCTGAAAGGCTATATAAAATTTAACTATGTCGTCTGCATCTCAGACACCTGCTCTACCTGTCATGTGATTGTCATGGTGTCACTTATCGTACTTGTAAACAAAAGAGCTGACTGAAATGTGCCGGTTTCTTATATAAAATGCACGTCAACAGCAGTGCATTTTGCTTTCAGCACTAAAAAAACAATGAAAGTGAACACAATTTTGAAAGTGGGCATTTTCAAACATTCTGTTATTTTATTTAGATGTAGTATGATTTATCGATGGCCAGAACCATGAAATTTTAAAATCAACCATTTCCTGATTTTAAATTTGTTTCCATCCCGTATATCGGCCCTGTTTTTTACTTTATACGAAAACATACAATTGTGTATGACGCCATTTTACTGACAGTGATTTAGCTAGCGCTCGTAACTTTCGTCATTGACGATTGATTTCCGAAAGTGACGAATATTCCCCATACCCAATTCGTCACTTGAATTTTCAAAAAAAAAAAAAAAAA
>MJUT01057330.1:718315-756692 GCA_002080005.1 Gigantidas platifrons
GGATTATAGAATTTGTGTTTTGATTGAATAATCTTTGATCTCACGGACACCTGGTTTGATTTACCTGGTAATGATAATGATCCCAACAAAGAATTCAATCAACGATAATGATTTTTTTTTTATAGTTATCAATATGGCATGTTCTCAAAATGCCACAGTATGTATTTTAAATGGACATATATTTGTAATCGTCATTTTGAGAAAGTCGCCGTCAAAATATATACTGATTGATTGTAATCGTCGTTCATTGTACAATAATCGTCACAATGTCCGCCACAACGAACTATTTTTGCCACATTTCATTTATGAAAATGTCGACATCATGTTTACTGAAATATTATCCATTATACTTAGTATTTTGAAAGTGGTTTTCTGGAAGAGTCAGAAACTTAAAAAATAAAAATGGCGCGATCAACAGGAGTTCGCAATCCACCGAAGCTACTTTTAACCAAACAAACTTTTGATCTATTTATTCTCATTTTTGTGAAATGAAATCTTAGTTCTCATAATTATTTAATATGGTCATTTATATGCCAAGGTTGGCCATGCACTGCACCAGGACGCACAAGTATTTTTTATCACAATTACGTTCTATTTATAGAACAGACAGACATGTGTCTGCAATTAAAAAAAATAACTAGGCCTACAGTATTTTTATTTCAATTGTTGCCTTTTGATTATGAGGTCTGAGAAATAATTATTTATTTTACAACTTGCTTCAGTTTTTGACCTATGTTCTATACATGTGTATATTCATTACCTACACAGAGAAGTTGGGACTATTGGGCAAATTGTCAGATGTTTATTTTTTTCTGCTGAAGACTATACAAATACGAGTTATTACAACTGTTGTGGTACTAGACCAAAGCACATTTCAAAAAGGGTGGGGAGGGGGTTATCACATTTTGTGTGGTATTAAACCAAAGCACAGTAATATTAAAAAAAAAAGTGGGGGGGATTACAATTTGTGTGGTATTAGATTAGATCAAAATAGTGCCAATGTTATATTTTATCAGTTGGNTGCTAATTTGCAGAGTATGTTCACATCCTAGGAGGTTTTCATAGCTTTTCAATCTCCATTACTAACCAATAAATAAGGATTTTAAAACTAAGCTAATTACATTCTTGTTTATTCTTAATTAGAAAAAAAAAATGTTCCGCAAAAGTGACTAATGGTCTCAAAATCCTGGCTAAATCCCTGTGACAGCAGACGTTGCCAGATAATCGAGAGTATATTAAAATACAAGAATGGCTTTTCAAACAATTTTATGTACAAAGAAATATTTAACTAGCCATTCTTTGATAATTCCAATCGTCATATGAATTAAGGGTTAACATTGTCAATCGCCAGATCGGAAAATCGATAATAGGTCGAAAACCCATAACACGAGGATACAGTAACGTAGTCCGAGATTCCTCTGCCGTTCAACGACTATTTACATCCTGCTGTTGTCGTTGAACGTCAGAGCGCTTGCCATAAACAAAACAGTGGATTTTCTTCCGCATCTCAACTGTAGCACATTTCCACGTTTTGTGGCTATCAGATTTTATTTTCTATCCAAAACCCTAATATATATCGCTTCACCAATCATTTTTCTATTCATTCATAACCATCTTACCCTCAGAGAGCGGTGTTACACTCCATTACAGCACGTTTTTTCCTTACACCCGATGATTTGGTCATTTCACTGCCATTTTTTTAACGTGATCTCGCGATACTAACTGAAAGATGACAGCAATGCATTGCATGATGGGAGATACTAAATGCAGTGCGCCAAATTAGCATACGTAAACAAACATACAAGACGATATAAAGCGTATTCTGCAGGACAAACAGTTCCATCTACAGCTCAAATCAGAGCAGAAGGAAATAATACAAAATATGTTGGATAGAAAAGATTCATTTGGCAGTGTTATCCGCGGGCTTCGGAAAGAGCATGTCTTACGTTTCCCCCCTATTTTGGACAAGGTCAGATCATATATGCAAATCATCTCCCATGATACATTGCGGTAATAGTAGTTCTCTCGAAGTCACGTGACAAATATTTCAAAATGTCAGTGTTCAAAATGACGAAATCATATGCATACCTGCCAAGTAACCCGTTTTCGTCGGGTCACACCCGGAAATTGAGCTTGTCACCCTCATTTCCCTGAACACCCGTCGGGACACGGATTTCACTACGATGACCCGGAATCACCCGGAATTGGTCCAGATATTAGAAATATTTATTTATTCGGAAAATACCGGGATTTTACCTATCGAAAGGACAACAATCAACAACAATTATACCTTCGAGGTAAGTAATTAGTGATGATTGGGTCTTTTACAAGTTTTAATCCCCTTGTGGAAAGTTTGAGTTGTTTTTACAGTAAAAAAGTTAAATCATTTCTACAAAATGTCTACTGGAAGGAAGAGGTCCTTATCAGGGCCTGCTTGTTCTTCACACGCTAAACGAAAGAAATATTTAAGCAAATATCAAAAAGCTTGGGAAGCAGAATTTAGTTGGCTCAGTCCCAGTGATCGTAGCGTAAATGATGCATAGCTGAACACAATATCCCTTTTGCTGTGGCTGATCACTTCACACAATTATGTAAAAAAAATGTTCACTGACAGTGAAATTGCCAAAGGATTTTTTTGTGGGAGAACTAAAACCACACAAATTGTTGAAAGAGCTATTGTGTGACAGATGACAATATTGAACAGTTTTGGGGGGGAAATGGGGAAACTTGATGACATTTTTTATGGAACAAAAAGATTTGGTGTTCTTTCAAAACTTGTAAAAACTTTATTAGTATTACCAAACAGTAATGCTGATTCTGAAAGAGCTTTTTCAATCATTAAGAAGATACACACTGAATTCAGATCAGATTTGAACAATGACACCATATGTGGGTTACTGAGTTGTAAATTCAATCAAAATCAATGTTGTTATGAATATCAACCATCTGCTTCTGTTCTAAAATCTGCAAAGAGTGCAACTAGTGATTATAACCAGAGCTTAGAGTACAGGGGTTGAAAATTTCTTTGGGCAGCCCCAAGCCCAGGGCTTTTTCAACTTTTTTAACCCAAGCCCGATCAGTGATTTGCCAAGTCCCAACTTGCAGGATAAAATTGAAATTTTATTTTGCATGTGAATATTTTGCAGTAAAGAAGACACAGTGCAAGGATTTATATATAATATTCAGCAAAAAAAAAAGTAATTTACAACTATCGGGTTGCGTTGTTCAATTACAATAAAGTGTTAGTCATTGATACAAGTTTTGAAATATTCTCGTCGTTTCTCCCTATCATACTTAAGATCTTTATTTCTGGAAGTGTCAGGATCAGTTGGCTCGTCGTCCGCTTTCCGTTTTTCCGCTTTTTTGACTAAAGTTAAAATTAAACAACGACATTTTTCTCAAAATTTGTCAACATAAACACATGATTGATCAATGTTATTCCAACGCTTGACTTTGATCAATGTTATTCCAACGCTTGACTTTACATAGATGATTCGGAACTCATTAATATTCATGAGGAATATCGATCTGTCCAGGATGTGTATTACCGTTCTTAAAATAGCTTTTACAGTACTATTTACAGTGAAATGAGACGATTGACAAAAACTTGCATGTGATTTAAATTGAAAACAATTCGCTTAGAAAAAAGTGGAGTTTTTATTTTATTAAAGGCATGCCCGACGGGCTTTTTCCATGGAAAAATGGCAAGCCCGAAGTTTCAATTCCTTAGTCCCGGGCGTCGGACTTGAGGAATTTTCAACCCCTGGAGTATACGACATAGTTTATTGATACAGCTGTTTATTTGTACATACATATGATCATTAATAATACATATTAAACTAGATATTCATTTATCATACGATTTACAATAATTATGGCCGAAAATGTCGTTACGCGTTATGACCCTCATTTTCATTTAGGAATGAGGGTCATGACCCTGATTTGGTATTTCAGAGGTTGGCAGGTATTCTTTAGATATACAGTACTCCTTCAAGACGTTGAAGATTACGTACTGTTGCATGCGTGGGTAAAACATATTTACATAAATTCTTTGAAAGTTAAATAAAGTGAAATCAAAAGTGTGAATATAATAAAAAATTTAAAACTACAGTCGACTCTCGTTATCTCGAACTCGGTTGAGTCGAATTTCCGGTTGAGTCGAATTTTTATCGAAGTCCCGAACTTCGTTGTGTATAAATATATATAATTTGACTCCTGTTGAGTCGAATTCGGATGAGTCGAAATTTCGGTTGTGTCGAATAAAAGTTTTGGTCCCGAGATGTAGAAAGCCATATTATTTACATTTGTTAAGTCGAATTTACCTGTCAAAACATGTGTATTAGCTTGGGATTAAAATCGGATCACAGGTGAAACATCCGATCATTGACTTTGACATTTTTACCTTAGGCTATTTCACATGTTTATTTCATAATCTGTCAAATTAATTAGTGATAATATTTGAATTGGCTTGGTATTATGACACATGTTAAAAGTGTACAATCAAAAATTATCGATTTATAATAAGTGCACTTGGGTCGGCATACATCAATGATTATTAAAAAAACACAACGGTCGAACGGAAGCGTTTTATCTATTGAATTACTTGTCGGAAATTAATTTACATTAAAGGAGATGTATAATTTCTCAATTTTGAGAAAATTTTACTCTTAATTAACAGTTGTAATAAAAGGGGAAATTTTTTTCACTTCCAACATGTCTTTCAGAATGTCTTCTGATAATACTGTTGCACATGTGTCTGGTTTTAGCTATTCAAAATTTCGCTCGAGTTGTCTCCCTTTCGTCGTTAAAAAAAACTACACTTCCGGTATTTCTCATAGCTCCTCTTGAGTCGAACTACGGTTGACTCGAATTTTTTCCATGGTCCCATCGAATTCGAGATAACGAGAGTCGACTGTATGTACAATTGTATTTGATATTAAATGCTTAAGAGAACAGCGGGTGTTAGCTGTTCTCTGAAAGAGTCTATTGATGGACTTGAGATAATGGTCTGTGGTAAGATGTTCCATTGTACTATAGTGTGTGGAAAAAATGACCATCTGTATGTATCTTTTTGTGTTGTTATATGCCTAAATGTCTGATTGTATGATTTTCTAGTTCTGCTGTCAGTTGGGATGAGTATGTTGTTTGGGATAGCAATTAGAGCGTGTGTTATTTTGTACATCATGATCAATCTGGTTTTAAGACGGCGCTCAGCTAAAGTTTGCCAACCTAGAGTGTCAATCATTGAAGTGACACTACTAGTATTATGGTAATTGTTTTGAACATAGCGAGCAGCTCGTCTTTGGACCATTTCCAGTTTGTTTTTGTTGTCATGTGTACGAGGGTCCCAGATACTACGGCTGTATTCAAGTTTTGGCCTCACTAGTGCTTGATATGCCCGAGATTTTACTTCAGGGTTTGATATCTGTAAATTTCTTTTTAAGTATCCAAGAGATTTATTTCCATTTGAAGTGATATTGTCGATGTGGGTGTTCCATTTAAGGTTTGATTGTAGTGTAACTCCAAGGTATTTTGCTGAAGTTACTGGTTCGAGAATGTGATTGTGAAGTATATAATCATGTTTGAAGGGTGTTTTCTTTTGAGTGATGGTGAGTACTGTACATTTATCTGGGTGGAAAGCCATAAGCCAATCGGCTTCCCACCTTGCAGCTGCATCAAGGTCAGATTGTAGTTTCTTGCAGTCGTCCTGACATGTTATTTCTTTATAAATGCTACTGTCATCTGCAAAGAGTCTTAGTTTGCTGTTTGTAAGATATTCCTGAAAGTCATTGATATAAATTAGGAAAAGAATTGGACCGAGTACTGTACCCTGTGGAATGCCTGATGTAACTGGCACTGTGTTAGATGTTACTCCATCAATTACTACTGTTTGTGTTCTATCTGTTAAAAATGCCTGAATCCAGTTTAGAGTATGGGTTTGTATTCCGTAATATTTCAGTGTGTATGATAATCTTCGTTGGGAAACTTTATCGATTGCTTTGGCAAAATCCATAATAATCAAGTCTGTTTGTATATTTTTGTTATTGTTGGTATTTAATTCTTGTATGAACTGAAGGAGTTGCGACTCACATGATCTTGCTTTTCTGAAACCATGTTGTAAATCATATAAAATATTGTTTGAGTCGAGGTGTTTCATAATGTTGCTGGTTATTACGTGTTCCATCAGTTTACAGCAGATGCATGTTAATGATATTGGTCTGTAATTTTCTGCTTTGTATCTTTCTCCCTTTCCCTTTTTGAATGCTGGTGCAACATTTGCGTGTTTCCAGTCTTTGGGTATGGTGCCAGTTTCTATTGATTTTGTAAATATTTTGGTCAAGATTGGAGCAACTTGTTCTTTTAAGTCTTTTATCACTCTACTGTTTATGTTATCTGGACCGCATGCTTTGTGAGGGTTAAGTTTGTTTAAGAGGTTCAGCACACCTTTTTCATTTATATGTATTTGTTCCATTATAGGATGAGGACTAGGACCTTTGTCAGGTATGTCATGTGGTGGATCGTGTGTAAATACTGATTGGAACTGTTGGTTAAGAATGTTCGTTTTTTCTACTGTATCAGTATAGAGTATACCTTCTTTTTTCAGTGGGCTTATGCCAGAGTTGTCCTTCCTAATGCTTTTGAAGTAGCTAAAAAGCTTTTTTGGTTTATAATCCGAGTACTGATGTTGATCGGAGTCTTTAATGGGTAGGTCAAATATGATGTTCTCAATATATTTCCAGTAAGCTTTGCGTTGTTCTTTTTGTACTGTATGTTTTAGTTTTTTATATATTGAAGGATTTTGGTTTTTCTTCCTGTGGTATTTGTTCTTTTTATTTATAAGTTTGCGTAAATTGTTGTTTATCCAGGGAAGTCTTTGTTTGTAGGTAAGTAGTTTATGTGGGATGTTTGATTCTATCGAGTTAATTATGTCATTTTTGAATGTGTTCCAGAGTATGTTTGTATCACTCTTTTCATATATGTCATTTGATTTATGGTTGTTAAAGTATTTTCCAGATCTTTTTTAATTTGATCCCAATTTGCTTCCTTGTATTTCATTACTTTTCTTGGTGTTTCTCTGACTCTTTTTAACCATGTGTCAATTTCAGCATATACTATGTCATGGTCTGCTAGCCCAATTAGAGGGAGAGTGCATAATTTATTAAGATTTGATGGATTGTTCATGAGTAGAAGGTCTAATATTCTCTCATTTCGTGTTGATTTGTCAGTTCCTTGATGTAAGTTATGGTCTGCAATTATATCAAGCAGTTGGTGGTGTTGTTTTGCATCTGGTTTTCCAGTTATGAATGAAGGAATTGACCAGTCTATGTTACCTAAATTAAAGTCTCCCCCAACCCATATGTTTGAAGAATTTGTTTTGTCTAATCTACTTAGTGAAATATTGAGCGGATCAAGTGATGTGCCATCATCTGATGGTGGGCGGTAATAACTGGCTACACAGATCTTTTTTGTACCAGTGATGTTGATTTCAGCCCATACTATTTCACAGTTTGTTTTTAGCTCTGTTATTTCTGATCTAATGAAATCTTTTGTGATGGCTAATAATATGCCACCATGGCTTTTATCTTTTGTGTTTGGTGGTCTGTCATTTCTATAGATGTTGTACATGTTATTTGGTCTGGGGAAATTGTGTTGTAATGGAGTGTAACACCAATTTCTGAGGGTAAGATGGTTATGAATTAATAGAAAAATGACTGGTGAAGCGATTTATATAAGGCTTAAGGGTTTTGGATAGAAAATAAAATCTGATACTGATAGTCACAAAACGTGGAAATGTGCCTCTCTCGTGTGAGAGGAAAATCCGCTGTTTTGTTTATGGCAAGCGCTCTGACGTTGAACGACAACAGCAAGATGTAAATAGTCGTCGAACGGCAGAGGAATCTCGGACTAACAGTAACGGCAAGACTATCCATGCATCTTGCTGACCTACCATCGCACTTTCACTGCATTGATGCACTTTTCACAGGGGGTGTAATGTGGAAGAGAAACAGTGATAAGAGATTTTCTCATAGTTCTCATAAATAACCCTACGCCCATTGTAATTGGTTTGACTACCTATTTAATTTCAGATTCCTTCACTTTGACAACAAAGATATTTCGAAATTGTTACATACATGCAACTGTCCGTTTAATTAGCGGAATGAACATTTCCAAGTACTTTAAAGACTGATTAATCATTCCTAATTTAATTCCAAAAATATTTTACTCACAAACTCAACTAAATACTGGTATAAACAGAGCTTCTCTGGTCATATTCACTCATTCCTCACATTGTAGATATACACCGGATGTGAATATGATCACGTGATCATACAATGAAAGCACTAAATTAATGATGTACTTCGCGCTTTAACTCAAGATTATTGTCTTAGATGTGGAATCACATATTATTTTCCCAGGGACGTAGCGACAGTAATTATGATCTGGATGCATAAAATTGGACGGGGTATCTGGAGCCGTCTAATGCCACCAATGGATTCAGGTCAAAGCCCCCAGAAGCTCTAGGGAATTAGCACATCATTAGAAGCTGGCCGCTGAAAATCATAATTTTTTAACTAAAAACTTAATTAAGGTACCACGATTTCATTTCCAATATATGTAACATGAAGCTTAGTGAGGGACCGACCACTGAACTTGAAGGGAGGCTAAAACCCTTCTTTTTTTTTTTTATCGTAAAGCGACGAAATAATTTTTCCAAAATACACCATTATTTGTTAGGAACCAGAATATGCTAATTCCTCAAAAATTCAGCATACCAATTTGTGGGGGAAAAAATCATACCCCTTTTCCAGTTATATGTGCTGACAAAATAAGTGTAGTTTCCATATTTGTTTGTCTCGATTTTAAAGACTCCGACAGTGATGTCATCGTGGGGAATGGTTTGAATCCGGGTCCGTTCGCCCTAATTCCCGTTCGCCCTGATACCTGTTCGCCCTGGGTCCGTTCGCCCTAAAGGTGGGTCCGTTCGCCCTAAAAGTGAGTCCGTTCGCCCTAATNATTATAAATGTTAGTGTCTGCTAACCAATATATAACTGTGTTAGTTCCTTTTACAGATATTAAAATGTAGATTTAGACACTATCAAACTGTTATATTTCAGTTCCTTAGTTATAAAAGAATCCGGGTCCGTTCGCCCTAATTCCTGTTCGCCCTGATACCTGTTCGCCCGGGGTCCGTTCGCCCTAAAGGTGGGTCCGTTCGCCCTAAAAGTGAGTCCGTTCGCCCTAATAATTATAATTATGTAAGGTATTAAAAATAATAGAAAAATAAGTGATATTTGATTGCTTATAGACAATAAATTGAGAAATTTTAAATATGCGGTATGCTAAAGTGTACAGTCAATGTAGACTGAACTATTCTGTCTCTTGTGTGCATATATTCGTTTTTCCATGTTCTAATTTCTTTATTTGGACGTTTCTTATTTTTTCGATTTTGCTGTGTGCAACATTGTTCAAAAAAATTAATTTGAAGTCATTTCTAAACGGGGTTTGATAATTTTTGCAACAGAATAAGCAGAAATATTAAAGATTATTTGTTTATTTTAGCATGATTTTCCGTTAGATTTCCTTTACTTTCTTATGATAAAGTTAAAGACAATTTTTGTTTTTTGTCGTCAAATTTGCTATATACTGTATTTTAACGAAAGTGACATTAATTTTATCGAATAAATCTAACTATCTATAAATTTCAATTAAGCATTTCAAACAATATACGTAATAATTGCTTGAAAATAACTTTAATTTTATATTTTTTCGAATAAATCTAACTATCTATAAATTTCAATTAAGCATTTCAAACAATATACGTAATAATTGCTTGAAAATAACTTTAATTTTATATTTTTTCATATCATTACTTAAAATTGAAATATCCATTATGTTCATTGAAATATGTTTTAATAATCAGGGCGAACGGACCCACTTGTAGGGCGAATGGACCCAGGGCGAACGTGTAGTTAGGGCGAACGGACCCGATACCGTTATAAAAAATAGTGACGGATCAGTGTACTATTTGTCGTTACTACGACACTTTTTATGAATAACCAAATCACTGACATCAATTCTAGGAACATATATAATATTATGATATATATAAACAAGGATTTATATAGTCTTAAGTCTTTTTTTTTTTTTAATATCAAATTCTTAAATATGAAATATAAAAATTAATGTCAACTTGTTTTAATGATATGTTCAGACGTGAAAAGGGTCATACTATATAAAAACTGGCACCTACTTGTTTGTTGAACTATATATCCTTATAATTTTCACTGTTAATAAAAAAAAATGTGGACGGTGGAGCTAAAAAGGTATACAGAAAAATGGCTTTCTTGGAACTTTACATTTTACATTTTTTTTTTAAATATGGCTTTAAATTTCAAAATTCAGTCTTCTCATTCATGATCACTGATTAATTAACGACTTTGTTACTGAAATGATCGACTGTCCTGCCACGATTTCTCAAAAATTAAATACCCTACATTAATAAACTAAATATATTTATAATCTGTATGATACCAGCTTTACAATGTTATAAAAATAATCTGACAGACATCTCACAATTTTCAGAAATTTGATTTTACTTTTAAGAAATGACATACTGAATGTCCGATTTTGAAGCTGAATTGTCCACTGTCCTGCCACGATATCTCAAAAACTATTTACCCTACAGTAATAAACTAAATATATTTATAATCTGTATGATACCAGCTTTACAATGTTATAAAAATAATTTGACAGACATCTCACAATTTTCGGAAATTCGCTTTTACTTTTAAGAAATGACATACTGAATGTCCGATTTTGAATCTGAATTGTCCACTGTCCTGCCACGATATCTCAAAAACTATTAACCCTACATTAATAAACTAAATATATTTATAATATGTATGATACCAGCTTTACAATGATATAAAAATAATTTGACAGATATCTCACAATTTTCGGAAATTTGCTTTTACTTTTAAGAAATGACATACTGAATGTCCGATTTTGAAGCTGAATTGTCCACTGTCCTGCCACGATTTCTCAAAAAGTATTTATCCAAAAATAATAAACTATACATATTATAAATCCTTGAGATATAATCTTTAAAATGGTGTAAAATATATTTGACAGACATTTGATTTAAAAGTGTTATACGTGATTAAAACAAATATTTTGATACAAATTATCGTCATTTCCGCCATTGAAAAACACTGTCCTGCCACGATTTAGGGTATCAAATGTCAATATTTTTTAAAAATCTTTATATCAAATTAAAGCCTTTAATCTCTTTTTTATTATGGAGTTTA
The DNA here is from genome assembly GCA_002080005.1 of Gigantidas platifrons. Taxonomy (NCBI): domain Eukaryota; kingdom Metazoa; phylum Mollusca; class Bivalvia; order Mytilida; family Modiolidae; genus Gigantidas; species Gigantidas platifrons. The sequence goes on from MJUT01057330.1 coordinate 729,625, forward strand.
GATCATGAAAATATCTTATTTCGTTCAAAAGTTATACATATAAGACTACTGAAAAATACCTGTCCTGGTTTTAGACCCTCCCAAAAATTGTGGCTATTTTTAATCAGAAGCATTGTGAGTCATGTGACATGTTGTTTTGTAAACAAATGCAATTTAAGCATTATTTTTATTAAAAAAAATAATAATCAAATAAAACAATGTTAAAACATCTAAATTATATAATAAATTAAGCAATCGGTCATTTTAAAATCCTTGTAATGTCACCTTTATTCTTTTTCTATTAGCGGCAAATCCACCGCTATACAACAATATGCATTGATCAATGGAGACGAACTTGCATATGGAATTTTGAACTTATTTTACATCGAAACTTACCAATTGTGATATAAATAAATATAAAATCCTAATTTAAATCCAACTACTGAATTTCAAGTCAATAATTTCACCACATCATGTTCAATTCAGCGATACAAAAATAGCTCATGAACAAGGCTTCATGAAATAAATATGGCCTCACTTCCGGTTTCATAAAGCTGATCTATTTCATGGGTAACCTTAACCCGAATAATCCAGTCGTTATATTACGCTCCCGTCCAGCGATAGTGCCGATAGAGGGCGCAGTATTATTCGAGTTAGGGTAACCTAGTCGGGGCAGGGCAGGGTCTAAAACGCGGAAGTGGGAAAACACGGAAGTCCAAAATGGGGACTTGAAAGGTCATATCTTGTAAAGTACTCAACCTAGGATAAAAATCTAAACGGATTCTTAAAGCTATTGTTAAGATCTATCTTTTAAACGAATGAATAATAAAATATTTTATTATTTAGGTACTTAAAAGTTGACCGGAAATGTAAAAAATTCAAAGACCCCGGTCAAACATCGTTTAGATTAGCTGCGGAACCGTAGCCCTTTATAGTCCTTTTTTTTTTGGCGGACCATAGGGCTACGGATTTCCCCTATACAAAAACTTGCGGAATTTGCGACCTCGATTGAGTCGCACCTTTCCAGGGGTTTCTGGCGATCGGACGCCAAGTGTGCGTAGCCAAATGTGTGTGTTTCGTTTCCTCAAATATTTTTCTATCACTCTACATTATTATTTATGCAAAATTATTAATATCCTTCTATTTATTACAACAAATATCTGATTACAGCTTAATCCCGCCTACTCTGGACGCCATCTTGACACCATCGTATAATACACAAATCGGATGCCGGAGAAGTCTTGTTCTGTTACGGATTTTACATAACTTGTACTTTCTTTTGCCGATCAGACTTTCTTTATTCATTTTTCGGACTTTATTCCTGAAAAAAGCGGATATAATACACACTTCTTGCATTTTTACAACCAATAAATACAGGTTCCATTCACGAAAGTACAAGTTATGTAAAAGCCGTAACAGAACAAGACTTCTCCGCCATCCGATTTGCGTATTATACTATGGTGTCAAAGGTCGCAAATTCCGCAAGTTTTTGTATAGGGAAAATCCGTAGCACTATGGTCCACCAAAAAAAAAAAGGACCATAAAGGGCTACGGTTCCGCAGCTACGTTTAGATATTCTAAAAGACAATTTTAAACTCTATCAGACGATATAAAAGTCTCTTTGTTAAAATATTAGATAAAAGCACAATCTTGACCGGAAACGTACCTTTTCAGAGTTGATCATCGGCTAATTTTCAACTTTGATCGCAAATTTCTCAAAATTCAACGAACCCAGTCAAAAACCGTTTAAATATTCTTAAAGACAATTTTAAACTCTATCAGACGATATAAAATTCTTTTTGTTAAAATATAGTAGATAAAAGCACAATCTTGACCGGAAACGTACCTTTTCAGAGTTGGCCATCGGCTAATTTTCAACTTTGATCGCAAATTTCTCAAAATTCAACGAACCCGGTCAAAAACCGTTTAAATATTCTTAAAGACAATTTTATATTCTATCAGACGATATACAAATATTTTTGTTAAAATATTAAATAAAAGCACAATCTTGACCGGAAACGTACCTTTTGAGAGATGGCCATCGGTTAATTTTCAACTTTGATCGCAAATTTCTCAAAATTCAACGAACCCGAACAAAAACCGTTTAAATATTCTTAAAGACAATTTTAAACTCTATCAGACGATATAAAAGTAACTTTGTTAAAATATTAGATAAAAGCACAATGTTGACCGGAAACGTACCTTTTCAGATTTAGTCACTGGCAATTATAGTAATTCAATCCTCCATCTTACTTATACATATAATTCCATTACTCCGCCAAATTTAACAATTTATATTATATATTTAACTTTATTAAATTCTTTTTACTACCATTGGGCACTTGTTTCAAAGTTAAACTGAATTAATGTTTTATTTGTAACAGATTGTCAAAAGCTATGATTATCTTTAATTGGATATGATCAATACAAAAACAATATCATTAATTGAAGTGACTAAAGAGTAAATTAAGAACTAGATTACATTATTCATAAAGGTCAATCAGTTTAATCATTCAATTAATTATAGCTAAGATATTTACTCAATTAAATCATACATTATGAAAAGGTCAATAAGAATTAAGAAACAATAAAAATAAAACAACCCTCACTCTTTTTCATCCGGGCTTGGGAGCGGCATAGGCGGGTTATTGTCCCCCCCCCTTTTTTAATCGATATCCTTTTTCTATATTCATTCAATTTTATTTAAGATTTCTTCCTTCTTAGATTTTATTAATTCTTCTTCAATTAGGATTTTTTTTTTTACTTTTTTATTTTATTCTATTTATCTCTGATTATTTTCTGTTTAATTGATATTTCCTTGCCTCTAAATTGTTAACTGTTTCTAATTAAATTCCCTGACAGATTTACTTACTTTCTTCAAGTCTGAGGTTTTGGTTGATGTTTGATACAATACCAGTGTTACACACCTTTCAAGTTTTTATTTCCTGCACAAGACCTATGCTTCCATACATTGCAAAGTTTTTTACCTTTTATTCCCTCACATCCTATCATATTTTCTATTATATTTGGTTTTCCACATTCACAGTCTATTTCAATTTTATGTGTATTGATCTTAAAATTTTTAGGAGCAAATCCAACATGATTTTTAGGAAAAGCCGAGAAATTACCTTTTTCTAAACAATGAACTAGATGTTCTCTCATATATTTTTTTTCAAATTTTATATGAGTTCCTCCTTTAAATCCAGACTGACAAAATTCAACTGCATTGGCCAAAGAAAATAATGCACAGTCTATACTATTGTCCTGCTTCTGAGTTTCTGGTAATTTAATCAAAAGTTTTTTTTACTATTTTTGCCATAAATTAGTGCCAATTGGTATTCCAAAGAAGTTGTAATATTTAAAGCTAAACTGTCTAACAGATATATTTCACCATTCGAAAGTTGTATTGACAATACCCAATGTTGATTACCATTATGATGTATTTGTACACTGTGGTAAAAACCGGTTGTGACTTACCCATTTTCCATTTGATTTTACAGGGGCTAGTATTGTTTCCTGAAAACCATTTTTGTGTCTGGGAACTGAATTTTTAAAAGATTTTGAGCCGTAATAATAACAGCAGAGCATAAATACTCTTTATTTAGAATTTCATGTTTATGTTGTATTCTACAATAACCAATCCATTGTTGTTGGGGATCATTTTTCTGTTTTTCTATTTCTATTTCATTGTTTTCAACAGTAACATTTCCTATTTTACGTTTTTTCACTGGTAGAGATTTGTTGGAATTAATATCATCTATTTTTTCTCTTACATTTAAAATATGGGGAAGTTCCGTATCACTTTCTTCTTCAACAATTGCACTTAAATCTATTTTTCTTTTTGATTTCGGAGTTGACACCTCATTCATTTTTTGGGGGGTGGATTTAAAACTACCAACTGTAGATGGTGTTTTCATTACATTTTGTTTTAAAGGAGTGTTTATAGTAAAGGCCGAATCTGGAGCCGGTTCAAATTCAATTTCATAATCATTAATCCTATGTTGTTTTCTGCCTGATTTTTTATCTATTTTTTTCTTGCTATTCTTTGAAAGAGCCCTTAAATTAACTACCCTGTTTTTCTGAATTGCTTCCAAACCTATGCTCATTTTAGCTGCCAAAATATGGTAACATGTTGAAGTAGATACACATTGACAAGTTTCTTTTGGGAATAATGTAACACAATATTTTCCTTTTTGACCATTTACAATGAAAGCACCTTGTTGTGGAACTAAAGTTATTAAATTATTTTCCACTATAAATCTTGCCAAACTTTGCTGACTGCTATCAGTATTAAATACAGGAAAATTTATAACAGGTGCCTGATTAACCGTTTCGTCACATTCTTTCTTAATTACTGTTTTATCGTCTTCAATATTTACCGATGTTATTTCAGAGTTGACAATTTCCTGTTTATTGTCCGAAGGCGTGTCAGATATTAATTTTTCAACTTGATGTAATGGTTTTTCGTTTTTCAAATACTCAATTACCTCGTCTGGACAAACTACTCTTTTTGGAAGAATTAAATCAGATGGAGGAATAAAAGCCCGTTTAAATTCAGCTTTTAAATGATAATTACCCATACCTGACCGGCCACGTAGAATTTCATAGTTCTCAAAGTTTTGAATGTAATAAAACCCAAGTGCCAAAAGATCTACTGGTAATTCTTTCCAATCATTTTCTCGTTTAAGAACGGCATTCATACTTTCTGAAAGATTGTTGGTTATGCCAGAATATAGATCAAACATTCCTGGATATTCTTCAATTACCCATTTCCCTGAATGATATTGTATTGAAGGTGAAATAAATTTGTTGAAATGTTCTAAAACTACAGGAGTCCATTTAGATGTTAAATTAGATTTAAGTTCCAAAAATTCGTCCTCGCTGTCACAATGAAGCATTTTATCAACATGATCTACATAAACTTTAATGTTATCACTTTCAACCTTTCCTTTTAACCAAAATTTAAAATCTCCCTTTAAATGATTCCAACAAAACATTATCGGGCAGTTAGGAAACATTTCTTGTATAGCTTTTTTAAGACCAGGTTCCTGATCAACAACAAATGGAATTTTCTTTTTGTCAAGCCGAGGTATCTTATCTTTCAAGTATTTAAATAAAAGTTGGTGCCATTTTGCATGTTTTCGTTCATGGATCAGAAATGCCAAAAGGAACTAAAGGTGATTCTTCGAAAAGTACATGTTTAAAAACGATGGGTGAAACATAACAGTCACCGAGATTGAATGTTGTATCATAAACAAGGTATACAGGCTCATCAGATTTAAGTTCAATTATATCTTTAAATGTTTCTATAATTTCAGGGAGTGCAGCCACAGCCATAAGATCGGGATACACCAAAATTTCTGATATAAAGCCATTTAACTGATATGCCAAGAGAACCAAGTTATATATATCGTCTTTTGATAAAGCTTTTTCATACTTTTGCTGACTTAGTATGTTTTTAACTTGTTTAGTATTCCTAGGATTAGCTACCGCTTGATGACTACCTTCTATAACATTTGTACAAATCATTTTCTTGTATATTTTATGTGGATCTCCGTCTTTACATTTAATTTCTTCAACAACTGATGGAACTGGAGAAGTACGAACAGACTGCGAGACACGACTACGAACTGAAGAAGTACGAACAGACTGCGAGACACGACTACGAACTGGAGAAGTACGAACAGACTGCGAGAAACGACTACGAACTGGAGAAGTACGAACAGACAGCGAGACACGACTACGAACTGGAGAAGTACGAACAGACTGAGAGACACTACTACGAACTGGAGAAGCAGCACGAACAGACAGCGAGACTAAGAATAGGCGAAACAGTAGGACGCGGGTCCCATATACTGACCTCACGAGTTGGTAGTGGTGGAAAGTCGCTCGGTTGGTCTGGTACGGGTTTGGTGGCCTCGGTTGTCGGTTGGTTAGTAGTAGGTTTGGTAGATGACTTCAGAGCATCCAAGTACGGCGTTGGATGCTCTATAGTTGTTTGTTCTGTTGTTTGGTAGTTTACTGAGTATGGGTCCCGGCGTGTAGTGGTCCTGAGTGAACGGAGAGGACGACGTCTCACTAGTAGGTGCTGGATCTCACCTTCTAAATCTCTCACCACAGTAGCAGCACCTGATCTGCTAAGATGAAGTCCGTCTTTGCTCAATAGTCGACCTTATTGAGATACTAATAATCTCAATAAGGTCGAAACATGCGAATTGTTGTTAACATGAGATATATGAATCTTGACAAGAACGAGTTAAAATAAGGAAAAAGAGATGAAATAATAAAGAAATAAAGAAATTTTATTGAAAATAAATTTGTAAACAGAAAGTTAGAAAAAGGGGGGTGGTCCGTGCCACGAGCGCCTGTGTTCAAACTAAGGTTACAACTCCCTCATGGAAAGTTGACCTTAGACGGTTTTGGCTGTCTAGTTTAGGCCCCTTTTGGTTTTGATGCTCTCAAACATGTTGTGAATTTTGCTTCCAATCATTTTGATCTAGATCTAGAGCGTACCTGACGAAGGTTATTCCAGAAACATGCGTATGTCGTACGCACTAATTTTGGCATCACTTGTTTGAATGTCGGCGGGACATTTTATGGAAGACTATTAAGTTCGGGAATACATTGCCAGTGACGAACCCATAAACATGAAAAAAAGCTTATTCTAGGGTTACACGTTCTTATTGTTACACGGAAATAAGAAAATATTAATGAAAATTGACAATACCAGGCCCGTACACAGGAGTAAGGATGCAATGTTCTTTGAAATGGTCTCCAACAAAATGTATGTTATTGTATCAATTAGAAGATGGCCTACACTGCAAGTCATGTTTTAACATTGGACAATATTGGAAGCACTGAACAGAAGGTCACCATGTAGGAAAGTTTCTTGTTTTGTCGTCTATAGAGTAAGAGTTTTTCTTGATCAGAAATTGCCGGTAAAAATGACCACAGCAGCTGGACAAAAAATATTTGAAAAAATCCAATAACTACCCCCATCTCAAATCATTGAATACTAAAAAAAAAGACCATGGCACAAGCCAATGGAAATCCAGATTCTGTCTTGGGACAGGCACAAAATATGGCAGAACTAAACCAATTAAAGGGGTCTTGACCCTCCATTTCTTGATAATTAGATCTTCAACTGCAATAGGGGCAATCGTAGTCATCATCGTATGGTAGTTGGAATTACAACTACCCGTGGAATCAGTGCCTATCACCACTAATGTGGTGAGTTCAATTTCCGCTCATGGTGAGGCGTATTCAATACAACATTATGTGATAAAGTTTGTCAGTGACTTGCAGCAGTGTGGTCTTTTTCTCTGCTTTCCTTCACCAATAAAACTGACTGCCATGAAATAACTGAAATATTGTTGTGAAACACCATATCCCTAACCTCAACGGCAATACAGACGTTACGCATGTCTAAATAAGAATTAACTCCCATTTTGGAAATGATGGGAAAAATATAGATGCAAGTTGTATAATGCATATGGTAGATAATCCTTCTGATAATCAGGTAAAGAAAGGTTAGGAACAGTGCTTTTTATTTTTATTCTTGTCTCGCAGTCAACGCAAGGTATTCAATGATGAGCACAAATCAAAGCTTGCGGTTGGTATTCTTCTAGGGATAAACTTGACATCTGTGGTTTTATTTTACTCAGATTATTTAGGAAATAAAGCATGGAAGCCAGAATGTGCTCTCATATGTCTAAGAGTACAATTACGACAGTATGCTTTGATTGGAAGACGGTAATTTATATTTACGTTTGCCGACAATGTCGCACACAATTTATGCTGCCAAATTCGAGCAGACGACAATTCAGTATTCCCAATCGATAAATCGCTCGTTTGGAAAGCGAAAGAAGGACGTCATGTTAGAATATAGACTAATCTTAATATGGTAAAACTGCATCAGTGTGTAAAACCTGGGACTATTATAGTAGTCCCAGGTAAAACCCACAATAAAACACAAAATACAATGAAATGCACACAGGGCTCTAACCAAGACATTGGTAGGACCAATTGACAGTAATTAGAACAATAGATTGCTTATCTGCACTTTGTCATTGATTACTTACCATGAATTTAAATAAATATACTTCTTCCAGTTATATGAGTTGTAAAGGAGAAATGTATCATGCAGACTTTTTTTTTTTTTTTTTTTTTTTTATAATTTTTCCTCCATAATATACTTACACCAGTTATATGAGTCATATTGGAGAAATGTATCATGCAGACATTTAAACATTTTTTTTAATAATTTTTCCTCCATAATATACTTATGCCCTTATGCCAGTTATATAAGTCATATAGGAGAAATGTATCATGCAGACGTTTTTTTGTTTTTTGTTTTTATAATTTTTCCTCCATAATATTTGTTATTCTGAAATTTTGCTGAAATCATTAAGCATAGCAACTCTTTATTTTGAATTCAAACATGCTGTAGTCTTTCTGACTACTCCTGAAGTAACTTTTGCATAGCTCAACAATTACACTTTGAAGAGCACCTTCAAATTATACTAACCACATCGAGTGTGGTAGTTTGTGGGTTCGAGACCTGGTTGGGTAAAACCAAAGACTATAAAATTGGTATTTGTTGCTTCTCCACTAAGCACGCAGCTTTAAGGAAAAAGAGCAAATACTGGTTGGCTCGGAATCAGAATAATGTGTCCCAGTGGAACGACATGTCTAACCGCAGACTATTGTTTCAGTGAGTTGGCACTATAAAAATCCAACTCATCATGTTGGTCTAGAACAAAGCTGACCTCATTATCACCATCTCAATGAAAATTAACTTGTTCTCGCCATGATATATCTGAACAATTGCTGAATTGATGTTAAACAACAATCACTCACTCACTCCCTCAAATTATACTAGGGGTCGTCGTGGCCGTGATGGTATGGTAGTTAGATTTTACTACTACCTATACAATCAGTGCCTATCACCACTGATGTTGTGAGTTTGAATCTCGATCAGGGCGAGGTGTATAACATTATGTGATAAAGTTTGTCAGTGACTTGCGACAGGTCGGTGGTTTTCTCCACCAATAAAACTGACTGCCACGATATAACTGAAATATTGTTGAAAGTGGCATTAAACACCATCAAACAAATAAACAAACAATCAAATTACACTAGTACTTCAATTATAACATTTCCAATAAGAATTACAGACACACTGTCACAACCAACACTACTTTGTATGGGAAAGTAGGCATTAAGGTCCTATGTTCCTTCTGATAAACTTAACACTATAACATCAAGTTGATTCAGATAATATTATCTAAGGTCAAAATGTCATTGATCAATTCATAGTAAAGTTAATTATTTAATATGGCACACATTCATCAATTGAAACAATCACCACAATAAATTTATAGAATTAACATATGACATTAACATAGAATTAACATATGACATAAATATAGGATTAACATGACATTAACATCAAATAAAGGTATAACTAGGAAGAACTGTTTTAGATACCTAAAACTTATGTCTCCCCTTAATGTGGCCATCTGTACAACAATAAGTTACACATTATAAGTTGAATGATACTATTTAAAAAACAATTATTTGACCTTGAGGTCAAAGGACAAGGTCCCCACAAAGGTCATCACAGTACGCAACACACCACCTTATGGTCATGCACCCACATACCAAATATCATTGACCTATCTCGAAAGACAAAAATGTTATGGCCCGGACAAGAAAATACTATTTAAAAAACAATTATTTGACCTTGAGGTCAAAGGTCAAGGTCCAACAAAGGTCATTACGGTATGTACCACACCGCCTTATGGTCATGCACCCACATACCAAATATAATTTACCTATCTGGAAAGACAAACTAGAGGCTCTGAAGAGCCTGTCATCGCTCACCTGGTAATAATTGGCAGGGTAAATCCTTAGGAACGTGAAGTCTAACAAAGATTCATATTTTCTTGCGACTTAAGACACAATTTGCTTACTATTGAATGTGTGCTCCATAAATTCTGAAAACCTAAAGCCAAAATTAAAATCTCCCATGGTAAGTATATTAGACTGCTTAAGTTTTAATTCTTGAAGAAGGTTATCAACAAGCATATTTTTCAAGTCTTTCTGTTTGCAGATAGGAGCAGCATAGAACAAATCAAGTCAACTGGCTTGGTACTTTCTGAGAAGAACAACTCAGTACAAATTCCCATTGGGTCTTGTAGGCTTCTATGTTAAACTTCATCCGTCAATGGAGGTCACCTTGAATTTCCAATCTGCACCAAAATAATAGATCAGGTGTAGAACCATCCAAGTAACATTCATATAATGCAAAATATTCAATTTGTTGAGTAGTTTCTCACAAAAAGGTTTTTCAATGAAATTCCCATACAGTCCAATGGTCCGCTGATGGCGACCATCTTGGATGGAGGTCTGGGTCACAGGACATAATTTTAAAAGTTTACCACCTAAGGACCATTCATGCCATGTTTGATTTAAATTGACTTACTGGTTTCAGAGGAAAAACAATTTAAACATTTTTCCCATAGGGTCCTATGTTAAAACTATGTTTGCTGATGGTGGCCATCTTGGATGGAGGACATTATTTTGAAAGTTAACCACCTAAGGACCATTCATGCCATGTTTGCTTTAAATTGACCTACTGGTTTCAGAGGAAAAAATGTTTAAACATTTTTTCCATAGGGTCCTATGTTAAAACTATGTTCGCTGATGGTGGCCACCTTGGATGGAGATCGGGGTCACATGACATTATTTTGAAAGTTGACCACCTAAGGACCATTCATGCCACGTTTGCTTTAAATTGACTTATTGGTTTCAGAGGAAACAATTTTTAAACATTTTTTTCATAGGGTCCTATGTTAAAACTATGTTCGCTGATGGTGGCCATCTTGGATGGAGGTCGGGGTCACATGACATTATTTTGAAAGTCGACCACCTAAGGACCATTCATGTCATGTTTGCTTTAAATTGACTTACTGCTTTCAGAGGAAAATTTTTTTAAACATTTTTCCCATAGGGTTCTATGTTAAAACTAAGTCAAGTCATGGCGGCCATCTTAGATATGCGATCGGCACAAAAATAACAAATTTAGTAGAGGACCATCCAGTCATCATTTCTATAATGTTACAATTCCATCGGCTGAGTAGTTTCTGAAAAGAAGATTTTCAAAGTTTCAACCAATCAGAACACATTATTGGCCCTGGTGGCCATGTTGGATTTCCGATATGCACCAAAATAACAAATTTAGTAGAGGACCTCCCAATGAACATTTCTGCCAAATTTGGTCCAAATCAGTTCAGTGGTTTCAAAGAAGAAGAAGAAAGTATGAAAAGTTTACAGACGCGGACGACGACGACGGATGACAAAAGCTCAAGTGACCTAAAAAGTTATGGTCCGGACAAGCTTCGCTGATAAGAAGCAGAAGCGGAAGAAAAAATCAGACTAAAACAATGTCTCCCTTTGCTCGAAGGGAAGACATAATTAGTTAACAGTGACAGCCAAGTAAGTGGGGATAACTCTGGTGAAGTAAGTGCTATAATATACAATTATATCCTGTTAGTGAGGGATATTTGCGAAAAATAACGGTGGAGAGGAAAGGCAAGGGAAATTTGACTATCCTCAAAACCAGTATTTTTCGCAAATAACCTCACTAACAGGACTTATTTGTTTAATTCCGCCGAATATTTAACAGTGCCATGCATGCAGCATAGTAGATTGGAACCAAGGAACCTTTCAGTGCTTTTTTTCCCCCCCACCATTCAAATTAGCTCTGTAAAAATCAAAATAATTCTGTAGCAAATGTATACATGTACATGTAGCTATCATACCAAATTTGAGATCCCATTTCCAACACTGTTATTTTCTCTTTCTATATACTTTTTCACCCTTTGAGTCAGTATGAGTTTTTCTTTGTAATTTTGTGGGTTTTTTGTTTTCAAATTCATTAATATTATTTTAGATATGCAAATTTTGCATGAAATGTATTGGTTTTTATACCTACATTTTTGTACCATCAACCTAATTCATTTCCAAAGATGACTAAAAGATATCACAGATCTCATCATAAGTGGCCGAGGCAAAACGATTTCCAACAGAATGGCTGACACTTTCGCCTGCCATTTTTCTTTACTTTATCGTTTGTTGAAAGAAGAAACTAGAGTAATTCGGAATAGGGATGTTCGCTGTGATGTCACAGGCTTGAGAAATTACCTCTGTGGTTGGCAGGAAATCAAAAATTTCGATTGTCTTTCAATGAAGGCTCAACTTTAAATTGTCATTATTATTTTGTTATTTACGATAATTTAATAATTCTTTCAGAAATGAAAATTATATAGCAATAATTAATTTACATCGAAGGTTTGATAAAAATATTCAGCATAAAAAGATTGGAAATTCAATCTTGTTTTATTTAGTTTTAGAGCGTAAAAATGCATTATTTCATATTAGAATTATGAATTTATCATATCAAAATTAAAAAATGTAAACTGACAGAAAAAATGTGAATTTTCTTAAGTCTCTACAACAATTAACAGAACCAAAATTGGTTTGGAAATAAAAAAGTTATAAAAGTTTAAAAATTGGTTACTTTCCTGTCAATTACTTTATTGTTTTACTGCCAACCAATTATTTGTTAAATGACATGCAAATTAGTGAATATGACATCACTAAGGAGATTGGCAAACATTCCTATTACATCTGTGACGTCACAACCTATTAAAAGAAGGGATTTTCCCTTGAGTGGGGTATTTGCTTAGGTAAATACCATGCTATATGGAATTCCCAAGGACAAATACCCCTGCGTTGGGGGAAAAGTGGGAAAAACTAAGAATTCGTAAAAATACCCCTTTTTATCAACCAATCAGAAGACAGCATTCATATATAAGGTGTATTAAATTATAATAAAGAACTACATTATAACTATAATTAAAGTATAAACATGTACTCTAAGAATTTAAAACATGCAAGTTCAAGTAAAGAAAATATTTTTTAATTTATCCGAACTTCCACACAAAAAACCTATTTGTCCACTATCTGTAGAAGCTAATATTTTCAAGAAACTACAATTTTGTATAAGTAATGACACAAGACTAAAAACACTTTCCTCCACACCTTGGTCTTGAATTTCATTGATCAACATATTATGTACACATTTAGACAAAATGATAACATAGATTAATGTACTTCTCATCACAATAATATTATTTGATGATCAATGACACTTAATATTTTCTGGTTTTCTCCTGTTACTGTGGTTTCCTCCACCAATAAATCTGACCACCATGATATGACTGAAATATTGTTAAAAGTGGCATTAAACACCATAACATAACCTACCTTATTAATTATTAGTATAATCTTATTATATTTATGTGTCTCCATGGATGTGATTATATTAATATAACATTTATTATATCTAGTATCACTATGGATTGTCTGTGTCAACTTGACAGTAGCAACTGTTACTTGATGCAAGCTTATGTGACTAAGTTTGTTAGTAACTTGAGGAAAGTCAGTAGTATTTTCAGAGAATGGCAATTGATCTCCTTCACCTTCAAATGCCCCTTTTCACTACCTTTAGCATTATATGGACCTGAAATTTGCATTGGTATTTGTCAACCCCCCTCTTATTAGCAACTGTTAAATTGAAAGACAATTTTATTGTCACCATTATTTTGAGCATAAATTTACAGTGAATCTTTTTAAATGGTATCCCACTCCCAATCCTCTTTTCAGCTGTATCCCAATGTTCTTTTTAAAACAAAATCTTAATGCCATGATACAACTGAAATATTATCATGTATGTCCATTACTTCCAAATTTGTTTTTTTCTGTATACAAAACTCTTTATTAAAAAATTGTTTCCAGCTGTATTAAATTATATGAAATCGAACACAATTTTATGAGAATTTTATTTTTATTTTTTTATTATATAATTTAGCATGATTACAGTCCATATCAGAAAGTGAAGAGTATTAATTACACTCAATGCAGTCATTGTAAGCTTGGCCATAAAACAATAATTTATGATTAAAAACCTTTTATAATACTGAAAAAAAAAAAAAAAACAAAAAAAACACATATTATTTCAATTACAAAAAATTTAATAATTAATGATGGATTACAAAAAAAAAAAGAAAGATACAAAAAATTTAAGCATAAAAAGTTAGGAATAAGTTTTTAGATATATTTATATACATTTTATATATTAACAAATAATCAATAAGAAGATGTTCATTATGATTAAGCCATCTCCCAAAACATTTCTGTATTCCATTTTTTTTTTCGGTGACAATAGAGCAACATACTCCACCCATTTGTAAACTTGTTGAATCCAGACTATAACTGAGATCTGATCTTCTGGGTACTATATTTCCCGATTTGTGGAGTTTGTCTAATAAAATACATTGATACCAATTGGTTAAACTAGTATTACTGTGAGCACAGCTCACTATAGCTAAGATATACCCCCCGCTCCCCACATCTGTCCAACCTATTTCCATAACCAAAACATTACTGATTGTTCCGACCAAAGGGATCCTCCTCTCTTCACAGGTAAGCTGCTGATAAAATTTCAAAACATTCTGAGAAACACTACTCAAGTTATCATACAACATAGGGTAAAACTCCTCTCTTCCATCATATCAAGTCCAATAACTCTGGAATGGCAAAAGTGAAAATTGTCAAAAATGAAAGGGATCCTCCTCTCTTCACCGGTAAGCTGCTGATAAAATTTCAAAACATTCTGAGAAACTCTACACAAGTGATCATACGACATAGGGTAAACATCCTATTTTCTGTCATATCAAGTCCAATAACTCTGGAACGGCAAAAGTGAAAATCGTCAAAAATGAAAGGGATCCTCCTCTCTTCACCAGTAAACAGCTGATAAAATTTTAAAAGATTCTAAGAAACACTACTCAAGTTATCATACGACATAGGGTAAAAATCCTATTTTCCGTCATGTCAAGTCCAATAACTCTGGAACGGCAAAAGTGAAAATCGTCAAAAATGAAAGGTATCCTCTCTTCACCGGTAAACTGCTCATAAAATTTCAAAACATTCTGAGAAACAAACACTACACAAGTTATCATACGACATAGGGTAAAAATCCTATTTTCCGTCATATTAAGTCCAACAACTCTGAAACGGCAAAAGTGAAAATGGTCAAAAATGAAAGGGATCCTCCTCTCTTCACCAGTAAACAGCTGATAACATTTTAAAAGATTCTAAGAAACACAACTCAAGTTATCGTACGACATAGGATTTATCTACAGACGGACATGGTGAAACCAGTATACCCCCCTACAACTTCGTTGCGGGGGAGTATAATAAATATTTTTCTATAAGCTTCATAGTTAATTATCTCTGAATATTTATCTTTGTATCCTTAAATGGGATAAATATTTATTGTTCTTAATTCCACCATTTTAACTACTATAAATGTATAGAAATATAGAATCGACTTTGGACAGAGCTTAACTTTACACACATTTATCTGGAAATAACGTGTTGGATTTTGCAAAGTTTTGTGAAGTCGATTCTATATAAGGGGTGTGATATGAAAAGGCCCTCTGGCTTACTAGAATATATATATATATTTCTGGGTTTCTCTGGTTAATATGAGTGTCTCAGGTTGATATGGAGTGTGATCTGAACATTGCTATATCATAATCTATGTATTATATACTTTCAATTCCATTAAAACACATTGAAAGGCTTAGTTACTTTGAGGAAATGTGAGCATAGCTCACATGAGCCAAATGGTCAAATGAGCTAAATACTACACCAATTTTTCCTTTGTTTTTTGCACAAAATTACAATTTGAATACAATATACATTTTTGTACATGTATGTATGTCACAATAATACAGGTAAACAATGTTTCAAATCTGACAGTAAACTTGGTTCACTGAAATACAATAAGATATTCTGGATAAGCTTGGGTATCATGGAATATGACAAATATTCCTGGTGCTGCTGGATTATCTACAACACTATCATATAAAATATGGGAACCAGCAGCTCCTGGTTTTTGTGGAGGTACTTTCATGCCATTCTGGCCTTTTGTGAATTCCCCGACCAGAACTTTACAAATATACATCCTTTTGTTGCCATTTGGATCTGGTCGAGCATATTGAGACTGTGCCGAATATGTAGGATTTACAGCAAAATAGACACCATTACCATACACAACAGCTATAATAATAAAACATATCAAATTTGTTATAGAAAAAGGACATTGTTATCAATCTACTGGTCATTAATTTTTTTCTATGTTTAGTTTTCAGGAATATAGCTTTTATGTGAAATTTAAATTAAATATTTGCATAATTTCCAAATGAAATTTCTTATATTATCTATATTTTTTTCGATAAATATAAATTTCATATTTAGTTTAAATCATCTCAAGTTATTTTAAGATTCCCGGTAGTTTTCTTCGATTTTGTGTTGAGTTTTCTTGAGACAATCATATTTGGTAAAGTTTGTTAAGATACTTGTGGTAAGTTAGTGTTATTATCATATAATAATGTTTTCTCCATCAATAAAACTGATCACGATTATTATTCAAATACACCTCATGGATGTCCCAGTTTTAATGCATGATATCTGATCAGTGTTACTGATAATGCCACTGAAATGCTGCTTTAAGCAATGATTATATTATTTCCAAAGAAAAAATGTTCTACATAAAAGTATCTACATCATTGAATAGAATTCTCATAATACAATGTGTAATAAATGTTTGATGTTGGTAACAAAATAGTTTGGTATACAATAGCTCTCTCCTTGGCATAAGACAGGGGTGTGGAATTGCCATGCTCGACTCGTACATAGAACCTGCCGGACAAGTAGATAAACTGGCTAGCTTGTCCGGGGACAAGTAAAAATCAACAAATGAAAATAATGTCTAATTAAAGCTCTGGGAAGACAATTCCTCATATGATATTATATCGTAAATATTGACGGTTATATAGATAAATGTTTTTTTTTTTTTTTATTGGAAACGATCATGTCAGTGGTGTTACGAAAGCAGCTAAAAATAACCAGAATTGTACAAGTTCTAAGTTGAGTATTACGACCCGATTGCAATGATAATTGTACTGCATTTACTTAGCGATAACCGGGACCGTGTAACAGGTTTTTACTGGAGTTCCGAATGTGACGTTTCCTTGCTTGTCCATAGCTTTTCATAAATAAACAGGGCCTTCCATCCGTGAACGTATAATACAAATCGGGTTGCAGTCGTTACAATGGACAAATATTTGATAATGAAAAAAAAAAGACTGGGAATGATTCTGGCCACAATGAACATCACGAGAAAGTTAAACGCAAAACTCTAGCGGAAAAGGACACAAAATGTGAGGAAAAACACCCAAGTGGCTAGCCGATTTCTCATGTTTCTGCTGGATTCTGATGGTGTCTCATATTGAAATATCTGCACAAAATACTCTGATTTTGCTGACAAGAAATCATTAATGTTTATAGGCAAAATCATGGACAGAATGGATACCTATATTCCCACCAGTCATCTGCAAAGTATGAAGACACCACTAAAACTAAATACTAGTACATGACTGTTTTGATTGATAAATCCATTGTCAAGGTTAATCAAAATGAACTTCATTGATATGAGATTTTTTTCAACACAGCTTATTCTGTATCTAAAAACAAACAGCTATTCTCTGACAGTATATTTGAAATCTTAAATCCAAATTTAAAATGGCCTTCATTTGGGCAGTGATCACTTGCGCAAGGATATTTGTGTTAACTTTATTAAAACTATATTTCAAATTTTACGCAATGATGTAATAGACAATATAAGCAAGTTCAATTTAGCAACCGTGTTTATAAGTATCAAATGTTTGTACAAAAAATAGGACAAGTAGGATTTTGTACGGACAAGTAACTTTTTTCAGATGACTTGCCAGGGGACAAGTAGAACATTTCAGTATTTCCACACCCCTGCATAAGGCCACCCTATCAAAGGATATCCCTCTTATAAGGACACTCCTAACAAAAGCTACTCCCATCAATGGATAACTCTCTTATAAGGCCACTCCCATCAAAGGATAACCCTCTAATAAGGCCACTTCCATCAAAGGATATCCCTCTTACAAGGTCACTCCCACCAAAGAATATCCCTCTTTTAAGGCCATTCCCATCAAAAGATATCCCTCTTATCAGGCCACTTCCATCAAATGATATCCCTCTTACAAGGCCACTCCAATCAAAGGATATCCCTATAATAAGGCCACTCCCATCAAAGGATATCCCTCTTACAAGGCCACTCCCACCAAAGAATATCCCTCTTGTAAGGCCACTCCCATCAAAAGATATCCCTCTTATAAGGCAACTTCCATCAAAGGATATCCAACTTATAAGGCCATCCCTAACAAAGGCCACTCCCATCAAAGGATATCCCTCTTATAAGGCCACTTCCATCAAAGGATATCCCTCTTACAAGACCACTCCCATCAAAGGATATCCCTCTAATAAGGCCACTCCCATCAAAGGATATCCCTCTTATAAGGCCATTCCTACCAAAGGTCACTCCCATCAAAGGATATCCAATTTATAAGGCCACCCCTAACAAAGGCCACTCCCATCAAAGGATATCCCTCTTATAAGGCAACTTCCATCAAAGGATATCCCTCTTATAAAGCCACTCCCATCAAAGGATATCCCTCTTATAAGGGCACTCCTAAGAAAAGATATCCCTCTTATAAGGCCACTTCCATCAAAGGATATCCCTCTTATAAGGCCACTCCTAACAGCAGATATCCCTCTTATAAGGCCACTTCCATCAAAAGATATCCCTTTTATAAGGCCACTTCCATCAAAAGATATTCCTCTTATAAGGCCACTCCTAACAGCAGATATCCCTCTTATAAGGCCACTTCCATCAAAAGATATTCCTCTTATAAGGCCACTCCTAACAAAGGATATTCCTCTTATAAGGCCACTTCCATCAAAGGATATCCCTCTTATAAGGCCACTTCCATCAAAGGATATCCAAGTTATAAGGTCACTCCAAACAAAGGATACCCCTCTTATAAGGCCACTTCCATAAAAGAATATCCCTCTTATAAGGCCACATCCATCAAAGGATACCCCTCTTATAAGGCCAAATCCATCAAATGATATCCCTCTTATAAGGCCACTTCCATCAAAGGATATCCAAGTTATAAGGTCACTCCAAACAAAGGATACCCCTCTTATAAGGCCACTTCCATAAAATAATATCCCTCTTATAAGGCCACTTCCATCAAAGGATATCCCTCTTATAAGGCCACATCCATCAAAGGATATCCCTCTTATCAGGCCACTCCTAACAAAAAGATATCCCTCTTATAAGGCCACTTCCACCAAAGGATAACCCTCTTATAAGGCCACTCCCATCAAAGGATAACCCTCTTATAAGGCCACATTCATCAAAGGATATCCCTCTTATAAGGTCACTCCCATCAAAGGATATCCCTCTTATAAGGCCACTTCCATCAAAGAATAACCCTCTTATAAGGCCACTCCCATCAAAGGATAACCCTCTTATAAGGCCACTCCTAACAAAGGCCACTCATTATCCCTCTTATAAGGCCACTTCCATCAAAGGATATCCAAGTGATAAGGTCACTCCCATCAAAGGATATCTCTCTTATAAGGCCACTCCCACTAAAGAATATCCCTCTTATCAGGCCACTTCCATCAAAGGATATCCCTCTTACAAGGCCACTCCTAACAAAAAGATATCCCTCTTATAAGGCCACTCCTAACAAAAAGATATCCCTCTTATAAGGCCACTCCCATCAAAAGGATAACCCTCCTATAAGGCAACATTCATCAAAGGATATCCCTCTTATAAGGCCGCTTCCATCAAAGGATATCCCTCTTATAAGGCCACTCCTACCAAAGGTCACTCCCATCAAAGGATATACAACTTATAAGGCCATCCCTAACAAAGGCCACACCCATCAAAGGATATCCCTCTTATAAGGCAACTTCCATCAAAGGATATCCCTCTTATAAGGCCACTCCCATCAAAGGATATCCCTCTTATAAGGCCACTCCTAAGAAAAGATATCCCTCTTATAAGCCCACTTCCTCCAAAGAATATCCCTCTTATAAGGCCACTTCCATCAAAGGATATCCCTCTTATAAGACCACTTCCACCAAAGAATATCCCTCTTATAAGGCTACTTCCATCAAAAGATATTCCTCTTATAAAGCCACTCATAACAAAGGATATCCCTCGTATAAGGCCACTTCCATCAAAAGATATTCCTCTTATAAGGCCACTCCTAACAAAGGATGTCCCTCTTATCAGGCCACTTTCACCAAAGAATATCCCTCTGATAAGGTCACTCCAAACAAAGGCCACTCCCATCAAAGGATACCCCTCTTAGAAGGCCACATCCATCAAAGGATATCCCTCTTATAAGGCCACTTCCATCAAAGGATATCAAAGTTATAAGGTCACTCCCATCAAAGGATATCCCTCTTATAAGGCCACATTCATCAAAGGATAATACTCTTATAAGGCCACTTCCATCAAAGGATATCCCTCTTATAAGGCCACTTCCATCAAAGGATATCCCTCTTATAAGGCCACTTCCATCAAAAGATATCCCTCTTATAAGGCCACTTCCACCAAAGAATATCCATCTTATAAGGTCACTCCAAACAAAGGCCAGTCCCATCAAAGGATACCCCTCTTATAAGGCCACATTCATCAAAGGATATCCCTCTTATAAGGCCACTTCCATCAAAGGATATCCAAGTTATAAGGTCACTCCAAACAAAGGATATCCCTCTTATAAGGCCACTCCTACCAAAGGTCACTCCCATCAAAGGATATCCAACTTATAAGGCCACTCCCATCAAAGGATATCCCTCTTATAAGCCACTCCCATCAAACGATATCCATCTTACAAGGCCACTCCCATCAAAGGATATCCCTCTAATAAGGCGACTCCCATCAAAGGATATCCCTCTTACAAGGCCACTCCCACCAAAGAATATCCCTCCTGTAATGCCACTCCCATCAAAAGATATCCCTCTTATAAGGCCACTTCCATCAAAGGATATTCCTCTTATAAGGCCACTCCTACCAAAGGTCACTCCCATCAAAGGATATCCAACTTATAAGGCCATCCCTAACAAAGGCCACTCCCATCAAAGGATATCCCTCTTATCATGCCACTCCTAACAAAGGCCACTCCCATCAAAGGATATCCCTCTTATAAGGCCACTCCTAAGAAAAGATATCCCTCTTATAAGGCCACTTCTTCCAAAGAATACCTCTCTTATAAGACCACTTCCATCAAAGGATATCCCTCTTATCATGCCACTCCTAACAAAGGCCACTCCCATCAAAGGATATCCCTCTTATAAGGCCACTCCTAAAAAAAGATATCTCTCTTATAAGGCCACTTCCTCCAAAGAATACCTCTCTTATAAGACCACTTCCATCAAAGGATATCCCTCTTATAAGGCCACTTCCACCAAAGAATATCCCTCTTATAAGACCACTTCCATCAAAAGATATTCCTCTTATAAGGCCACTCCTAACAAAGGATATCCCTCGTATAAGGCCACTTCCATCAAAAGATATTCCTCTTATAAGGCCACTCCTAACAAAGGATACCCCTCTTATAAGGCCACTTCCATCAAAAGATATTCCTCTTATCAGGCCACTTCCACCAAAGAATATCCCTCTTATAGGTCACTCCAAACAAAGGTCACTCCCATCAAAGGATATCCCTCTTATAAGGCCACTTTCATCAAAGGATATCCAACTTATAAGGCCACCCCTAACAAAAGCCACTCCCATCAAAGGATATCCCTCTTATAAGGCCACATCTATCAAAGGATATCCCTCTTCCAAGGCCACTCCCATCAAAGGATATCCCTCTAATAAGGCCACTCCCATCAAAGGATATCCCTCTTACAAGGCCACTCCCACCAAAGAATATCCCTCTTGTAAGGCCACTCCCATCAAAAGATATCCCTCTTATAAGGCCACTTCCATCAAAGGATATCCCTCTTATAAGGCCATTCCTACCAAAGGTCACTCCCATCAAAGGATATCCAACTTATAAGGCCATCCCTAACAAAGGCCATGCCCATCAAAGGATATCCCTCTTATAAGGCCACTTGCATCAAAGGATATCCCTCTTATAAGGCCACTCCCATCAAAGTATATACCTCTTATAAGGGCACTCCTAAGAAAAGATATCCCTCTTATAAGGCCACTTCCATCAAAGGATATCCCTCTTATAAGGCCACTCCTAACAACAGACATCACTCTTATAAGGCCACTTCCACCACAGAATATCCCTTTTATAAGGCCACTTCCATCAAAAGATATTCCTCTTATAAGGCCACTCCTAATAAAGGATATCCCTCGTATAAGGCCACTTCCATCAAAAGATATTCCTCTTATAAGGCCACTCCTAACAAAGGATATTCCTCTTATAAGGCCACATCCATCAAAGGATATCCCTCTTATAAGGCCACTTCCATCAAAGGATATCCAAGTTATAAGGTCACTCCAAACAAAGGATACCCCTCTTATAAGGCCACTTCCATAAAAGAATATCCCTCTTATAAGGCCACATCCATCAAAGGATACCCCTCTAATAAGGTCACTCCTAACAAAAGATGTCCCTCTTATAAGGCCACTCCCATCAAAGGATATCCCTCTTATAAGGCCACATCCATCAAAGGATATCCCTCTTATAAGGCCACTCCTAACAAAAAGATATTCCTCTTATAAGGCCACTTCCACCAAAGGATAACCCTCTTATAAGGCCACATCCATCAAAGGATATCCCTCTTATAAGGTCACTCCCATCAAAGGATATCCCTCTTATCCACTTCCATCAAAGGATAACCCTCTTATAAGGCCACTCCTAACAAAGACCACTCATTATCCCTCTTATAAGGCCACTTCCATCAAAGGATATCCAAGTTATAAGGTCACTCCTATCAAAGGATATCTCTCTTGTAAGGCCACTCCCACCAAAGAATATCCCTCTTATAAGGCCACTTCCATCAAAGGATATCCCTCTTACAAGGCCACTCCTAACAATAAGACATCCCTCTTATAAGGCCACTCCCATCAAAAGGATAACCCTCTTATAAGGCCATATTCATCAAAGGATATCCCTTTATAAGGCCACTTCCATCAAAGGATATCCCTCTTATAAGGCCACTCCTACCAAAGGATATCCAACTTATAAGGCCATCCCTAACAAAGGCCACTCCCATCAAAGGATATCCCTCTTTTAAGGCCACTTCCATCAAAAGATATCCCTCTTATAAGGCCACTCCCATCAAAGGATATCCCTCTTATAAGGCCACTTCCTCCAAAGAATATCCCTCTTATAAGGCCACTTCCATCAAAGGATATCCCTCTTATAAGGCCACTTCCACCAAAGAATATCCCTCTTATAAGGCTACTTCCATCAAAAGATATTCCTCTTATAAGGCCACTCCTAACAAAGGATATCCCTTGTATAAGACCACTTCCATCAAAAGATATTCCTCTTATAAGGCCACTCCTAACAAAGGATGTCTCTCTTGTAAGGCCACTTTCACCAAAGAATATCCCTCTTATAAGGTCATTCCCATCAAAGGATACCCCTTTTATAAGGCCACATCCATCAAAGGATATCCCTCTTATAATGCCACTTCCATCAAAGGATATCCAAGTTATAAGGTCACTCCCATCAAAGGATATCCCTCTTATAAGGCCACATTCATCAAAGGATAATGCTCTTATAAGGCCACTTCCATCAAAGGATATCCCTCTTATAAGGCCACTTCCATCAAAATATATCCTTCTTATAAGGCCACTTCCACCAAAGAATATCCCTCTTATAAGGTCACTCCAAACAAAGGGCACTCCCATCAAAGGATACCCCTCTTATAAGGCCACATTCATCAAAGGATATCCCTCTTATAAGGCCACTCCCATCGAAGGATATCCCTTTTATAAGGCCACTTCCATCAAAGGATATCCCTTTTATAAGGCCCTCCAAACAAAGGCCACTTCCCATCAAAGGATATCCCTCTTATAAGGCCACTCCTAACAACCACTACCCCATCAAAGGATGTCCCCCTTATACACTCCTAACAAAGGCCACTCCTCTGAGCAAGCCAGATTTCAGATAGTAAAAACATGTACATAAATTGTTACATAAATATTTATCAGGACTTAAAAATTGGTATGTATCTACATTTTTTATATTTCATTCCACATATATTTACTGATCAGCTGTTTAAAGTGAATCAATCAAAATTAAAATCAATAATCATAATACAAACCATTTTTGCCACAATAACTTCTATTAAAACCATAAGTGTTGATACTATCTACAGCATCTATTGCTGTACCATGCCATAATCTACGTTCATTATTATGTCCAGCTAGATTTGTTGAATCCATTAATTTTTTCTTGGAAACATATTGCTGCTGTAATGTTCTGTTCTGTATTTTTTCAACCTACAAGAAAAATATTCATTTAAGAGAAATCATAGCATCAACAACTATATTAGTATAAGTCCAGCAATTTTGCAAGCAAGAGTATTATATTCCCATCAAAAAGACAATAATAACTACATTTCCACAGCTAGCATATAATATTTATCTCAAATCTTATAATGTCAAAGTCAAAAGGACCAACACTTTCACATCATTTAAACCAAGTTGTTTAAAATGTCTTTTGTTCAAACATTTTACAATTTTTTTCATAATGGATATCCCGAGGCCCTTATGACAGTGTTGTGATATTTCCCAATAGTGCATTTACTCTGAATAATACTGCTATTTCTCTAGTATTTAAAAAAATATATATATAGATTAAACATTTTGCTTTGTTACTCTTAAAATAATAATTAATATTCAATTTTATTTTAATTGAATTGCTTATGAAAACACCTTAGTTTGCAAAATATAATTATTGATAAAATGTTTCTTCTGATGAAATTTAAGCAAACAACAATATGCTAATTAAAATAGATTTATTGTCTTGTAAACCCCCCCNCCGCCCCCCAAAAAAAAACAACTCACCTTTAAAATGGTATTGTAATTAGCTCCCATCTGGGTCTGGAAATCTTTGATAACATCAGCATATTCCTGATCACTGGGCTGAAGTGTGACTATTTTTACATTTTCACTGTCATCCATAGGTGTCCAATTTGATGGCATGTCAAATGCAGAATCTACATAGAAAAATTAAATCATGATTTCATTTACAGTTCCATTATTAGTTCAGCTTCCTACAATGCTGAGTGAGTGATTGTTTCAGCTATATTATAGCAAACACAAGTTTCATTTCAAACAGTTGATGATGAAGTTCATTGGTACATTGTATTAGACCAACATGCATACCAGGTAGTTGAATTTTCATAGTGCTAGCACATTGATACAACAGTCTGTGGGTAGACATGTCCCTCCATACATTATCCTGCTCCCTTAGCTCCTACTCTTTAACACTGTGTGCTTAATCAATGGAGAAGTAACACATATTGATTTCATAGTTTTTAATTTGACATGACTGAGCTTGAACCCATCATCTATCTCACTTGAACCGAACACACTAACGATTACACCACAGGTGTGGTTCACTACCTCACTTGAACCGAACACACTAACGATTACACCACAGGTGCGGTTCACGACTTGTGATATTTTAGGAACTTTCAATATCTGTCTCTACTTGACTTATTTTTTTCGTTCAATTATTTCTTCTTCCAATCATCATACATATGCATGTATTAACAAGGCCGTATGTACATGTAGTAATAAACATTTTAAATCTGATGTAGCACATCTATTTTGAACACTACTACCTTATTACACTCCAATAAAAGTCTTATGATATATAGCATTCTTCCTTATTGTGAAATAAAAAAATTCCAATGAGGGACAGGCTGGGAGTGTAATGGAAGTAACATACACAGTGTTTAATATATTATCAATCTGCAACCTGATAGGTTCTATCTTTAAGGTTAGATACATTTCAGTAATACACATGATTGTTACCCTTAGATATATGAATGGGTACACTTTTCTGGACAACAGCATGTGATCTTTCAAGAATTTTTTTTCTCTCTCTCTTTTTTTTTTATCATAATTTCTAAATATTTGGTAAATATATTTGGTAACTTTAAAAATTCACATCTACATTACTGATTGATGATTATATAGCCAAAATACTAGTACAACTAGTCAACACTTATCGATTTTAGACCAGACTAATATAATGGAACAGATTGTCTCACCAGTCATCTTGGATTTACGTAGAACTGCTACAGTATCATTGGGGTCATCTTCTGGAAATTCTTCATAAGTTGTAAAGTCTACAATATATTTATTGCCACTGTTGTCTAAAAAGAATGCTTGTGGTTCATTGTTCTTTAATGCCTGCTCTAATGTTAGATTGACCTCTGGTGGGTATTCCTCTAATTTCTGCCCTGTAGCTTCCACAGAAATAAAATACCATTGAACCATATCTTTTACTAACTGGGCATGTTCGTGTTTCTGCTTTTGTCTGTCGACATCACGTATAATTTTGTGAACATGATCGACTGCTTCTGATAAATTTTCAGGGAGACCTCTAATCATTATTCGACCAAGTCTTTTATGAAGTTCAATGTCAACCTCACAGGTATCTTTCAGTTTCATTATTTTACCTTCCTGAAAAACAAAATGTATCAATAGATTTAGCATTTCATTTCATTGAGAATTTATCAAGAAGAGTTTGAAGATACCAAAGGGTAATCAGAATCTGTATATCAAAGAAGAACAGACAACACAATGGACAAAAGATACCAAAGGGGTAATCAGAATCTGTATATCAAAGAAGAACAGACAACACAATGGACAAAAGATACCAAAGGGTAATCAGAATCTGTATATCAAAGAAGAACAGACAACACAATGGACAAAAGATACCAAAGGGTAATCAGAATCTGTATATCAAAGAAGAACAGACAACACAATGGACAAAAGATACCAAAGGGTAATCAGAATCTGTATATCAAAGAAGAACAGACAACACAATGGACAAAAGATATCAAAGGATATC
>MJUT01057337.1:55981-67344 GCA_002080005.1 Gigantidas platifrons
TAGACACACACACACACACACACACACACACACACGGTTAAGGAACTTTTCCAGTTGTTCTGTGTATTTGTGTCCATCATATCTATATTCAATGCACAATACAAGTTATGGTAAACCTTCTCACAAATCAGTCATCACATCTATTAGTCTGATTAAATTTCAATTCAAACAGATCAAAACAACATAGAATGTGTATATGATGCATGTATTTATCCATAAGATGAAGAACAGTTAGTAAGATCCATCGAGAATGAACTGAAATGGTTGCATGTTCAAATAGGAAAGGTATGCCCGAAGAAAGAAAACCTTTCCACTTACTAGCTATATTGAGTAGAGACGTAGATGTTACATCTTTTGTCTTAGTTTTCATGGACAATCTTCTGATATCAATGCCACATGCTTGGAAGATGTAAGGTAGCATATTTTAATGGATAACACTTTGATACTAATATCACAATTTGTAGAGGTGTAAGGTAGTTCATTTTCATGAATAACCGTTCCATACCAATATATCATTCTGGTGAGATATAAGTCAGCTTATTATGATGATACATGTATGAAACACTGGGAGCGTGTGTTGTAGGATAGTTTATTTTCACGTATAGTGCTTTGATGACTATATCAGAAAATGAACAGATGCATGGTAGCATATTTACTTGTATATCATGATACTTATACAATCTAATGAAGGAATATCATGTAGCATATTTGCATGGATGACCCTTTCATACCAATATCACAAACTAGGGAGAGATAATGCAACTTATTTTCATAGATAATCTTTCAATGAAGAGAATTAAGGGAAATCATGATTTATATCTATAGGATGTAATAAAGTATTGTCAGGTAGCTAATTTTCATGAATATTACTTTTATACCAATATCACACACATGAGTAATGCAAGGTAGTTATTATTCACGCTTTGGTAACTACGTCATGTCAAGGTAGTTTATTTTCACACTTTGATACCTACGTCATACCATGAACAGATGCAATGTAACTCATTTTCATGAATACAATTTCGGTACCTGAATCACACACCGGCATCATTTCGTGGATCATGTAAAATTCATATACGTATTATATACATTACATGGATACAAAGGAAGGATATAAGGTTGTTCGTATTTTAATGCAACAAATCAAAAATGTAGCAAACTTTATCATATAATTTTGTATCGAGTACACCTCGCCATTAGAGGGTTTCGAAATCACAATGTTAGTGGTGATAAGGTAGTTCTAAATCCAACTATTATACAATCACGACCACGACTGTCCCTATTTGTCTATTAAAATGTAATGAGAGATGAAAAAAAAAAGATAGCATGTACATAATTAGTCTGTAATTAATAATGTAAATGTCAGTTGCATTGAGTAACAAAATAACAAATATACAAATTTAAACAACCAAAAATGGGGGGGGGGGTTCAGCCAGATATATAGTTTATCATTTGACAGAATAAAGTATTATATATACACAACATCAAAGAAACAAAACGTAAATAGGTACCAAAAGCAGACTGATAATATTACCTGATCACGACACGAATAAATAAACAAACCGGTTATGATATTTACATTTTGTAGTAAAGGCAAAATAAAACAACAATCGGTTGAATATAGTATATATATATATTGTGTGCAACTGCAAGGTCTAGTAAACAGATACTTAAATTGTAAACAGATACTTAAATTGTAAACAGATACTTAAATTGTAAACAGATATCTACTTCCGTGTTAAGATTTCCGAACTGATTAAAATATTAAAATGTGGGGACTAATTTTATTAATGGTTTTCAATGTTTGCTCATCAACCAATGGTAAGTGGTTATTTAAAAAGAAAAGTATTTGTAACTTAAAATTTCGTAATTTATCAAATATTATGTAATATAAACATATACAGAATATCCCCATATATCTCCGTGTGACAATAAGTCGGCCAGTCATTGGATAATGTTTGATTATTTTTTTCATGTTTGAAAAGTAAATTTTTCTTTATAATTATATTCCTCTTCTGTTCTTGCTCATGTGTGTAAAGTTCCATAGAAAAAAGATCGATAACAATAACACACTGAGCCATATTTGTTCATTACCCTTTTTGTAAATGGCGTCGCATAACGTGATATAAGGCCGGTCAGTGGTAAATAAATCACATGATGTTGTCATAGGCCAACCAAGCTTAAAAAGTACAGTATTTTAACTTGTTCTGTGTAATTGTTTTGTCTGAAGAATTTCAAAAGATGTTTTTTTTAAATAGTTTGAAGTATTAAAAATTAATTATTTGATGCAAACATTGAACTTGTTTACCCATATAATCAAATATTGAATCCAGTGGATTTGGTGGTTTTTGTTTTTTGTTTTTGTCAATGCAATATATTAGACTGACTATATACAGACCCTGGATCGTAGAAGTTTACACTACGTACGAAACGCAAACGAACGAAAAACGCAAACGAAACGAACGGAAAACGAAACGAACGCTTCACACGAACGACACGAAAAACGCACGATATACGACACGAACGCACGATACACGAAACAAACGCACGATACATGAAGCGAACGCACGATACACGAAACAAACGACCGATACACGAAACGAACGCACGATACACGAATAGTATCGTGTTATTATTTGAATGACTTTTGTGCAAATTGATGTGATTAACTTCTGTAATCTTATATTTTATAAGCAAGTTATTTATATAAATGATAAATTAGTCGGTAAAGTAATAGGATAATACAATTTATATTAAATAGTTTATATTACCAATGTGTTTAATAATT
This sequence comes from Gigantidas platifrons, assembly GCA_002080005.1. Lineage (NCBI taxonomy): Eukaryota > Metazoa > Mollusca > Bivalvia > Mytilida > Modiolidae > Gigantidas > Gigantidas platifrons. Next base: position 58,770 of record MJUT01057337.1, read on the forward strand.
ATATTTATGATTACATTTTAAATCTCATATATTTGACTTCCAAATATGACTTTCTATTTATATAATTAAACAAAATTTATATTTATTTAATTATATAATTATACAGAATTAATATTTATAATTATTCGGATTCTGAATTGACAATTCCAACCAGACATAGGTGTATCAGTTATTTTCTCGATTAAGCTGTCCGAGAGGTGTGTGGCTTCAAAAGGTCTTATAATTGTTAATTAAAATGAAATTACAAATGTAAGAGTTGACATTTCACACCTGTAGTGCATGCATTTCCCAGGTGAAACTGCCAGAGGCGTTTGTTTACATACATGTAGATGATTTCTTGTTTATTTGTCCTAGAGTAAATTATAGAAAAAATGCATTTATTAAATATGTTTTCCCTTATTGTACAAATTACTGGTACATGTAAATAAAGGAAATACATGTTTGTATATGTAAAATTTTGTTTACACTTTAATTAATTTTTTTTAGTAATAGTAAAATTGAAATTGTAGTAATTACTTTAAACTGGAAATCGTAGCGTGGGTTTGTTTCGTGTATCGTGTATCGTTCTTTTCGTGTATTGTTCGTTTCGTGTATCGTTCGTTCGTATTTCGCTTCGTGTATTAGTCTAATTAAACTGGCGAACTATACACGAAACGAAAGAAGAAATTACACGCACGAAACGCAAACGAACGGAAAACGAAAAACCAACGAACGATACACGCAAACGAAACGAACGAAAAACGCAAACGATACGAAATATCTGTTAAGTTAAACAATCCAGGGTCTGTACTACTATATGTTTGTAAAACAAATTAATGACTGATTTCTGTTTATTTCAATCACATGTATTATCACAGAATGGTAACAATACAGTTTTGTTGTTACTATTTGTAATAATGACAGCCCCCCCCCCAGATAATCTCATTTATTTTTCTGGTTTAATTTAATGCTCTCAAATTATGCTATACATTTTGATTATTTCTGCTAAATTAATTCGTTTTCTATCTTTTCTGTGAATATCATTTCATTACCTCAAGAGGTAAGGGGTAAATTTGTAATTAAAGCAGCAGTGGAAATGCAAAATAATCTGTCATTTTGTGACTAATGGAGAGCACCTGCCGGTAAAAGCAGCCATTTTCTAGAAAATGGTGAAATTTGAATGATTAATCATCACATGTTTGGCCTACATGTGATGACGATTACATCAACAAACCGGAAATGTAAAAATGCTTGGGAAATACCATCGCTTAAAACATATTTAACAAGCATAATGATCAGGGAAAATAGACATTAGTTAAAAGGATCTTTTTTACTTGCATGGAATTTATTCAATTCAATCTTATCTGTTTTAATCTCATCTTGTAATTTGAAGTTTAAAAGAATTCCCTCTGTGTTTATGTACGCTATTAATATCCAGAATGACATTGGTCTCGTGCTGAGCAAGAATTGTATATCAAAGCAAGTGACCGATTTTATTGCATTGCCGAGCAGATGTCACGACACGATACATGTACAGCTTTTTAAAGCCTTTCATCTGAATTCGCAGCGGTGCAATGCCTATAGTTTCTTCAATCTTTAACTTAAACCGTCATGTAATTTTAGATAACGGCATAACATTATACTTATGATATCATACGTTGATAATATTTATATTAAGTTGTACCCCATGTTCTAACATCAATATCATATAGCTGACATAAAGGGTCTTATTCAGATGACATTTGCTTGTCCAATCAAATTACCACTTTTCAAATCTTAATTTGTAAAGCTGAACTGATTTGATGACTCTACATAGCTCTGCATAGCACAAGAAGTGCAGTATGCAGAAATATATACCAACAGTGTATCGAATTATAGTGACTCTTCCAAGCGAAGACAAATTTCTTCTGTGAGTTTGACATTTAATATGAACATTCATTATGTGAAAAAATGTGATCACATTCTATGGATATGATGTACAACTTTAAGGTTTTAATGCTTACTTGTGTACACGAAAGATAATGATAATGTTCCACCTTTTCAGTCAGCTATAAATTTATATATAAAGTTATTTGAACATGCTCCTCTCCAGATTGATATCAGATCTGTATGTGCGACAATTAGGGCAATTTTCGCCTCTTTACTGCGTGAAAAGCAGAGAAATATAGAATTGTCTTCTGACGGAGCTTACTTTCCACATTTTGTAACGTGCCGGAGTTTGCAAAGTAGATTCAAATGTTTATACCTATCTCGTAGTAAGAATGGCTTATTAAAGGCGGAGCTAAGAACAATAAACAATTATCCCATTTATGTACGCATATATATATAAATGATAGTATCATCATACAGTTTACAGATGAAAAGCGGTCGACAAAAATCTCGACAAATGCAATATGTCATTTTCTCCTTCTTTTTGTCGGCGTCAAATAGGGAATTCCTCAAGAAGGACATCTAGAACCAAACGAAATGAAGGTTTATCAAACGTTTTTGTTTCAGTTAAAACAATTTATTTTGAAGAAGCAAAGTGCGTAGATATTGTAACAAATATGTATGAATACTATTACATTCATATGTTTCAAGAAATCAGAATAATTTCTACTGGCCCTTGCATAGCGAATCAATTGCGATATGTAAACACCATATGCCGGACAAGCTGGTATATTGCTGCACATATATGGAACATTTATGATTTTAAAATTGAAGTCATTCCGTTTATCATAAATTTTAGTACAGAGTTGACCACTGTCGTCAAATTCGAGGTATAAGTCCAAAAATGATGCGGACGAAACTGTATCTGTGGTCTCTTAAAAGATTTCAAAACATAAATGAGCTCTTACAGGCATAACAAACTCGGTAATAAATTTGATAGGAGATGATCAACACAATTCTAGATATTGATCTTTTGCAATGGATTAATGTGACGTAATCGAACTAGTAGATTGATAGCGGAATGGGAACACTAATAGGAAGGTAGGAAAAAAGTATATAATATAATGTATCCCATACTAAGTTTATATATAAGCCGAAATATGGCTTTTATGGTACATCTTTCTCATTTATACCTGTTGTCCTTTGCGAAAAAAGTTGTAATTACATTTACTTTCTGTTTTGATGGGAAATATAAACATGCGACCACTGGCGTGTACAATGGTTCACATCATGCAAATAGATCAGATGCTGCTCACAATAAACAACAATCAATCACTCAATCGTGTCTTTGTTTTTGTTTATGTTACATTTATGTTTAACTGCTTTACAGAGTATAACTACATGAATCAAATATGACCATAACAGTATGTAATGTTTACTTTACTGAAGGTCTTACAGAGGCAGTGACGTCTTCATCTGATGTAGGTCCTATTGCTGGTGGGGTTTCAGCATTTATCATGTTACTGGTTGTCATAGTAATTGCACTCGTATGTGTTAAAAGGTAAAATTGATTTTTTTTTAAATTCTCTCTAAGCTCCTTTTAAATCTTGTAAAAAATATCATGCAAAGATTGCAACACTTTCAATGTCAATGCAGTGGTATAAAATTAATCTTTGCATATTTTAAGAAATTAATAGAAATGATAGAAATACTTAACTTTGGGGGGAACTCAGGATAACAAATAGGACCTGGTGACATCACTATTAGATACAACACAACTCCTCTGAATGGAGAGTATTTACTGCTAGTGTCTTCGCAGGATTTAACGGAATGCCAAGCTCAATGCTGGTAAAAGTTAATTCGGTTGGTTGACCGAAACAATAACAATTTTAGTAATTCTCCCTTAACCTGTAGCAAATAAGGGTAGTAACAAAATTACCGAACTCCGAACAATCTTCCACAGGTGAAAGTCAAAACTCATAAGTATATAAACATACAAAATCAGTCAACAACCGGAAAACTTGGAAAACCGCAATCCAGACTTTCGGTCATATATATGCTCATATCTTGCCATCTGTTTACTTACATTGTTTATTGTTGAAAGAAATAATTTGTTTATCCTTTCAGTATTAAATATTACACACAACATGTACACATAATTGTATCTATTGAGCTATATTTCTGCCTTCTGAGTATGTAACTGTTGTTTAGAAGGTATATGAATGTTTAGCTTTCTGATATGAAACTTTGTAATTGTTATTAGGAGAAGACAACCACCTCATGTTAAAGAAAGAACTGGAGTAATAAATAACAAACTACACAACAATGAAGAAGATGTAACGATTCGAACAGGTATTATACCAGATCTTGAACCGTATGTTTTAGTAGATCATTGTAAGAGATCTACATGGTTAGCACTTGGCAATTTTTACTTTGCTATGCAGCAATATACATTTGTATGTCAAATTTAATGTTTCGTGTTTTCATTGACGAATTATGTTGTCCTTCACAATCCTTCATGATGTAATATCTTGCTTACCGCTAATGAGGACTACACTTCCGAAAGGTGTGTCCTCTAGTTTGGTGGGACAAATCAAACATAGAATTCCTCATGCAAATTCGAAATGTTACGTTCATTGTACAAAAGACAACCTACAGCAGCCTCTACTCCGTATTAGTATGTCAGAACTGCTCGTTGATGGTCCCTTGGAAGGAACAAATTACTTTTATTGTGTATCATCACCCATTTCAACTTGTAGAAAACAGTACCTTTACCTTTAGGGTAATTCGTGCTACCTTTTTACTATATTATTCATTTCGTTTACATTCTTCTCCTCGTCGATATACTACTAGCTGAATTTCTGTTGGATTGAAATTAAATAACAATCAATCTTTTAATTATCATTCTACGAAGCATTTCCAGTCTTAGCGAATTAGTATGTCTCCATGTAAGAACGATTTCATGTTTGTGTCATTTTTATGCATACAACAAGAGTATCATGCATGGATCATCCAAACAAATCGAGCAAATACTATTTGCTCTTTTCACCCAAATCAAGTCCTTAACAAAAATGTGGCGGTTTAAAAGCGATTTATTGGACTTCCAACACAGACGCAAATATAAACAATCAATGAAAGAAGGGTGACATGAGATGTTACGGAAGGGTAACCATGTTCTATTTCACTCGTGACACCCGTCGTATTATGTTTAAAGTCCGATGAAAAGTCATGGCGGGGGGATTTGCAAAAAGGGAGCATCTTCGTTGTCATTTATGACAGAAACATTCCGGAACGGTGAGCATGATAGGTATTACAAACAATGAAACATCAACAGATATATATATATCTTATCTCCTACATAAATGTAAGAAAATGATTGGTTTAGCATGAACACGTGGACGCCCTGTCTAACTTATACAGGGCGTCGGAGCCTCTTGTATGTTTTTCATACAGGGTTAGTAAATTTCATACAGGGTTTGTAAATTTCATACAGGGTTAGTAAATCTCATACAGGGTTAGTAAATGACCATTAATAAGTAATAGTTGACTTGAATTTGATGTATTTTGGGAAATTACTTGTGTTCTTTAAACATTCTTTCCAGGGTTTTGAAAACAGTTTGTTGTTTTTGTGAAAATTTTGACTGTTCTTGCTGAACATTATGTGATCTTTTTCTATGATATAAAATATCGAAAGTTTGTATTTTTCAATTATTTTATGAATTCTTGAGTATAGGCTCATAAAAGTAAGAAAAACTCAGAACTTCAAATCCAAAGGGTAGTCGGTAAGATATATTCGTTACACAGTGTGTTAGTGACCTAATACGTTATATACGGGTCAGTAACACACTGTGTAACTAATAACATAAAACATAAATATGATGACAAATAGTAGTGTAAATCTGGGATTACCATTTTTGTTATGGTATCCTTGTTGATCATCTTTTTAGTTTCTTGGTTCTGTAATTCGACTTGTTTATCTTCGTTCTGTGTATTTTGCTTATTGTTACCTTTGTCTGTTGTTTTCTCTAACATTTATGTCCAATGTGCATTTGGAATATTTTTTTTTTCCATTTGAAAATGTCAATTGAAAGATCCAGCTGTGGTATTCTTCAGTGGAACCGTCCTTTGTAAGGAAACCCGATCGCTTACATTTATATGTTACCTTATTATACTCTATTATCCATAACACTGAATTTATACCCGTATGGTAACGGTTAATGGATAATTATATTTTTTCAAAAGGCAGAAAGAACCACCTGTACATCAACGTCAGCATACCTAATCGGACGTCTTTCACTGACACAGATGATGATATATTACCAACATCATCAAAAATAAACATGAGCCCAAATGAAACTATGACTGATGAAAACATAACATATATTAAGTCTTGTGTTAGCGTGGACGATTTGCAGGGATATATAGGAAGAAAACAAATAAACGAGGGATTGAAAGAAGAATATCAGGTAATTAGTGTTTAATATTTAGATAATTTGCCGGATGAATAAACGCTTTCGAAAACAGAAAGGGCAATCAAAAATGGACAAGGCAGAGACACAGGCAACATTGGACGCAAGCCACAGAATGAAGGAATAACAAATAAAAAAGAATAAAAGAATAAACAAGATGAGGAAGGATTCTAAAATCATCATATTAAATTAAATTGTAAAGTAATGTACAATGCATCCTGTCTTAAAAAAACTTTGATTTTAATTTCCATCAACAATTGTCATTAAATATCATAAAATTGTATTATTAATTTTAACATTTAGGATTAATGATACTAGGTAAGAGCTGTATTCCTAGTCAATTGTTTACAGCAAATTTAAGTGCAATAACATCATTATTTGTGTTTAAAAAAACGGATTAAATAACATTTGTGTACAAAGAAGATAATGTAATTATAAAGCAGCAACAATATCTACAGTTAAATCATCATGCACATACCTCGCCGGTGATAAAATGAAAATAGACAAAATCTATAAAAAGGTGTAATTATACAATCAATTGCTAAATAAAGTCATCTTATCAGGTATGTAAGTGTTTGTTCGTTATATTATCTCAGTAGATACTATGTATATAATAAAACACAAGGGCTTTAATAATAGAGTTATTATATAGTCTGCAGGCACGCACACATTCACTTTAAGCATATTTTATTGTTCAAAAAGACAAAAGGATCAGACACAAGTTACACAACTTAGACAGTCTTCTCCCATTACATAAAGGGGAGGGGATTGTGGGGTTGAACGCCAACAATATTTCAGTTATATCGTGGCGTTCAATTTTATTGGTGGACGAACCCGAAGTACCCGAAGAAAAATACTAACCTGTCGCAAGTCACTGATAAACTTTCTCACATAATGTTGTATCGAGTACACTCCGATTGAGTGGCATTCTAACCCACAATGTTAGTGGTGATAGTCACTGATTGCATAAGCAGTTGTAAATCCAATTACCATACGATCACGACCACGACTGTCCCTTCCACAATTGAACATTCAAATATGGAATAACACAAATTTGTAGTAAACATTTATAATAAATGAAGGTATGAAGAAACAATATATTTAAGAAACAATTAAGCTTGTCATGGAGCCTCCTCGATTGTATGGTCAAATTATTAATAATTTATTGATGCATAATCGAACAGACGCAAATGCATACTACGTAGCAGTGGGGATATTATTTAACAAACATCGTATGCAATAGAAGCTGTGACGACTACATACATGGATATAGATCGTGATTTTATATAGAAGTCTAGAAGATTGTGCAACGATACCGATAAAGATATTACAAAAAACATATTGATAACAGTTTCTATCAACAAATGACCTTCTTCAGTGTCTTTCAAAATTAGACTGAGTTTGTTAAGATATATATATATATATATATATATATATATATATTTAGAGTATACAATATGGAGCTCAGCATCCAACAACAAAATCACAACTCAAGGAAAACATGGTGAAGAATAGATATAAAACAACTTTACCATGTAAGTATAAAATGATGAAATATCGACTATGGTTGTTACTTTTTAATGGAATGAATAATATCAAAATAATTAGGGAAATGTGTTTATCCTGATAGCTGATTGTCTCAGCTGAGTTTCAGTTCTGGTGTTGTTATGTTAGTTTCGTATTGTGATGTCCGTTACGATTTCCGCATAAACAATGTTCGGTGCCTCTCTACCTCCAGTTGTTTGTAGGAGGACTCTCGTCTTACTTGTGATGTTTGGTTAATTGCGCATTACAACTATCTTTCTAACTAAATGTGACTTTAATTTAATTTTGTTTGTATTGTCCTATCCAATGAAAATTATTATATCAATCAATTGTATACTGTGATTTTATTGATTATTCTGCTCAATGTGGGCGTCTTGATTGACAATAAAGCATTTGTTGTTTGTTGTAGTTGTTATAAGAAGCAGGAATTGCTTACCTTTCGTGAGAACCTGGGATCATCCCCGATTTTTGGTGGAGTCCGTGTTGCTCATCTTTTAAGTTGTCTCTGCTGGGTTTTTGTTTGTCTTCATCCTGTATTATTGCCTACGTCTTCCATGTTTTGTTATGTCGATGTCGAGTAATTTATATACGTTAATAAGCATGTGTTGTTATGTTGGTTCTGTATTGTGAAGTTCGTTACGATTTCCGCATAAACAATGTTCGATGCGACTCTACTTCCAGTTGTTTGTAGGAGGACACTCGTCTTACTTGTG
>MJUT01057337.1:68550-87121 GCA_002080005.1 Gigantidas platifrons
TTTAATTTCCATCAACAATTGTCATTAAATATCATAAAATTGTATTATTAATCTTAACATTTAGGATTAATGATACTAGGTAAGAGATGTATTCCTAGTAAATTGTTTACAGCAAATTTAAGTGCAATAACATCATTATTTGTGTTTAAAAAAACGGATTAAATAACATTTGTGTACAAAGAAGATAATGTAATTATAAAGCAGCAACAATATCTACAGTTAAATCATCATGCACATACCTCGCCGGTGATAAAATGAAAATAGACAAAATCTATAAAAAGGTGTAATTATACAATCAATTGCTAAATAAAGTCATCTTATCAGGTATGTAAGTGTTTGTTCGTTATATTATCTCAGTAGATACTATGTATATAATAAAACACAAGGGCTTTAATAATAGAGTTATTATATAGTCTGCAGGCGCGCACACATTCACTTTAAACATATTTTATTGTTCAAAAAGACAAAAGGATCAGACACAAGTTACACAACTTAGACAGTCTTCTCCCATTACATAAAAGGGAGGGGATTGTGGGGTTGAACGCCAACAATATTTCAGTTATATCGTGGCGTTCAATTTTATTGGTGGACGAACCCGAAGTACCCGAAGAAAAATACTAACCTGTCGCAAGTCACTGATAAACTTTCTCACATAATGTTGTATCGAGTACACTCCGATTGAGTGGCATTCTAACCCACAATGTTAGTGGTGATAGTCACTGATTGCATAAGCAGTTGTAAATCCAATTATCATACGATCACGACCACGACTGTCCCTTCCACAATTGAACATTCAAATATGGAATAACACAAATTTGTAGTACACATTTATAATAAATGAAGGCATGAAGAAACAATATATTTAAGAAACAATTAAGCTTGTCATGGAGCCTCCTCGATTGTATGATATAGAAGTCTAGAAGATTGTGCAACGATACCGATAAAGATATTACAAAAAACATATTGATAAAAGTTTCTATCAACAAATTACCTTCTTCAGTGTCTTTCAAAATTAGACTGAGTTTGTTAAGATATATATATATATATATATATATTTAGAGTATACAATATGGAGCTCAGCATCCAACAACAAAATCACAACTCAAGGAAAACATGGTGAAGAATAGATATAAAACAACTTTACCATGTAAGTATAAAATGATGAAATATCGACTATGGTTGTTACTTTTTAATGGAATGAATAATATCAAAATAATTAGGGAAATGTGTTTATCCTGATAGCTGATTGTCTCAGCTGAGTTGCAGTTCTGGTGTTGTTATGTTAGTTTCGTATTGTGATGTCCGTTACGATTTCCGCATAAACAATGTTCGGTGCCTCTCTACCTCCAGTTGTTTGTAGGAGGACTCTCGTCTTACTTGTGCTGTTTGGTTAATTGCGCATTACAACTATCTTTCTAACTAAATGTGACTTTAATTTAATTTTGTTTGTATTGTCCTATCCAATGAAAATTATTATATCAATCAATTGTATACTGTGATTTTATTGATTATTCTGCTCAATGTGGGCGTCTTGATTGACAATAAAGCTTTTGTTGTTTGTTGTTGTTGTTATAAGAAGCAGGAATTGCTTACCTTTCGTGAGAACCTGGGATCATCCCCGATTTTTGGTGGAGTCCGTGTTGCTCATCTTTTAAGTTGTCTCTGCTGGGTTTTTGTTTGTCTTCATCCTGTATTATTGCCTACGTCTTCCATGTTTTGCTATGTCGATGTCGAGTAATTTATATACGTTAATAAGCATGTGTTGTTATGTTGGTTCTGTATTGTGAAGTTCGTTACGATTTCCGCATAAACAATGTTCGATGCGACTCTACTTCCAGTTGTTTGTAGGAGGACACTCGTCTTACTTGTGCTGTTTGGTTAATTGCGCATAGTGGTGTCCTACGACTAGATGAATACCACGGAGGGGGTCTAATAAGAAACAAGAACTGCTTGCCTTTCGTGAGCACCTGGGATCATCCCCGATTTTTGGTTGAGTCCGTGTTGCTCATCTTTTAGGTTGTCTCTGCTGGATTTGTTTCTTTTGTCTTCATCCTGTGTCTTGTGTGGGCAATGTTGCCAGTATCTCTAGATTGTCCATTCTCGATTGCCCCTTTGGTTTTCTCTAAAGTTTATTTATTATTGATATACTTAATGTTAATATGAAAATAAGTTTTAAATGTAATTGAAATAAACAGAGTGTTTAAGAAAATCTACCATATCTATTTTTAAGTGATATTAATATTAAGTTAAATTATAAAAGAAGGCATTATTTTCTTTGAACAGATGATCATTCAAGGGTAATCCTAGAGACAGATCATGAATCAGGAAAGTCTGACTATATCAATGCAAATTACATTGACGTGAGTATGAGTGATGTTAGAAGTTCGTCGTGAAAGTGTTTTTATTTCCTTGTCGCAGTCAGGAGAAAATATTCAATAAAGCAAAACAGACAAACTGGTATATGTGATGTCTTTTATATTGGAAAAGTTGTTACTGAAAATAGATGTGTAATAAGAGTTTACAATTATAAATAAGTTAATTTGAATCTGATTGGCTAATCTGCCTGGAGCAACATTGGTAATACATGATAACCTGGGTTGGAATTGTGACGAAGCCATCGTATTCATTCGCTACAGACAAATTCAAATAGTCCAATGAAATAATCGCTATTAAAATCGAGGATTCATCAAATTTTGCTGTAAAAATTAAAGTATAAAGAAATATTGGAAATTTTTGAACATGTTATACTTTGGATTATTTTCATATATCGTTTTCTCGTTTATTGGAACAAACCAGGTTATATTGCATAACTAGTTCAAAAATTGAAAATGTTCCTTAGATAATTAAAGCAGGGAATTATAATTATTAAAGTAAACATATACTTCTTGTGTAAACAACTGTAATAATGAGAACGGTCTTATCAGATAACTTGATTTTCCTTTCAGGGTTTTGAAAAAGACAAATGTTACATCGCATCTCAAGGTAATTATACACTCTTAGTGGAAGAATATCACGTGCTCTAAATACCATATGGTTTGTGAATTTATATATCTAAGTATAAAGGAAACCAGTGACACCTTTTACTATTATATCCCTTCTAATTCACCTATGGACTTTTCTTAGAAGCGATATGGATAAAAGCGTAGATATCTAATTTAGTGCGCATGACTGGTACGCTCATGGTCAAAAGACTGGAAAAACAAACAATTTTAAAGTCTTAGGGAGCAAGTAAACTAAAGGGACTAAACATGACAGCCAACATCAGCTACGGGCTTCTATGTCTGAGGGAGAAGTAAACAAAAGGGACTAAACATGACAGTCAACATCAGCTACGGGCATCTATATCTGAGAGAAAAGTAAACTAAAGGGACTAAGCATGACAACCAACCTCAGCTAAGGACATTTATGTCTGAGAGAGAAGTAAACTAAAGGGACTAAACATGACAGCCAACATCAGTTAAGGGCATCTATGTCTGAGGGAGAAGTAAACTAAAGGGACTAAATATGACAGTCAACATCAGCTAAGGGCATCTATGTCTGAGAGAGAAGTAAACTAAAGGGACTAAACATGACAACCATCATCAGCTAAGGGCATCTATGTCTGAGGGAGATGAACCTTATCTTTATTAATGATTAGGAACTGTCAATTTCAATAATAAATATATTTAATCAACCATGTCAGTGCCGAAACACCGACCACTGGGCCGATGATACCCTCGGGGACTAATAGTCCGCCAGCAGAGGTAATGACCCATGATATATCAATAACGGTTTTGTTCAAATTGTGGTAGCTGGACATTTTTTTAAATGATATCTTCATTTACATTACTATCATTCTATCATAAAAAGTCGGAATATTTCGAATAATGGAGAACGCCAGACTATATATATTACATTAGGTAGCGTTTGTACTGCTGCCTCTAAAAGCAAAAAAAGATTACAAAAATGAATAATGTTTTAATTCATATATAATTGAAATAAATCACTTATTAATCGAGTAATTATTTGACTGTTCTGTCAGGGGCCGTCGTGGTAGGGATTGTATAATAGTTGGATCTACAACTATATATGCAATCGGTGACTATCACCACTAAAGTGAGTTCGGATCCCGCTCAGGCGAGGTGTACTCGATACACCATTATGTGATAAAGAAGTTTGCTTGTGAGAGGTCGGTGGTTTTATCAGGTCCTCCAGTTTCCACCACTCAATAAACGCTGACCGCCACAATATAGCTGAAATATTGTTGAAAGTGGCGCTAAGCACCTTATAACCATAATCATAGCCCTGCATTGGATTGTATTACATTATAATATTTAACAGGTCCGATAAAGATTACTATTGCAGACCATTGGAGAATGATTTGGCAGAACAACGTAAAGAAGATTGTTATGTTGACAAATCTAGAAGAATCAGGAAAGGTTATTAATTTATACTTTTTAGTTCAGTTTCTATATTTTCTTTACAATTTTGTTTGCCTTTCTGGGGCCATCGTGATCGTGATCGTAAGGCAGTTGGATATACAACTACATGGGCAATCAGTACCTATCACCACTGAAGTTGTGAGTTCGAATCCCGCTCATGGCGGAGTGTACTCGATACAACATTATGTGATCAAGTTTATCAGTGACTTGCGTCAGTGGTTTTCTCCGGGTCCTCTGGTTTCCTTCCATCAATAAAACTGACCGCCACGATATCACTGAGATATTGTGGAAATTGATGTTAAACACCATAGTCCAACCTTGTTTTACTTTTGTGTGTAAAAAGTCAAATGTTTATGACATAGGTGTATGCTTTGTTTTAAATATCTAAACAAGAATAAATGGTTAGTGATAATGCTGCATATTAATCTATATGATATGTTAATTATGGTTAGATATCCAATTGTTATCACTGGACCGATATCTCTGCTGGTGGATTATTACTCCATGAAGGTATGATCCACCCAATAGTCAATGTTTCTTCACATATATTGTTTATTAGATGTTTTTCAGACGTTGCATACAACGTCTGAAAAACCAGTCAACGATCAATCTTACAGGGTTTTGGATCGTTACGGTATAACAATACTATAAAAGTAAAATAAAATTCATAGACGTATAAAAGGATTTGTAAAACAACTCCAAGCACACAAATATATATATATATATATACTGAAATCTACAATTTCTAAATAATGTAATGATTATTAAGACTAAGGTTACAAGTGGTAAAGTTTACCAGTTTCTTGCCCATGGTCGGTGGTTCTCTCCGAGTGCTCCACCTTCTTCCACCACTAAAACTGGTCGCCACGATATAGCTGAAATATTGCTGAAAGTGGCATCAAATCAAATCGTATATTACTGAAATCTACATTTTCTAAATAATGTAATTATTATTAAGACTAAGGTTACCTTTAAGGGCTTTGGTCTTTTTTAAATTATTGAGATTTCCATTGTTTTTAATTTGAGTGTACGTGATGAAGATTATTCCAGAAAACGTCCTGCGCATTAAATGTGATGTCTACGTTATTATTAGATACAGTACGGGTTCATAGGCTTAGTGCAAGGGTTATGGTGTTTAACTCCAGTTCGAGATTAGACCTCACAACGTTAGTGCTGATAGACACTGATTACATAGACCTCACAACGTTAGAGCTGATAAACACTGATTACATAGACCTCACAACGTTAGTGCTGATGGACACTGATTACATAGACCTCACAACGCTAGTGCTGATAGAGACTGATTACATAGACCTCACAGCGTTAGTGCTGATAGACACTGATTACATAGACCTCACAACGTTAGTCCTGATAGACACTGATTACATAGACCTCACAGCGTTAGCGCTGATAGACACTGATTACATATACCTCACAACGTTCGTGCTGGTAGACACTGATTACATAGATAGCTAGAATAAATGATTAGTGATATTGTTGCATATTAATCGATACTAGATGTTAATTATGTTTAGATATCTAATTTTAATCACTGGACCGATATCTTTGCTGGTGGACTATTAGTCCAAGAAGGTATGATCCACTCAATAGTCAATGTTTTCCCACCTACATTGTTTATCAGATATATATATATATAAATATAGTAAAATATATATATATTTATATTACTGAAAAGGGCCCGGGTGGCTCAATGAGTTTCGTAGTTGGATTATCTAATAACTCATACAAACCTATCACCAATACGGCGTGGGTTTGTACTCTGCTTTGCAAATTACAAAAAGGGTGCACTCGACTCGCAGTCGCAAGTGGTCAAGTTTACCAGTTGCTTGCCCATGGTCGGTGGTTCTCTCCGGGTACTCCGGCTTCTTCCACCACAAAAACTGGTCGCCATGATATAGCTGAAATATTGCTGAAAGTGGCATTAAAACACTAACAATCAAATCAAATCATATATTACTGAAATCTACAATTTCTAAATAATGTAATTATTATTAAGACTAAGGATACATTTAAGGGCTTTGGTTTTTAAAATTATTTAGATTTCCATTGTTTTTAATTTGAGTGTACGTGATGACGATTATTCCAGAAAACGTCCTGTGAATTAAATGTGATGTCTACGTTGTCATTAGATACTGTATGGGTATATAGTGTTAGTGTAAGGGGTATGGTGTTTAACGCCAGTTCGGCATTATACCTCACAACGTTAGTACTGATAGACACTTATTATATAGACCGTACAACGTTAGTGCTAATAGACACTGATTACATAGACCTCACAACGTTAGTACTTATAGACACTGATTACACAGACATCACAACGTTAGTACTGATACACACTGATTACATAGACCTCACAACGTTAGCGGTGCTGGACACTGATGACATAGACCTCACAACGTTAGTGCTGATAGACACTGATTACATAGACATCACAACATTAGTGCTGATACACACTGATTACATAGACCTCACAATGTTAGAGCTGATGTACACTGATTACATTGACCTCACAACGTTAGAGCTTATATACACTGATTACATAGACCTCACAACGTTAGAGCTGATGTACACTGATTACATAGACATCACAACATTAGTGCTGATACACACTGATTACATAGACCTCACAACGTTAGAGCTGATGTACACTGATTACATTGACCTCACAACGTTAGTGCTGATATACACTGATTACATAGACTTCACAACGTTAGTACCGATGGACACTGATTACATAGACCTCACAACGTTAGTGCTGATAGACACTGATTACATAGACCTCACAACGTTAGTGCTGATAGACACTGATTACATAGACTTCACAACGTTAGTGCTGATAGACACTGATTACATAGATAGTTTGTAAATCTAACGATCACGACCACGACGGCCCCTCTTATAGGTTAATTCCACTCTATATGAAGTAAATATATTAAATACATGATGATCCAAATTAAGATATACATTTATAGGTATTTTTACTTTTTAAGTTTGTTATCTATTTAGGCTAAATGTAATAGATACTGGCCAGTTGGTGGTAAACCAATGACACATGGAAGCCTAGTCCTGACACTAGTGACAGAAAAAGAAAGAGTAGCTTATATAACAAGGGAGATATCTGTTATGAACAAAAAGGTTGGATTTGCATTACATAATTGTTTTTCCTAATTCTGTATTTGATCAAAAACAAAACAAACGAAGACCTCCTTCTTCGCCTGTTACTTAATCTTCATGAACCAAAGTTTCAACAAATGAGGTTTATTTCCATTCCCGAATCTGAAATCAACATAGAAATATGTCAAGAATATACGTGTTTTTTGCTATTTTGCTTTTTTTTTCTTTTTTATTTTGTAGGTTATTTGCATTTGAAACCAACACGATACACATGGTCATATGTATCCTGTATTTTGATTTGTAACGGGGACATGTCTAGTCGAACTTCTGAATTAGTTATTACGTGTCTAATAATATTCCACTTATATCCTTCCAGTCAGTTTATTTGTACGGAAGACCGTAGTACTTGGGTAGTAACCACCCGGCTGCCACAAATCTCTGGCAAATGCTATTGTCCACACAACCGAATCTAGTATATTCCGTCACGGGCGACAATCAAACTCCCAAGCTTTATTATAGGTAGGTGTTGATTGATATGTAGGTAGATGTACATCTAACTACCTACCATACAAATAATGTTATGTTGATCAGTCGATTTTGGAAGACCCATTAACCGTTACATTAATGTAAATGTGTATTTTGGTTAATTTATGTCACATATAAAACAAAAGCCATACAAAATGACATACTTGCGCAAAGATGGCTAACATGTATATGCTCTGCCATCGATATCATAGCATCTTCTTTTCCAAAGTGTTCCTTATATCCTTATATCAATTCACAACAAGAACAAATGTACTTAGTAAATGTATATGTAATTATTACAATATGATTATTGGCATTTAATGTACCAAAATCTAGACGAAAGAGGAAAGAGTTGTAACCCAGCACAACTTTACAGCTTGGCCAGATCATGGAACACCGGATCCACTTTATCTAGTGCTATTTCACAGACATGTCACAACAGACAATAATCCAACGGAAAGTAGTCCACTTCTGGTTCACTGCAGGTAAGCATGTAGTATTTAAATTCAAATTACATCGATACCAAATATGTTTTCTATTATGCTATTCAAAATTCAATATGATTACTCATAGAAACCTATTTTATCCCGTTCTTTTGATCGCAATGAATCATGTCTGTTGTGTTCCATGGAATAGCGAGTCGTGCAATATTAAAGTATGTCCAAGCCATTACAGTATGTTTTGGATGCCACATATAATGACTGCTGACATTACAGATTTTATATTATCTTTGAGGTTATGATTATATTATGCATAAGCCAGCCCAATGAATAAAGAATAAAATATTGAATTTTAAGTAATTTCTTATGAAAGTATTTATTGGTAAGAAAATGACATGCCAAATTCAGAAAAAGAAAACCAATTGTTTTTCGCCCGCATTGATAATCAATGCATTGATAATCAACTTTTCAATTATAATGCATTGGGCTATACATTAATTATACAACAAAACTACTTAAATTATGCTCGATCTTTAGTTTTCTGTGTAGTGTTTTATAGATCGTTGCTTATCTTTTTGGGGTTTTTTCTTTTGACTATTGTGTTTTCTGTCCTCCAATTTAGGGATTCTGATCACCCTTTTCGCATATTCCAAGTCTTCTTCCTATTGAGCTATTTGCAATATTTGAGTTCTTGATATCAGTGATAATAGAAATTAAACGAATGAGTCCGTTGTGAAGAATATAGGGCAACAACTTCAACAATACCAACAACACGAACAGCTACCTCTCACCACAAAACATTGATCATAAAAAGACTTCGGCATATACTGATGGAAATTTATATCCTTGTATAGAACCGACCGACCCAAACACAGGTTAATTTGATCCAAACTCTCCACCTCCTTATGACTAGATATCCAACAACAATATAGATATAAAGAAACAATTATAAAATCTGCACTGATTCACTTCCACACTCAAAAAGATCACAGAATATAGCAGGAAATGAACGACATCATCAACATCATCAGTACAATAGCAGAGTCATTGAATGTTCCATACTTAAAATATTTTAAAAATATTGCACTGATTCGCTTCTACTCAAACAGACCACACAATATAAAAAGAGTTGAATTACATTATAAACATCATCAGTATAATAGCTGAGTCACTGAATGTGCGTGCACTTAAAATATTATGTACATATTACAGTGCTGGCATTGGTAGAAGCGGGACATACATTGCACTAGATGCGTTGTTGGAGGAAGGACGTACCACTGGCTATGTTAATATTGCCAAGTTTCTAATGAAAATGAGATACAGTCGAATGAATATGATCCAGACTCCTGTAAGCTAAAAAATATATTTTTCGAACGTTTCATACGAATTAATGTTATGTTGTCTGCTTCAATTTACCCTGGGGGTCGTCGTGATCGCATGGTAGTTGGACTTACAACTACCTATGTGATCAGTGTCTATCACCACTAACGTTGTGAGTTCTAATCCCGCTCAGGCGATGTGTACTCAATACAACATTGTGTGATAAAGTTTATCAGTGACTTGCGACAGGTGGGTGATTTTTTCCGGGTTCTCCGTTTTCCTCCACCAAGAAAACTGACCGCCACGATATAACTGAAGTATTGTTGCAAGTGGCGTTACAGACCATCATCTAACTGCACCTCAAATTACGCCAAATATTGAAATAAGTCATGGAGTTTGTGTATGTAATAAATCAGCATGTGTTTTTACAGGACCAATACGTCTGTCTACATTACGCTTTACTTGAAGCGTTTACAACGAAGGACACAAGTATACGGAAAGACAAGTTCAATGAAGTATGGAGAAATATCCAGTCAGACAAACGTCCTATTAATCAGCAAAGGATTAACGAAGAATTTAAGGTACGGAGTCAACGGAGCAGTAAATAACTTATCATACGGTTTGTAACTAGAGTAACACGATGGGTGCCACTAGTGGAGTAGGAACTGCTTATCCTTCCAGAGCACCTGCTTTCATCCCCGGTTATAAGTTGGGCTCATGTTACTCGATCTATTGTTTACTGTGTATTGATTTGTAGATCGTTGTTTGTCCTTTTGTGCTTTTTGCCCATTGTGTTGACTGGCATTCTTTGATTTACGGATTCACCACTTTTGTTGTCTTCAAACTCTTCGTAAACGTTGTTGAAAATGCCAAAAATTAGATATTTCACTTACCATGATGCATATTCAAATGTTAATTTATCCAGAAGTCGTTTTTCACGATAGTTGTACTGTTTTAGTATAACAGATTATAATTTTATTCATGTTACAATATATTTCTCACTTAATTAATAGACGGTAGATATTACCGAAGGGGCAATCAAAAATGGACATTCCAGAGAATACCGAAGGGGCAATCAAAGATGGAAAATCCAGAGAAACTGGCAACATAGGGTTCACAAGACAAATAAACACACAACAAGCACACAACACACTATGTGTTGAACACCACTATACGCAAACACACATAAATAACGTAAATAAGACTCGAGTTCTCCTAACATCTCATATTTTATGCAATCATTTTTAGATGTTGGAAGCCAAGAAATCTGAGCACGAATCACGGGAATATATGGCAGCCATGAGCACCGAGAACATCAATAAAAACAGAGATCAAAATAGTGTTGCCAGTTAGTACTATTAGGTTAATAAGAAGTATTGTATTGCTCGTATTGGTCGGTGAATAATGCATTTTATATGCACAATGCGCTGTGAGGTATCTGGTAAATAGTTTCACTCTAGGTACCAGTCAAGCATTACTCGTAGTATGCTGTGTGAACGTACTGCTCATTAGTAAAAGGTGATATTGCATTGTAGATAATGTTATTATATGATATAATACAATGGTCTAACATTTGGGATAGGTAAATGTAAATTACAATTATATCCCATAGATCCCGTATGTTTACTAAATACAGGATTTAAATATCTACTGGTATTTCATAGAAATACATTACTGGTATGTTCAATAGTATTTGAGATTCTGACCACAAATAGAGAGAGACAAATGGAGAAAAACGTGGATTTGTTTCCCCCCTTCTTCTTGAGTTTTTATACCAATGTATTTTGGATTATGAGAATAAAGATTATATATATACATGAGCCATTCACGAGGTTCATTTAAATATAAAATCACTAATACAAGAATACACCACGACATAAGATAACCGAGGGTTATGATGCTTAACGCCACTTTCAACAATATTTTAGGTATATTGTGGCGGTCAGTTTTATTGTTGGAGGAAACCGAAGTACCCAAAGAAAACCACTGACAAATTGTATTACATGATGTTGCATCGTCTTAATGGTATTCGAAATTACAACGTTAGTAATGATATTCACGGATTGCATAGGTAGTTGTAAATCCAACTACCATGCGATCACGACCACCACGGATAATATAAATATATATAACAAAAAGACAATCCAGTACTCAACTGTATGCTCTTTTCAGCATTTTTCACAGGTTGATTACACGCTGCTTAATTTAAGTGGACACCTTTGAAAATATAACAATCACATCGATTTACGTTTTCGTATTGCCATTTTTTCTTTACAGTGGACAGTACAAGGCTGTACCTTATAACGTTTGAGAAAGGAAGATCAAACTTTATCAATGCAGTTCCGGTTCCTGTATGTAAACTTACAGTAACATTTCTATATCAGTTTTATATATTGTATATTTTCATTTATTTAGTATATTCATCAATGCTATGTTTATTCTTGAATGTTGATTAAATATATGACTTAAAATAAACCATATCAGTGGTGTAATGATCAGCATGATCGCCTCGTTTATCGTAGGTCATGAGTTCGAGTCCCGGTCGGGTATGACCAAAAACTATAAAAATGGTATTTGTTGCTTCAACGCTAAACACGCGGCATTGAGGAGCAAAGACGGGTTGGCTTGGAATCAGAATAATGTGTCCGAGTGAAGCGACATGTCTACCAATGGACTGTTGTTTCAGTGAGCAAGCACTATACAATATCAACCCAGCATGTTGCTCTAGTACAAAGCGGGCTTCATCATCATAGCTGAAAAGATACTTCCATTCATTATACTTTATGCAAATTACTTTTGCTAATCCATTAAATTCATTGGTCTAGAGCCATGTGGTATTTTTCAATAGTTTAGTAAACACCGCCTTTCTTAGCAACGGGTGGTATTATACGCATAGCAACGACGATACCACCTGCTCAGACCGAAGTTTGCTGAACACTGAAAAATACCACCTGTTCCGACCTAGTTTTATCGATTATTAAAATGCCGAAATATACTTGCATTTATTAATGATATACCGATATTATTTGTTTAGGAATGATAATAAGCATTCCGTACAACAAAAAAAACATACTGCCTTTAGTTGAGGGTGTTATGGTAGATTACCACACTCAGAAAACAAATATCACCCTCGATTTATCTCTGATGATATTTTGTTTTCTTCGTGTAGTAATCTACCATAACACCCTCAACTAAAGGCAGCAGGTTTATAATATGATTTTAAGAATTTCAACGTATTGTGTTCATGTTTCTGGTGATACTGAGAGACGAATGAGAACAAACTGAGAATAGCTTTGAAAAATTTTAGCATGAATAAATCATTCCAGCTATATGTTTCAGTGTAAATTAGATGATTGTGTAGCTTAATCACGATACTTTTGATAAAGGATATAACTTTTTGAAAGAATGAATATCAAGTTCGGAATTAGAGATTTTCTCTTTCACCCTTTCCTTTGAATATTGAACCACTTGTATTTTAATGTGTTTCGCGCATTATCGGTCTGAAGCTTTTGCAGTTTAAATTAGAAAATTATTGTTTTCATATGTTTCACATATATTGATAATGGACATTCCAGAGAAACTGGCAACAAAGCGAAGACAAAAAACGAAAACAAAGAAAAAACCCATGACACAATGTGTGTTGGACACCACTATGCACAAACAAACAAACATAAATAACACAAATAAGACATGAACCCTCCTACAAACAAACATAAATAACACAAATAAGACATGAACCCTCCTACAAACAAACATAAATAACACAAATAAGACATGAACCCTCCTACAAACAAACATAAATAACACAAATAAGACATGGACCCCCCTACAAACAAACATAAATAACACAAATACGACATGAACCCTCCAACAAACAAACATAAATAACACAAATAAGACATGAACCCTCCTACAAACAAACATAAATAACACAAATAAGACATGCACCCTCCTACAAACAAACATAAATAACACAAATAAAAAGACATGAACCCTCCAACAAACAACTGGAGGTAACGAAGAACCGAACATCGTTTTATTCTGTCAGTTGGATAGCTTGAATACAATTTATCTGGAGTTTAATTAATGTTAATACAATTATTTAAACTATTTCAGTCATACACACAATTTGTGGGATATCTTGCAACACAGTTACCACTGCCTGATACTAAAGTGGATTTCTGGACCATGATTAGAGATCACAGCTCTTCAACGATTGTCTTAATACTGAATGATCAAAAAGAGGTACACGATAACATGAAATTAAAATAACATACATGTACACTGAATTTTGTAAATATTTTCGATTTTCGAACAGAATGTTTTGATAATATGGGGATTGGTTTATAAACAATTAAGCAATATTTCAGTATATGATTGCGCCCAGTTTCATTGATTAAGTACATTGGGAAAACTACCTACTTTTCGAATGTAACTCAAATAGTTTTTATCGAGTACACTTCGCCATCTGAAGGAACCCTACTTTACGGATAATTGTCAGTGATTGCATAGGTAGATGTCAATGCAACTAACATACGATTATGTCAATAACGATCAGAGTCGTCTCTTCTAGCTTAAGAAGTTGGCATAATATGTTGTGGTTCTTTATGATTTTGAACCTAAAATGTCCCTTTTGAAACATTTTGCCAATATCCAGAAAAATTTGAAGATACCAAAAATGTAATTCGAAGCCGCAAGTCGAGGAGGTACATACAATACATTGGCAAAAAGAAAAAGACCAAGCGAACCCCACAACACTTACGAATTGTATTTTATTCATGTAAATTAAGAAGGATTAAGAAGAGTTTGAAGATATCAAAGGGAGGTAATCAGAATCTGTAAATCACTGAAGGACAGACAACACAATGGACAAAGGATACCAAAGGGGTAATCAGAATCCGTAAATCAAGGAAGGACAGACAACACAATGGACCAAAGATACCAAAGGGGTAATCAGAATCTGTAAATCACTGAAGGACAGACAACACAATGGTCAAAGGATACCAAACGGGTAATCAGAATCTGTAAATCGAAGAAGGACTGACAACAAAATGGTCAAAAGATACCAAAGGGGTAATCAAAATCTGTAAATCGAAGAAAGACAGACAACAAAATGGTCAAAAGATACCAAAGGGGTAATCAAAATCTGTAAATCGAAGAAGGACAGACGACACAAAAGATACCAAAGGGGTAATCAGAATCCGTAAATCGAAGAAGGACAGACAACACAATGGACAAATATACCAAAGGGGTAATCAGAATCAGTAAAGCGAAGAAGAACAGACAACACAATGGACAAAAGATACCAAAGGGGTAGTCAGAATCCGTAAATCGACTAAGGACAGACAACACAATGGACAAATGATACCAAAGGGGTAATCAGAATCCGTAAATAGAAGAAGGACAGACAACACAATGAACAAAAGATACCAAAGGGGTAATCAGAATTCGTAAATCGAAGGACAGACAACACAATGGATAAAAGAAAAAGAGGTAAAAGGACAAACAACGACCTCCAAAACATACACATAAAACTAAAGATTGAGTTTATACTTTGATTGTATCGGTATATGAATTGTGTTATGCTATATGTTAAACGTATTTAGTAGGCTTCGTTTTATATTTATATATAATTTAATTTGATTTCAATATTTCAATCTGATTGGCTAATCCGCCTGGAGAAAATTTTGGTTATACTCGATAACCTGGGTTGGTATTGTGACGTCACCGACGTGTTCATCCGCCAACGACAAATTCAAATAGTCACAAGAAATAATCGTAATTAAAATCGAGGAATCGTTAAATTTTATTGTAAAAATTAAATTATAAGGAATATTTGAAATTGTTGAACAGGTTATACTTGCATAACCTGGTTTGGGTCAGTTTACGCTTTTCATAAACCGCTTCGCGGTTTATTAAGAGTAAACTGACCCAAACCAGGTTATATCGTATAACCTGTTCAATAATTTCAAATATTGCTTTAATATATATGTATATATACTTTAATCTTGCCAGGCTGATCTGGTTTATACAGCAACGACAGACTCCTTTACTTGTGGTCAATTTACCATGAAAATTACAAAACGAGACCAAGGAGAACTTGACATTACAGAGGCAACACTGATTATGTCAAAGAAGGTGAAATATAAAGAATAAACTTCTATGAAATATAAAAAGGATATATTTCTAAGCATTTTTATGAAATATATTTACTAACAAATGCACTATTTCGTGTTTTATTTTTATACGAAATGATATTTGCATAGTGTTTGTATTATAGATGACGACACTAACAATCACGTGAAATTCTCTCGGACAGCAGAACAGTTTGATTTAATGACAGTCGTCTCTTATTATTTAATGAATGTTTAAAGTAGAATGCTAGCAATCAATGGATTCTGTTTTTTTATTTTCTTTATATCAGAGACTCAGCTTGCAAAATTCACATCATATGTTTTTGATCCTCGTTTCATTGGGAGATACCGTAACTTATATCGTAATTATCAGTTCACTGGGGAATAATCATATTTGTGTTGCAATGGTGAAATCATAAGGAAATACACTAATTGCATTGGAATTAAAAGACATGATTCACATTTTATCATATGACATTTGCTGGAATATTTCTTTTCTTTGAAATACATTTCAGGACGACAAACCAAAAGAAATAGCCATATACCAAACCGTATGTGAAAAAATGCCAGATCCTAACGTTTTGTGCAGACTAGTTGATTTAATATCTACAAGAATCAGTATGTCTCCTGATCCAGTTACTGTTGTCAGCAGGTAGGTAGATACACATAATACCTCTACTTTACAAAATATCGACAAGTAGTAGTGTATATAGTGATCCATACACTCGAGAATCGAATTGTGAATGAACATTTGACGAATATGTTACATGTATACAAACACATCAATACACAGAAAAGTCCAACGTTTGATTCTAATGTACAATTTTTAGTCTTGTTTCTGGGCTTTAGTATACAACAAAAATTCGTCATGACATCAATAATCAGATTCATAACATAAGCAGGTAAATGAGTATTATATTGTCATGTGAAAGGAAATCATTTCAAATAGGCATGAAAAGTGATATTCCCGAATGAAATGTCCAATGTTGTGGTTATTACGATAATCTAGGAATAAGGTGATATGATCATTGATATAAATTGCATAACAACAACTGGATTTTCGTACCTCAATTACACGTTACCAGTGACTGACATAATAACACCCAAGTCAAAATAGCGTTATTTCTAAGGTATCGCATCAGCTTCAAGTTATGAGGATGTGCCAGTTTACCATTTCGAGCACCAGATCCTACAGACGGTTTTTATAGGTGTTGGAGTTGTCCGATCATTTGCTGTTTTTCTTTTGTACCCCTCTAATTGTCCCCAGAATTATATTTTAACGACTTTCGCAACTTATGAGTTTTGGTACCAAACCAGCATATAAAAAACAGGCAAAATCGCTACTCTGATCGGTTTGACATCACACGTTAATTACTAGAATCCATCCGTGACACATACCAGGGTAGGAAAATGACATAGCTCTAGTATTATATGGAAATCTACTTGTATTATACTGTCTCCATTATATTCATATTAACAAGTTTGCTTATGCCTCCATCAGTGATGGTGCAAAGAATTGTGGGTTGTTCTGTACATTTACCAATGCAGTGTCCAGTATGAAGATCGACAAGACAGCAGATATCTTCCAGCTTGTACGGCTTCTACAGTTAAGACGTCCCGAGTTTTTTGCAGACTTTGTAAGTACAAATGTATGAATCTATATTTAATATGGTGTTATGATTTGTTATTACTCTAATGTTAGTTCTCTTATGATGGAGTCATCAATTTTGGTATCCAGTTAATTTAAATACGCCATTCTTGTATACGATTTTGCACTAATTTGAAGAAATTGAAAATAAGGAATTGCCTACTATCTGTGTCTTTGTCTATTCTTTCATTCTTAGCCATTTTATAGAAATAACGTTGAAATAACGATGCTCGACAATTCAGCCAATAAAAACAAAACAAACAACCACCATCAATGAACACAAGAAAATCGACCTCTTCCAGGTCTTAGTTTGAGACAGGCACAAAGATATGGCGGGTTACAACCTGAATATAGTTTACCTTTTCACCTTTAAGAATCCTCTCTCTCACAGATTACCAAAGATGTATCCAGAGACGTGTCTTGCGCACTAAATTTGATATGTACGTTTATATTCTGAATGTTGTAAAATTTCTGTCCTTTGACATGGTTTATCGCTTAATCTTATACAAGAGTAACACGACGGATGCAACAAGTGGTACAAGAATATTCATGCTTTCTGTCAAACATATGTTATTGAATATTTTGATACAATGGCAATTTGCTGGATTGGCTCAACTTAAATTTAAAACTATGTTGTTTTTATTACAGGAGGAATATCGCCTTTGTTATGAAGCTTTGAATATCTACATAGAATCTTCAAGTCTGTATGCCAACTTATAACTCAGTACCAACGATATATGTTATGAAATAACAGATAAATGATAGACTTCACTTACTCACTTTTACTGGAGACGATTGCAAATTTGTATTACAAAATTGAAACTCCCTTCCAATCGATAGTTACATTTGTCTTCTTGAAATCATACACAGTTTAGTGATTATTTTATCATAAATAATTGGTCAGTTTAGGAAAGTGAACCTCCTTACTGCATACAGTACTTTACACAA
>MJUT01057353.1:0-11704 GCA_002080005.1 Gigantidas platifrons
AAAAACGTTCAAATATGTGTTTAAATAAATCTGATTGAATAATGGTATAATTCATCTTCCATAATCCTGGACCTCGTTCTGGTTCAAGGTCATGATAACACCATCATGTTCACTAAATGGAAAATGAATAATTTTAATCTTTTTTGATGCAAAACTAAGTTCACTGCTTATGAAAATAAAATCTATACGCCAGTGTGAATTGACCCGGTCGACATTTACTGTTTAGATTGCGTGCTCTCCAAACATCGATCAAATCATTTCTTTCTATATATTTTTTTTCAATTCCGTTGAACCTTTGTCATCGCGGTTTGGCATTGGATTTCTATCTAGACTTTTCAAGAGTGTACAACTAAAATTTCCCAGAACTATACTTTTGCTCGCCGGATTCGTCGAAATTGATTGATCAATAAATATTTTCTTATCATTACCCAAATATTTAAGACAATTAGTTCTTTGTCAAAATATGTCAAGTGTATACAAAAGAGTATCAGTTAGAACCAATTCATTGTTTGAGTCCGCTTCATTTCACAATAAATTGACACTACCAGTAATTTCATTTACATATGATTAAAATAGTACGGTTTTTTTTTTGTATTTGTTCTTGAGTTTTACATTGTTCTTGATTACCTTCATAACGTAAAGTGTATTTCTATATTATATATGGTAAAGAATGAATTACAGTACATGCCACTCTGTATATAAAATTACATTATCTGTTGTATATCATTGACAGACTTGTAAAAACTATTTATTTATGCTACGGTCCTTCTGACATTCATCTACAACTAGAAGACAATTATTTTTTCAGGTGAGGATATATTTATTACGTAGATTCTTTATAAAACAATTAATAATTGTTTTACTTCTATATAATCTCTCTTAACAGACTTAATACACAGTAATAATAATAACCACTAATAATATTTTATAGTTCACTCACGTCTTGACATTTCACAATATACATATCTGTCTATATTTCTGTATTAAGATGATAACTGTGTAATATATATGATATTTATTAATGGTCCAAGTACTGCTGACATGAGAATGATTGACCTTTGACTTTGGAAGAAAACGATTCTTGTACGAATTAATGCTTGTAATATAATGCGCGCGAGTATAAATATATAAATAAATCATCATTTTAAAAGATCAGTGAGGTCCGAACTTTTGGGGTATAAATATTTACATAGACTTCATTATAATACATTTTACATTTAATAAAAAAAAAAAAACAATAACTCAGAATTGAAATGCCTATACAATTGGCATGAACCAGAAGAGTTCTTGTTATGAATTGGATTAATTATATTTCAACTTTGAAAACTGTCGGGTAGAATCTGCTTTGGCGGACCCCGGAAGTCAGATGTTGTAATAATCATCGCGCATGACCCATAACTTTTCATTTCGTTACCATGCGGATATAACAACAAAAGCCACAATTATTTTGAAAATGACGACCATTTTGTCACCGCTTCGAATCGAGGAGTATAGATATTGAATTTAAATAAGTTTACTAGAATTAGTTAATCCTGCTAGCAATGTGCAAGACGATTTTACATAAACAAACGTTTTTAAACATAAGCCGACATGCTTTGTATATGAATAAGAAATATGAAGTTGACCGTTGGGACACAGAAAACCAAGGCTTCGCCGCCGGCGTTTAAACCATTGAGGTTTGAGAACTCACGGAGTGTTGTAAAATCAGTATTGCATTGTACTTACCCATGCAGCATTCATTTACATGAAGTCGTCCAAACTAGAATTCAATGAAGGGCTATTAGTATTTGTAATGTCTTGCAATATTCTTGCCTTTTTAATTTTAGAGTTGTGAATTTCAATGGATATTTCTTCCCATATTAACTTTTGTTTGCGTGTTTTTGGATTGTAAATACATTTTATTAATTTTAAAAATTCCAGAAAAGGATCCTCAGAGCCATGTATGTACTTCTTTCTGGCACTGAAATAGGTATCTTACAAAGTCTTTACAGTTCCGTACTTTGGAAGGGACTTTTTGAGTGCTATCCATGTACTTTCGATGGTATTGGTATGGGTTCCGCTATCTAAGTCAACAAAATTAAGTGAATGGTTAACTTTCAGGTGTTCAAATCCTTCTTGGTCAAGACAGTCATACGCTTTCCAGTAATTACTGATAATAGTTGTTCCAGGTTTAATATTGTCTTTTATTATTTGTAACAGTGTTTTTGGCTACGGTCTTCTACTGTCGCAAAGAAACATTTTTTATTCTCTCTTTCAATGCATCCAAAGACCCACTGTCCTTCAACGTGTCGACCTCTGTGATATTTTCTTTTTCCGAACTTACTTTCATCTATTTCAACAACAACTCTTTCACCCCTATCAATTCACTGTCTTTTTCCAGAATTGAAACGCACACTTCACGACAATAATTATACCAATCAACTATTGTCTGATTGCTTATGGAAAGTTCATGTTTCACAAATTCTTGATCAGCATTGTAAATCCAAAAGTATGTAATACAAAGAATTTGTTCAAGAGTTAAATTATGTTCATGGAACCAAAACCGTTACGTATTGAAACTTTCTAACTACTTTTGTATCACTACACGTCCAGAAATATCCGTCACTTGAAAAAGAACTGTCCTTTCTGAGTCCAAAATGACCGTGGTTACATTTCTTACATACCTCTCTAGCTAGGTCAGATATTATTCCAAGGCTAATACACCACTGAATAACTTTTTCTGTGTTTTCACAAATATGAAACAAATCCTTAAGTTTTATCGGCATTTGACAGTTATCACATGATAATATTTACTAACAACAGCTGATGTTCGAGTATGTTGATCATGACGTCATACACAAAACCCGGATGATATGAATATTCATGATACAGAGGTTAAATATTGAGCATGTGATGTACCTACCTGAGCAACGAAAGATGGAGATTCTACGACCTTACCTTGGCGTCTATTCTCTTTATTTTTATATTCTGATTTAAACAACTGTTTAAAACAACAGTTTTTAAACACAATTGGACCCGGGGAATTTAAATTTTTCCTTATTTTTTCCCGTATTTTTTTCTGGGGTCCGCTAAAGTAGAAATACTCCAAACTGCCATTTAAGGAATAACAGTACTGTATTTGAAGAGTTGGGGGTGTCAATTGTGAATTTGACGGTCGCAAATGCAGTTCTACTGTTATTCCTATTCTTATGAAATTCTCCCAACGTGTACACACTAGTTTGAAAATATACAAATAAATGACGAAATATTCCACTTTTCAAATTCCTTCCGTTAAAAAAATAGTTCGACAATGGTGGAAATGTGCGTCATTTCACGTTCCAATACACCATTAAAACAGCTACGCTAAGTTTGCGTCTTCTGTTCATATTGTTGAATTTATAAAGAAATAAAATTTAATCTTGCCCTATTTATACATTGTACGTTCGCAATCTACAGTAAACGTATTCATACTGGTGAAATAATAGTTTATACAGACATATATTGTCACCCCAGTATACCAATATGACGAAAGTGAAGCTCCTCCTTATCACATTCCATACAAAGGGAGATAAACCTGGTTTCAATGATTGGAATGTTATCTCTCGTGTCGTATGATGCATCGTAGTATACTTGCATACTTCCATTCATCGCTTGTCCACAATCCTCTGCCACTTGTGTTTTAGGATTATATATATATATATATTGGTTCTAAGTATTATTTAAATAGACATTGATAAAGTCCCTCGGTGGGACGAAAATTTTGTCATTCAACGAAGTGTTTAATTCTTTATCACTTTGTTTTGTGTACTTGGTGTTGTTTTACAAACCATTTTAGACGTTTATAAATTTTATTTTAGTTGCATAGTATCGTTATACCGTAGCGATCCAACACCCCATAAGATTGATCGTTGACTGGTTTTTCAGACGTTATATATATATATATATATATATATATATATAAAACACTGTTTGGTTTAATTTTCAAACGTATATATTTAACATTTAGTATTAATCTAGTATCACAAGTAACTTTGAGATCCAGAGGGACAGATATATTGTATGGTTGTCGCTTGCTTAGACGTTAATATGCTTTATTTCCTGTACAATATATTAAAAATTGCTGAGTTAGATTGCTGTCAAATTATAATATTAAGTATATATGTACCATCTACACACGCTTAGACACATGTCTTATGTCTGTCTCTAGATTTTCGTTACGAGACAAGATAACACTTCGATTATTGAAGCTCCATTTAATATGGAGCGGATGTGGTCGAGTGGTCTAGGGCGCTTGACTTAAGGCTAAGCGATTGGTGATGTAGTGTATCAATGGTGTGAGTTCAAATCCCGTCGAGGGAAGAACAAACATTTGACAGCTCAAAAATCTAATTCTAACACTGTTTGGTTTAATTTTCCGACGAAAATATTTAATATTTAGTATTAACCTAGTATCACAAGTAACTTTGAGATCCAGTGGGACAGATATATTGTATCGTTGTCACATGCTTAGACGTTTATATATATATATATATATAAGTCTAGAAGATTGTGCAACGATACCGATAAAGATGTTACAAAAAATATATAGACAAAATTTACGATCAACAAATGACCTTCTTCAGCATGCATAACGGTAGTTTTAGTCATAGAAGGGTGGCAGACCACTTAAGGGTTAACCATTCCATCATTGTACGACTGATGCAGCGTTTTCGTCAAACGGGGAATGTTACTGACCGTCCACGTGCAGGTAGACCTCGCAAAAGGACGCCGAGAGAGGACCGGCTCATATCCAGACGGGCGTGGCAATGGCCGTTCAGTACAGCTGGTGCACTTCGTGGTAATATAGCGTTTAGGGGACACATTAGCACACGCACTGTAATCAGACGCCTCCACACTCAGGGTATGCGAGCGCGACGACCTATAAAACGTCCACAGTTGACATTACGTCATCGCCATCCTCGATTTGACTGGTCACATGATCATTTGGGGTGGACTATTCGCACATGGAGACGGGTCCACTGGTCTGATGAAAGTCGTTTTTTGTTACGCTCTACCGACTGTCGTGCAAGGGTTTGGCGCCAACGAAACACTTCATTTCATGACCACATTTTGGGCACAACTGCTTTTGGGGGTGGTGGTGTAACTGTTTGGGGTTGTTTTTCCTTTGACTGTAAGTTGGACTTGTGCGTTCTTGATGGTAATCTGACAGGCCAAAAATACCGTGACAATGTGCTCGCTCCACGTGTAGTCCCCCATTTCGACAATCATGCGTTGGCTGACAGGCCAATGTCCATGGACGACAACGCTAGGCCACATAGAGCCCACAATTCTACAACATTTTTTACAGCAAGAGGCTATTCAGACAATTCCATGGCCTGCGATGTCGCCAGACATGAACCATATAGAGCATGTATGGGACTTTATTGGCCGAAAAAGTAACCAACGCAATCCAAAATATAAAAATATTGACGAATTAAGAACTGTTATCTTACAGGAGTGGCAACAGTTCCCCCAAGAACGGCTTAGGCGTCTTGTGCGAAGCATGACGAGGCGTGTTACAGAACTTCACAATAAACGCGGTGGATATACTCGTTATTGATTTTTATGCCTTACACATACGCACAATAGATGCATTTAAAAATTCTTAAAATCTGAAGACTCTACATTTAAATGCAATGTTAAAAACTTCCATCAAAGACAAACTGGTTTTACGTTTTTCCAGCGCCTGTTTTGAACCCCATTTGTGCCACGTTAGTCATATCTTTCAGGTTGATAAATACTTCGTAGATTGGTAATTTTAGAGCCCTTAGAGTAGTCTTTTTAGAAGTGTAAGAAAAATGGTGATATCCATTTTATTGTTTTAACAGTATTGATGTAAAAAAATATATCGATAAAAATATAGGGTGGTGCTTAACTTTTGTCGGAGTGTATATAAATAAATGCTTTATGACTTAATACTTAGTTTACTTAATCATAGCTTGGTTTGTTGTTTCTTGTTTATTAACTAGCCCAAAAACTTAAATTCAACAATGAGCATTGGCTGACAAAAATATCTTTCTGAATGAACCGGAAGTGTAAATATAAACTGATATTATGGGATGGTGAATAGCTTGAGCATTTTTACTAATAAAACCAAACTTATGAACATAAATAAATTATGCTAACAGTGATAAATACCTTTAAAAGGAAACAAATTAATTGCATAATGAACTTTATCGATGGCTTTACTAAGAATCTATGATTCGCTATGTGTGACCTTTCATGCACGATAAATACTGGTTTCGCGATGATAACGCAATATCAATAAACCTACACATACAGAAATCATGCTAAATGGCTGCTAAATAATAAACCTTACTCTTGTATCCATGATAGAGACTGAGTCCTTGGAATACAAGCAATAACTCCTATTATTATTTCGTGCATGCGAGCGGAAACACAGAAGATTTCTACCTTCATGAATAAAAAGTTTTTCACAACTAGTATTCATAATTTCTTAATATGAATTTAAGACCTTTTTATAGAACAACATATTTACAAACCTATTTATATTAACAAAATAAAACTTTATTTGAACATTAAATTCTTAATGTTTATGCGAGTTTAACAATAATTAATTAAACAAAAATTGTCTGCAGTATCGAAAATTTAAAGCGATAAAACCTTAAATATAGCTTTTTGAAAATGCCACTTTTGCAAGTTCTAAACTTATTTAAAATACAAACCAAATAAAACTTTTACTCAAAATTAGTAAACAAAAATCTGTTATTGAAATATATAGAAGTTGACATATTAAAATTTGCAAATATAAATGAAGATAATATTTGACTCACCTGAAACAATTATAAGTAATTTTACAGTCTTTATTTCACTAAAGCATATGAAAAAGTGACGCTTTAGTGAAATACCTCAAAAATAAAATTTTGGAACTTGCTTCAGGTTCGTCCAAAGAAGTTACAGAGTTCCACAGAAACCTTAGTTACAGCGCAGTGATCGAATAAAAATGTGTTAAAAATCTACTTTTTATTGCGTATCATACTTTGGGTAAAAAGTCCTAATTGAATGCTAAGCTGTCCAAGCGTTGTTTACGTAGTAATGTCTTTTATCCTGATGAACAATAGTCCTAATCAAAAATACATATAATTGTGTGTCACCTTAACTCTAAACAATAATCTGTCAATTGCCACAAAGGGTTTCTTAGATAAGTAACATATGTTCAAAAATGTAACATTATCAGATTATACAAAGGAAATGTTAAGTGTGAAATGAGAAATAAAATAAAAGAAAATTAGAACTTTGTTTAGGCCAAATGTGTATTCAATTAATAACAAATATTAAATTTTATTTAAAAATGAACTTTGATATTGAAAATTACGTTTTATGAAATAAGTTGAGAGTTTAAACAATGAATCTATGGTATTTTTGCTGAAAACTAAATTTTCACAAAAATGGAAATTGACACTATCCACAAATTTACAGTTAACAAAAAGATGCATTACATGTTTGGGTCTTTACAGAAATGACAACTACCATTTGGAGATTTATTCATCTTTTGTAATCTTTCTTCTGTATATATTATTCTATGTAGCAATTCCCATTGTAATTGTTTGGATTTTCTATTTGCGAGATTGTTAAAATGTCTACCCCATATTTCTTCCCATGGTAATTCTATTCCGAAATGAATTTCCCATTTTTTATACTCCTGCTCGATAAGAAACGGGGGTATATAGGGATCCTCATGTCCGTTCGTCCGTCACACTTTTGGTTTCCGGATAATAATTAAAGTACCGCTCAACCAAATCGTTTCAAACTTTAACACAATACTGTGAACCATTCAATACAGATTAAGTTCGATTACGTTGTATTTCACATTTACCGTTCTTGAGTTATGGCCCTTTTTCTCTTAGAAAATAGGGACTTTTTAGGTTTCCGGATGATATTTAAAGTATGGATCAACCAAATCTTTTCAAACTTTAACACAATGCTGCGGAAAATAAAATACAGGTTAAGTTCGGTTACGGTGTATTTCACATTTATCGTTCCTGAGTTATGGCCCTTTTTCTCGTAGGAAATAAGGACTTTTTAGGTTTCCGAATGATATTTAAAGTACCGCTCAACCAAATCTTTTCAAACTTTGACAAAATGCTGTATACCATAAAATACAGGTTAAATTTACCGTTCAGAAGTTATGGCCCTTTTTCTCTTAGAAGATAGGGATTTTCTAGGTTTCCGGATGATATTTAAGGTACGAATCGACCAAATCTTTTCAAATTTTAACACAATGCGATGTACCATAAAATAAAATACATATTAAGGTCGATTATGGTTAAATAACATTTACCGTTCATGAATTATGACCCTTTTTCTCTTAGAAGATAGGTTTCTGGATGAAAATTTGGAATGCGGGGGTATCTGTGATTACCAGATCAACTTACTCTAGTGTTGACATATTGGGATATTTTCTATTGCAAAAAAATACTGTATATCTTTAAGGAGAAGTATTTTTTTATTTTCTAGAATATTAACATTTTTTTTTACAAATTCGCATGTATTTTTATTCTAAATGGATAGCTTGTAGTATTTTCTAGATTAATATTGTCTGATTTGAGCATGAGAAGTAGTTCATGAGATAATTATGTTATAAATACGGCTGAATTCGGCAATCCAGTTTCTTTTATCATGCAGTGGAATTTACAAATGTTTACTATTTTGATTCCAGATATCTTTTACCGTTTTAAACCAATTTTTGGAGAGAATTATAGCTTTTCGTTTATATCTTATTTTCGAATTGCCAAATATATGTTGCTCTAATATATTTTCTTTTGTGTTAATTTTATTTAAACTCAGAAATTCAGACCAGCAATTTAAGAGATTCAGATAATATATTGAAATCTTCCTTAGTCCAATATCTTTGATATCTAAACATTTACAGAGAAAACAATCGGCCTCAAATTTTGAATCCATTGATGTCAACCAATATTTAGCAATAACATTCCATTTATTTAATTCTGAGTGCATTATATTATGCATTCATTTAACTTGCTTTGCCTTAATAAAGAGATTCAAATTCACCATGCATCCCCCCTTTATTATGAGGTAGACTGCATACGTTTCTAGAGATTTGTTTTACCATCCCATATACAATCCAGTATGATGGAGTTTATTTCCTTTTCAAATTTTACTGGGATACCCCTCAGTTCTATTTCATAGCCTATTACCGATAAGACAAATGATTTGATAATTAAAATGTTTCCAAAATACGTAAGATCTCTTGATTTCCAAACCTCCAAGCAACTTTTTATCTATTTATTTCGTCTAATCAAATCATTTCTAAGTCAATAGCATATCTATGAAATACCCCCAAAGCTTTAACCGGTTTTTTGACCCCTTAATATTTTTAAATCTTGGGTTTCTACTACGCCATTTCACTAAATACATCCCCACTGTTGTTTTCCAAATACAGTTTTGCCCCAGAAGCTTTTTCATATATTCCAAGTATTTTAAATGTTTCCTCGGTGGATTCTTCAGTTTCATTTACTACTTGAATGTCATCAGCAAGCATGTCTACCTTTGACTCTATACCCGGCCCATTTCTATTTGGTAAAGACATGCCTTCTATCTTGGGATTGTGTCTAATGCTGCAAAATGTATAGAACCGGAACGATTGAGCATCCTTGGCGGATTGATCGTGAAATGGTGACGACGCGGGATACAAATCCGTTCGTCTGAATTCTTTTTTTTTTTTTCATTTTTCAAAAGCATTTGCACCCAGCACCTGATACAGTCACTAAAGCCAATTTTTTTCAAAACACAAATCTATCCACCCCCACTTAGCTCTATCAAACGCTTTCTGTTGATCTAGGAATTAATTACTCCCTCTTCACCCTCTATTTCTGTATAGTCTATCATATCCTGTAATAATCTATTTCCCTGAAAAATATTCCTACCCTTTACGAACCCCTTTTGATCGGTGCTAATTATATTTTGTAATACACATTTTAGTCTCTCGGATAATATTTTTGACACAATTTTGTAATCCACGTTTAGAAGAATAATAGGCCTGCAGTTTTTATATCCTCCCTTTCCTCCGATTTGAACATAAGTGTAATTATTCTCCTATTCTGAGATTCACAAAGTAGTTTTTGATAAAAAAAAATCTCGCTCACCACAGACCCAATAAGATATCAATATTGTTTGGAAAATTCATTAACACCCTGGTGATTTATCTGGTTTTTGCAATTTTACTGCCCTTGAAATTTCATCAAAGGTTATTCTTTGGACACAAATCTCTTTGTTCTCTTGACTTATCCCCCCCCCAAATTATTTAATAACTATGCAGCCGAATCACTCTCCCATCCTTCTGAGGTAAATAGTTTTTCGAAGCAATTTACTTGTTCTTCTAAAATAGACACAATATCCTCTTTATTTTTGCCATCGTTAGTTTTAACTTTATTCCATAGTTTTTCTTTACCCTTCTTTATCTCTAGGTTAAAGAAATAGTGTGTAGATTTATCCCCCTTTTCATACCAATTTACTTTTGATCGAATTCTAGAGGCTTCTTCTTTTTTCATAATGCCCTTTAATGTTGCTCCTTAAATCGGATATTTCATTTTCATTGTCCGAGTTACTTTCAACAAGTTTCTCTAAAGCAGTTTCCCAGATCGTGAGTTTCATTTCAATTATGTTTAATGTTTTTGTTACCTCTATTATAGTTAAGCTTTTTATTTCAATCTTAGTTTGCTCCCACCACTCCAATTTATTTTTGAAATTATTTTTCTGAAGTTTCCATTTATTCCAAAAACGTTCAAATATGTGTTTAAATAAATCTGATTGAATAACGGTATAATTCATCTTCCATAATCCTGGACCTCGTTCTGGTTCAATGTCATGATAACACCATCATGTTCACTAAATGGAAAATGAATAATTTTAATCTTTTGTGATGCAAAACTAAGTTCACTGCTTATGAAAATAAAATCTATACGCGAGTGTGAATTGACTCGTTCGACATTTACTGTTTGGATTGCGTGCTCTCCAAACATCGATCAAATCATTTCTTTCTATATATTTTTTCAATTCCGTTGAACCTTTGTCATCGCGGTTTGGCATTGGCTTTCTATCTAAACTTTTCAAGAGTGTACAGTTAAAATCTCCCAGAACTATACTTTTGTTCGCCGGATTCGTCGAAATTGATTGATCAATAAATATTTTCTTATCATTACCCAAATTAGGAACATAACCATTGAACAATGATATACAAGACGATCTTTCGATTGTGACTGGAGATGTTGGTAACAATATTACTAATATACAACACGTCTTTCGCTTGTGAATCGGGATTTTTCGGAACAATATTACTAATATACAGTAGGGTCTTTCGTTTGTATAAAAATGTCCAATCTAATTTAAAGATATTTGATCTGCTTAATAAATAAAATGGAACAATGTAAAATTCTTACTTTACAATAAACCACAACGTCAAATATTTAAGACAATTAGATCTTTGTCAAAATGATATGTCAAGTGTATACAAAAGAGTATCAGTTAGAACCAATTCATTGTTTGAGCCCACTTCATTTCACAATAACTTGTCACTACCAGTAATTTCATTTACATATAATTAAAATAGTACGTTTTTTTTTTTTTGTATTTGTTCTTGAGTTTTACATTGTTCTTGATTACCTTCATAACGTAAGGTGTATTTCTTTATTATATATGGTAAAGA
>MJUT01057353.1:30376-43948 GCA_002080005.1 Gigantidas platifrons
TTATCTTGAATTCTCATTTAAAAACACAAAAATGAGGGGGGAAATGATTAAAACAAATTTTTTAAAAGGTGTCGCTCGCTTGTTCAAGATTTTAGCGCCTCCAAAATTTCAATTTTCAGAAAAAAAATAATTAAAAAAATTTCGATCGCCCACTCCATTTTTTTAATGAAAAAAATTCGAAGAACAAGTAATCAATTTAGAGTGGCCTTAGTACAAAATACCTGAATAAGTAATTATTAGGTAGTTATAATTATAAATGTGCTTTTTTACTTCAGATTATGTAATGCTGATCAAACAAGCCCTAGTGGAGAGACGTCAAGGGGAATGTACCTCCTATTCTGCTGCACAAGAAGACTTAGTCATAGTTAATAACCATCTTCCAGCCAACGTCTCAACAACGTTCACACCATTCAGCAAAGACGACCTAATCCAGAGACACCGATCAAGATTCAACAGACAATAAATCAGCATTTACTCAGTGGCACCACAGAAAATTGAACAGACATTTTATGTTCCTGCTTACCTGACTGTTGAAATGTTAAAACAATTTGCAGTATTGAAAGTTTAAAAATATGTGTAAATTAAACTTTTTATTATTGGAGAAAAATATAACAATAACAACAATGAATTGTCAAATTAAAGACTTCTTAGTCTATTACAAAACTTTTTAATATTTCTATTTCAATTTAATGTCCAATTCATAAAACTGCATATTTGAAACCACAATATTCTTCTGATGGAAATGTCTCTCTGATTTTCCTGACCACACAAGCTGGTAAAATTTTCCTATTATATCTACCCAGTCTGTGCCATATCCACTGAACAAATCTTCGATATGCCATAAATCTGTATCTCCTGCAAAAAAAGAAGCAAATTAGAAAATCCATTTACTCTATAAGATGCATGATACAAAGCGTCTGTATGGGCTTATCGTATTTATCCTAATATAAGCCACTGTCCTAATAGATGCCCCCTCAACTTTTTGGCAGAAAAATAAATTGAAATCAGTAATTTTCTTTTAACCCCAAAAGAGGGAAAACAAGTTTATTGTCTTTTAAATTGGTGGTTGAAATGTATCTTTCCATTTTGTTGTGCGTTGTTTAGTTTTCATGTTAAACTTATGGGTTATATGCCCAAAAATTGAATGCAGATACGAAAGCGATTGGTCATACCAAAATATTAACTTCAGGTATAGCTTAACTAACCTCGAGTACCGATCTCGGACTTTGTAAACCAAGAGTCTATTATAACCCCGCTTTTCTCAGGAAAATGATATGCCCCCTGGGCTTATATTAAGATAAATATGGTATTCAGTTACAATAATTGAAATAAGTCAGTTTAAATTATAAAGCAATCTGGTACATGTATTTTCGGATTGTTTTATTGGATTTGTATAGTATTCTTATTAACTCTGTGTATAATTCAAATGTATATTTATGTTATTTGTTTCTATATTATAATTTACTTGCACAGTAAACTATTGCATAATAAATGATGTCAGTCTGCAAGATTTTTATTTCAATAGTTATTACTCAGAAAAGATGGTGACTTATGGAACATACAAGTTTGTTTATCGCTGAGGTATTCTTTGTTGTTTCTGAGCATGTCTGTCAAAACCTTCATGAATCCAAATCAAATCCTAATTGACTCAACGACTCCTACTTCATATATATACATATACACCATTGTGTAGTGCATGTACCACAGTACTAGATGTGTCGTGTTGCTGTTTTGTAGGAAAACAAAATTATGCTAATGATTCAAGTGGATACCTACTCATTAATTGCCTCGTCATCAAAAGGAGAAACATTTTCCATGTACTCGTACATGCTGACGTATAGCACATGTCTGTTAAGGCAGTTGACTATGAAAATATCGTGTCATGTGATACATTTGTACACTGTAAATCATCTGGCTGCATGTGGAAGCTGACCGCAGATAAACCAGCACAACAAATACATTCTTCAGCTGTTGTCATTGGTTCACACCTACCACACTCGCACCTAAAAATATTTAAAAATCATATTTAGTACATAATAAGTAATTAAAATAAAATGAATACATTTTATATTTGGCAGTTCACTACTTATGGTTGAATTATAGGGTTTAATGCCAATTTTCATCACCAAGGTACAATCTTGTGCTGATGGCAGTCATCTTTTTTGTTTGACATTGAAGTATATTGCACCACAAGAAAGCTAATGACCACAAACCCCATGACCCACAGCAGGGTTTGAAATTCGTACAAATGTGAGCCAGCCCTGAACATAGATTTTACATTTAATAGCTATATAGCCAAGCAAATATTTGTCAAAATTAGCCAGTCATGCCCAAAAGTTACCTGTATCGGGGAGGCGGGGAGGTTGGTATTTTAAACTGTGTCCACAGGTAGGCAGAGTTTTTGGCGGCTACCTATACCACTTGGTCACAAAATCCTCTCGGTTTTAATAAAAAATTTTGGTAAAAGTAGCTGTGTGGTTGAATTTAATCTTTAATTACCATGCCTTTTTAATTTGATGGGAATTGCAAATTGTACTTCAGAAA
Organism: Gigantidas platifrons; assembly: GCA_002080005.1. Taxonomy (NCBI): domain Eukaryota; kingdom Metazoa; phylum Mollusca; class Bivalvia; order Mytilida; family Modiolidae; genus Gigantidas; species Gigantidas platifrons. The sequence goes on from MJUT01057353.1 coordinate 32,921, forward strand.
ATAATAACATTTTTTATTTTTTTTAAATAAAGCCATCAATAATATGTATAGATTGCAATATTTTAATGCAAAAAGGTTACCCCCCACCCCTTTTACACCCATTCAAGTGAGATGAACATGAGGTGGACTCTAACAGTCTAAGGGAAAGAAATGATATTTCAATGGGAAAAAAATACCATTTAATATCATATAAAGCGATAGTGGCAAACAGAAAACCTTTTTATTATAGACAGATTAAAAGACACAAACGTATTTTGAGCCGGAAATGTGTGCAAAATTGAATAGAATAATTTTCAAAACCGGGTTCTCAACAAGGCTCCTCTTTTCATGTCTGGACTCGACAAAACAATTTTTTCGCGATCTAATGTTTTTGAAAGGTAAATTGGAAAAAAAACAATTTCGTCCATGTTTGGGTCCAAGTAAATAGAAAAACACAAAACACCTACCAGTCAGTGTTTACTAGCCGATCTACAGTCTGCGAGATGTCGTCGATATTAGAACTTTCAGATGTTGAATTTTGCTCTTCATCGTGATTTTCTTCGTTCACCAAAGGTTCAAACTGATACGGTTGGATGTCTAATGTAGTTGAAACATCGGGTATATCACTGTCACTGCTGTCCATTGTAATAATATTGTGATTTTTCAAACACTCGATCGTAAACAAAAGTGAATCGTCCTTGAGCCATGAAAAGAACTTATGACGTCATCAAGTCACGTGACCTCCAAGCTAATTAAAATTCAATGCCAACTCACGCTGTGATTTTCAAAGATCTAACCCAAGCTAATTTGTAATTATTTGTTGGAAATTTCTTTGGGAAAGTGTTTTTATAGTAGTTTTAAATAATATATAATCGATTTTTGAGTTTTTTGAAAATCGTGTCATGCCTCCTTTAATAAACGGTTTTAGTGACTTCACTTCCTTCAAATTTTTACAGTTAGAAGATTTATCAAAAATGTTTTGGTCCGAAGTTATATTTTTGACAAAAGTAAACCATGAATAAGTGCACTGTGAATCAAGAGATTTTGATAATATTAAAGCTTCTTTTAACAAAGGATTTACATTATCAAGGGGTGATATAAACAAAATATGTAAATGAAAGTTTTTATAATTTACCTATAATGAAACAACTTTTCTGGAGTATCCAACCCAGTACAGATTAAATCAGATTATACATATATTATTTCAATGTTTTGTGTTTGTGTATATTATATATTTATTCACACCTTGTCTGTCTGTAAAACCAAACATATAATTTGTATATTGGAGTACTGCGTGAAAATATGCGTCAGATTAAACACAGACCAGTCATATCACCGTTTCTTTTTCAATAGGGATATATATGGTTAAGTAAATCCCCCCTACCCCCTCACCCCCCTAAAAAAATACAATATTAATATATATATAATAAAATAAATATTTTTTTAGATGTACATGAGTTTGATGTGTGCATACCGTTGCCGTCAATTTGGAAGTTACATTTATGTAAACTCGGAAAAAAAATCCCATCCTCATCAGACAAAGCTCATTTCTGGAGTAATACACTGTACTCTACATATTCCTAGAAGTTGATTGTAAATATGTATTTGATTTGTTCTTATGTATTTGTATATATTTGTTTTAATTTTTCCTTCTCTCAATCAAGGGGTGACATTTGTTTTCAATGTTGTATGTATGTCTTTATATTGAAATTGAGCAGTCCTGTTTCGAGTTCTTTCCACTATGCATGGGATACTAAAATCTCGTAATGGGTATTTCAAATTCAGAACATATAACTCGAATAGGTCTGTTCTATAGTAGAGCAACAAGAGTAAAAGCTAAAATGTTATTAAATATTGAACATGTTATATTTATTAATTTGTATGTATCTATCAAGTCAAAATCTATTCCTTTGATGGTATTGTTCAACTTTCTGAAATTTTATCATGACAATGTATATATACATTTAGATATATCGAATAATACAAAACAAATTGTCAATCATACACCCTTTCACGAGAGGGACTCATACATACATGTATCTAATCTTATTAGTAACCAATTTTATATCGCTTGTATGATATATTTTGACTTTATATGTACTTTCATCTTGTTAATGTTGTCTGGCGATATCGAATCAAATCCTGGACCATCGTCTCAGTCCATTTCAATATCGTCAGCCTCGTCAATATCAGATCCACTCTTAGACGAATTTGATGAATACATTACACAGTTTACCTCGTTCATGCATCTTAATGTCCAAAGCCTTGTCCCTAAAATTGATTTAATAAATGTAGAGCTTCAAAAATTTGATATTCTGTGTTTTACAGAAACGTGGTTAAATACTAATGTTGCGAATCAAGATATTTCTCTCGATAATTTTCAATCACCGTTTAGAAAAGACCGTGTGGATAGGATAGGGGGAGGTGTAGCAATTTATGTGAAAAACGATTATCATGTGGTCCATCGTAATGACTTGGAGGTCCTTGGAGTGGAATGTGTCTGGGTTGAAATCAAGATTAACAAGAATCACCCTGTATTAATAGGGACCTTTTATAGGCCACCCGATTCTTTAAATTATACTTTCGATTTAATCGAACATTCCATACATTTAGCTGTGGACACAGGTGTAAATACAATTGTAGTGTTAGGTGACTTTAATGAAGATCAATTAAAGCCCCAGAACAATAAAATGTCCAATATATTTGTTAAATACAATATGATTCAATTCATTAACGAACCGACTCATTTCACGGAGAACTCTAGTTCATGTATTGATTTAATATCGTCTACCGATCCGAATGTCATTGATCTTATTCATGTTGGCCAACCATTCCTTAATGTAAATGTCCGATATCACTGTCCTATATATGGTATATTTAAAGTCCCTAAAAAAATGCATACATGTTTTAAGAGACGAATATGGTTATATGATAGTGGAAACTATAATCAATATCGTGAAAAATTGCAGCGTGTCGACTGGGATGAACTTATTAATTCTGGAAATAGCTTAGATGATTTATGCGAATCATTCTCAAATGTAATATTACAAGCAGCAGGTGAATCAATTCCTAACAAAATAATAACAGTACGAAAGACCGACCCTCCGTGGATGAATGGTGCTATCCGTAGAGCCATTAGGAAACGGAACCGGCTTCAAAGACAAATCAAATCTTCCAGTTCATTGGGCAAACTTCGGAAAATTTCGGAACAAAACTACTAACATAATTCGTAGACAACAAGAATTTTATTTTGATACCTTAATAGCCAAATTGAAATCACGTCAAACCAGTGTAAGAAATTGGTGGAAATCCGCGTCACAACTTGTTGGGCGAAACTCAAACAGTTTTGTCATCCCCCCTCTAAATTGTTCTAATAATATTGCTTACGATGATGTAGAAAAGGCCGAAGCTTTTAATACCTTCTTTTCGTCTCAATCAAATATTGATGATACTGACAAATCAGTACCAGCTGACGATACACCGCCACTGAGATGTCTGGATCGTATTGTTCTTCGACAATATGAAGTTCAAGATGGACTAAGACTTCTTAATGCTAACAAGGCATCGGGCCCAGATGCTATTCATGCCAAACTGCTAAAAGTAGCATACGATATTATTTCTAAACCATTGTGTGCTATTTTTAACATTAGTCTGATAACTAAACATTTTCCAAATAAATGGAAACTGGCAAACGTCACCCCTGTCCACAAAAAAGAGAATAAAAACATAATTGGAAATTATCGACCTATTTCTTTGCTCCCGATTCCTAGTAAAGTTTTCGAAAAATGTATTTACAAACATATTTTTAATTTTATCAGAGACTTAATCACAGAACATCAGTCTGGTTTTACAATAAATGACTCGACTAGGAATCAACTTCTGTATATTGCGAATATGTTTAGTAAAGCCCTGGATGAGGGAAAGGAAATAAGAGTAATCTTTTTTTATATTAGCAAAGCCTTTGATAGAGTAAGACATAGGGGTCTTCTTTTTAAATTAAAAAAAATGGGAATTGTTGGGGATTTACTTTCATGGTTTAAAGATTATTTGAACAATAGAAAACAAAGAGTCGTTATAAATGGGAAAGAATCGTCTTGGAAAACTGTTGATGCAGGTGTTCCACAAGGGTCCATCTTAGACCCCTTATTATTTCTTATATTTATCAATGATATCGTTTACGAAGTAAATTGTCCTATCAAACTTTTCGCAGATGACACCAGTATTTATGTAATCGTCTATAAACCATTAATGACTTCTCTCTCTCTTTAAATTCAAATTTACAAAAGGTTCAAAACTGGTCAAACAGATGGTTGGTTAATTTCAACCCCAAGAAGACCGAATCGATGATTATTTCGCGAAAGGTCGAGCCTCAATTCCATCCTCCACTATATTTTAATAAGGTTCCCATAAAAAATGTAACTTCAAATAAACATCTTGGTCTCACTTTTTCTAATGATGGATCTTGGACCACACATATTAACGAAATTATAACAAAGGCGTCTTCTAGATTAAATATTATTCGTAAGTTGAAATTTAAAGTAGACCGTAAATCGCTTGAGCATATGTACTTCAGTTATGTCCGCCCTATTCTAGAATATGCGGATGTGATCTGGGATAACTGTCCAAATTATATGAAGGAAAAACTTGAACACATTAACTATGAAGCCGCACGTATAATAACTGGAGCTACAAAATTGACAAGTATATGTATACTTTTACAAGAATGTGGATGGGAAACCTTAGAGGAACGAAGAAACAAACATAAGATTTTATTATTTCACAAAGTGGTTAACAAAACAGTTCCCGAATATTTATCCAATTTAGTTCCATCCTCTTTCGGACAAACTCAACAATATAGCACTCGGAACAATTCTAATCTAGTTCATGTACATTCTCGTACAGCTTATTATAATAATAGCTTTTTACCTTCAACTTCCAGCGAATATCAAAACTAATGTTTCTGTCAATTCCATGAAATTATTTTTGAAAAACACAATAAATCCTGTGCCATCTTATTTCTATACAGGTTCTAGAATTGGTCAAATACTACATACTAGAATTCGAACTGAGAGTAGTGCGCTTAAAGATCATCTTTATAAGAAAAATAGCGAAGCTAATCCCTACTGTATTTGTAAACTGGTAGAAACGTCCGAGCATTTTTTACTACAATGTTCTCTGTATGAAAGGTTAAGAAATGATTTATTTGTTAACCTGTCTTGTCATTTGAATATTAATAATCTACTCTTTGGTGATTCTAACCTCTCAGATTGTGAAAATGAAAGTAATTTCCTTGTAATTCAAGATTTTATAATAAAATCTAAACGTTTAACACTATAGAATATAAATGAATCTTGCTTTTACTTGTTGCATAATATTAGATTTGTCATTTTATTGTTCATTGTACAAATTGTCACCCCCTTCACTTTGATATGTTTAATTAAACAAATGTGTGTATTACTAATGTGCATGTTTCCTATCCATCTTATATGTATTTTTCTTTTCTTTTCTTTTTGTATCTGGGAGAAGAATTTATATAAGTGCTGCGTCACTTGTTTTCTGATCCCTATGTATGTACTATTGTTATAACTAATGCAATTTATTCAATAAATATTGTTTACACTAATATAATACTATAGATCATCATATTCAATGAGCTAGTGACGACTACAGTATTACGTAATCTCACTACTCAGCGGGTGGCTTATATGACCGTGGGATTTAACTGGTAAAATGCAAAAATAACAGGAGAATGCTAATTTAAAAGGAGAATGATAATTTAACAAGAGAATGAGAATTTAAATCGACAATGCAAAAATAACATGACAAAGACGAATTTAAAAGGAAAAACGCAAATATAAAAAGATTTAGCTAATATAAAAAAATGTGCAAATTTAACAGGACAAATTCAAATTTAGCAGGAGAATCAAAATTTAACAGGAGAATGAAAATTTAACAGGAAAATGAAAATCTAAATCGACAATGTAAATATAAAAGGAAAAATCCAAATATAACAAGACAATGACAAATATAAATAGGAATTGTCTAATTTAACTGGTAAACGCCAATATAACTGGTAATGTTTAATTATTAACATGTTACCAGTTATATTTGCAAAAAAACGAGCATATTTGCAATTACTATTTCTCAGTGAATTTGTCATCGCGGTTTGGCATTGGCTTTCTATCTAGACTTTTCAAGAGTGTACAGTTAAAATCTCCCAGAACTATACTTGTGTTCGCCGGATTCGTCGACAATTGATTGATCAATAAATATTTTCTTATCATTACCCAAATTAGGAACATAACCATTGGACAATGATATACAAGACGGTCTTTCGCTTGTGACTGGAGATATTGGTAACAATATTACTAATAAACAACACGGTCTTTCGCTTGTGAATCGGGATTTTTCGGAACAATATTACTAATATACAGTAGGGTCTTTCGTTTGTATAAAAATGTCCAATCTAATTTAAAGATATTTGATCTGCTTAATAAATAAAGTGGAACAATGCAAAATTCTTACTTTACAATAAACCACAACTTTAAATATTTAAGACAATTAGTTCTTTGTCAAAATGATAAAATAAGATAAGATAAGATTTTACTGATATAAAATCCAAAAGTTGGGATTGTCATCAAACAACAAACAATACATTCAACTACAGTATGCAGGAATACACAAATATAAACATTCATATTATTTACAATGAAAAATATTAATGATATGTCAAGTGTATACAAAAGAGTTTCAGTTAGAACCAATTCATTGTTTGAGCCCGCTTCATTTCACAATAACTTGTCACTACCAGTAATTTAATTTACATATAATTGAAATAGTACGTTTTTTTTTGTATTTGTTCTTGAGTTTTACATTGTTCTTGATTACCATCATAACGTAAGGTGTATTTCTATATTATATATGGTAAAGAATGAATTACAGTACATGTCACTCTGTATATAAAATTACATTATACAATTATGGCCTTCTTAGGAGGTGGACCAAAGCCCTCGGGAAAACAACCCTCACAAGTTGACAATTCTGGATGTCCATCGACTAAGATGGCCATAATCGTTTTATTAACCGAACAACGGTTTTTAAAACTTACAATTTGTTTTGTCAACAACACGACAAGCTCCCCGGGGGAATAGTCATCAATGTTGAGGCTATCGGCATTTGTTTCCAGTAAATACTGCTGCAAACATTTGACTGCGGATTTCGTAGAACGTTTTGTGTTCTCGGCATCCTTTTCAGAGAGGATTTTTGCTATTTCTTCCTCTGAGCTAGCGGCAAACCAGGGGAGGTCATAGAGAGGCAAACCGACCTGCAGTTGCCATATTTTATACACAAACAGACGATTTCCAGTTTGCGGTTATCGCCACCTAGCGGGGAAATTTGGGGTTGTCAAGGGTGATGTCGCAATTGTCAAAGTCATGTGACAGCGGATCGGACCAATCAGAGATACATATATATAGAGAGGTTTAATAATATCTGTTGTATATCATTGACAGACTTTTAAAACTAATTGTTTTATGCTACGGTCCTTCTGACATTCATCTACAACCAGAAGACAATTATTTTTTCAGGTGAGAATATATTTATTACGTAGATTCTTTATAAAACAATTAATATTTGTTTTACTTCTATATAATCTCTCTTAACAGACTTAATACACAGTAATAATAATAACCAATAATAATATTTTATAGTTCACTCACGTCTTGACATTTCACAATATACATATCTGTCTATATTTCTGTATTAAGATTATAACTGTGTAATATATATGATATTGATTAATGGTCCAAGTACTGCTGACATGAGAATGATTGACCTTTGACTTTGGAAGAAAACGATTCTTGTACGAATTAATGCTTGTATATAATGCGCGCGAGTATAAATATATAAATAAATCATCATTTTAAAAGATCAGTGAGGTCCGAACTTTTGGGGTCTAAATATTTACATAGACATCATTATAATACATTTTACATTTAATAATAAAAAAAAAACAATAACTCAGAATTGAAATGCCTATACAATTGGCATGAACCAGAAGAGCTATTGTTATAAATTGGATTAATTATATTTCAGCTTTGAAAACTGTCGGGTAGAATCTACTTTGGCGGACCCCGGATGTCAGATGTTGTAATAATCATCGCGCATGACCCATAACTTTTCATTTCGTAACCATGCGGATATAACAACAAAAGCCGCAATTATTTTGAAAATGACGACCATTTTGTCACCGCTTCGAATCGAGGAGTATAGATATTGAATTTAAATAAGTTTACTAGAATTATTTAATACTGTTAGCAATGTGCAAGACGATTTTACATAAACAAACGTTTTTAAGCATAAGCCGACATGCTTTGTATATGAATAAGAAATATGAAGTTGACCGTTGGGACACAGAAAGCCAAGGCTTCGCCGCCGGCGTTTGAACCATTGAGGTTTGAGAACTCACGGAGTGTTGTAAAATCAGTATTGCATTGTACTTACCCATGCAGCATTCATTTACATGAGGTCGTCCAAACTAGAATTCAATGAAGGGCTATTAGTATTTGTAATGTCTTGCAATATTCTTGGATTTTTAATTTTAGAGTTGTGAATTTCAATGGATATTTCTTCCGATATTAACTTTTGTTTACGTGTTTTTGGATTGTAAATACATTTTATTAATTTCAAAAATTCCAGAAAAGGATCCTCAGAGCCATGTATGTACTTCTTTCTGGCACAGTATTGACTGAAATAGGTATCTTACAAAGACTTTACAGTTCCGTACGTTAGAAGGGACTTTTTGAGTGCTCTCCAGGTACTTTCGGTGGTATTGGTATGGGTTCCGTTATCTAAGTCAGCAAAATTAAGTGAATGGTTAACTTTCAGGTGTTCAAATCCTTCTTGGCCAAGACAGTCATACGCTTTCCAGTAATTAATGATAATAGTTGTTCCAGGTTTAATATTGTCTTTTATTATTTGTAACAGTGTTTTTTGCTACGGTCTTCTACTGTCGCAAAGAAACACTTTTTATTCTCTCTTTCAATGCCTCCAAAAACCCACTGTCCTTCAACGTGTCGACCTCTGTGATATTTTCTTTTTCCGAACTTACTTTCATCTATTTCAACTACAACTCCTTCACCCCCTATCAATTCACTGTCTTTTTCCAGAATTGAAACGCACACTTTACGACAATAATTGTACCAATCAACTATTGTCTGATTGCTTATGGAAAGTTCATGTTTCACAAATTCTTGATCAACATTGTAAATCCAAAAGTATGTAATGCAAAGAATTTGTTCAAGAGTTAAATTATGTCCATGGAACCAAAACCGTTACGTATTGACACTTTCTAACAACATTTTTTATCACTATACACTTACAGAAATATCCGTCACTTGAAACAGAACTACAAAACTACATCCTTTCTGAGTCCAAAATGACCGTGGTTACATTTCTTACATACCTCTCTAGCTAGGTCAGATATTATTCCAAGGCTAATACACCACTGAATAACTTTTTCTGTGTTTTCACAAATATGAAACAAATCCTTCAGTTTTATCGGCATTTGACAGTTATCACATGATAATATTTACTAACAACAGCTGATTTTCGAGTACGTTGATCATGACGTCATACACGAAACCCGGATGGTATGAATATTCATGATACAGAGGTCAAATATTGATCATGTGATGTACCTACCTGAGCAACGAAAGATGGAGATTCTACGACCTTACCTTGGCGTCTATTCTCTTTATTTTGATATTCTGATTTAAACAACTGTTTAAAACAACAGTTTTTTAAAAACAATTGGACCCAGGGAATTTAAATTTTACCTTATTTTTGCGATTTTTTGCCTATTTTTCATTTTCAACTTTTTGGCGCCCACGCTCCTTATATACATGTATTTACTACTATTTCCCGTATTTTTTTGGGGGTCCGCTAAAGTAGAAATACTCCAAACTGTCATTTAAGGAATAACAGTACTGTATTTGAAGAATTGGGGTGTCAATTGTGAATTTGACGGTCGCAAATGCAGTTTTACTGTTATTCCTATTCTTATGAAATTCTCCCAACGTGTACACACTAGTTTGAAAATACACAAATAAATGACGAAATATTGCACTTTTCAAATTCCTTCCGCTAAAAAAATAGTCCGACAATGGTGGAAATATGCGTCATTTCACGTTCCAATACACCATTAAAACAGCTACGCTAAGTTTGCGTCTTCTGTTCATATTGTTGAATTTATAAAGAAATGAAATTTAATCTTGCCCTATTTATACATTGTACGTTCGCAATCTACAGTAAATGTATTCATACTGGTGAAATAATAGTTTATACAGACATATATTGTCACCCCAGTATACCAATATGGCGAAAGTGAAGCTCCTCCTTATCACATTCCATACACAGTGGGAGCGCCAACCACCATTTCCGTACCTCCACTCATGTTACGTATTGTCCACAGATTCAAGGAAGAATACTCCAATATTGGCATAGACGGCGCTCGAGGAGCTTCACGTCATTTATTTGTTTACGTTACATGTGTGTGGTTTTTTTATGAAATAAAGTAGAAAAAATAATATACTATGCATATTTTTTTTAATTTGTTGGTATCTTAAGTATGTTTACTATATGATTGAATCGTACTGATCATTAACTGTGAAATGTATATCTTATAATCGGCTTTGAAAATCGGAAATTGCTTTGATGTTTTTGGAAATAAAATTATGGCGGGTAAATACCCTGGTCTTAATAATAACTGACTATTAAGCATTCTGTTGGTTGTTTAAATATAAAATGATCAAAAATAGATATGAAAAGGATTAGAGATTCCAAAAAAATGCATAATTACCCATCATTCATTGCAAATATGCTAGAGAGGCTGTGTGTAGAAAGGTTAAAATCTATGTTGTTTACATCGAGAAGCGACTAGAGAAAACGATTTTATAAGATCTTTAACTCACTTTAAATGTTTTTTATTTGTTTTACAGTGGATCTGGATTCTGGATACATTCATATTTAACAATTGTTCAGTTATTTATA
>MJUT01057353.1:92940-136067 GCA_002080005.1 Gigantidas platifrons
GTTAGATTTTTAATGTTTGAGAATTTGAATAGAAAAGCTTGGTAACGTATATATTTACACCACCAGGTATTACATTCTTTTGTAGATTAGGGCTGTTTACCTTGATATAGTTGAAAAATTGTTAAATGAAGTACCATCTCAGTCTATCATTCTGATGATATGAAATAATCTGAACATAAGACTAAATTTTATTTATTTTAGCACTGAGTACATATTTACATCCCAAAAGGAAATGTTCCATATTTGTCCTGAATTACACGCTTGTCAAAAACTATTCTGTATTCCTTTTCTTCGGTTTTCGTCAAAAGACTCGTAGTTTTCTTGTCACGACATATAGCTTTGTTCGTGATTGTTACATTTTCTTTTCGTTGTCCAATCACCATGTCTTTAACTGTATCAAAATTTATCGCCAAGGAATTTTTATAATTCAAACTTATTCCTTTGACGACACACTTTGTAGTATAACCTTTTTTCGTTGGTCTAGCCAATTCAAAGGCGTAATTGTTAGGACCAGCGCCAACGAATGTCACTATACTATTACCACCCTTGTGGTCTGATAATTCATCAGTCATATCTCCTAAATAATCACCAAGGGCTGGTTCCCATTCTCCTGTTTTGCTAATAAAAATAACTGAATCGGTATCACAATAAAGAGTTCTTTCATTCAGATTTTCTAAGTAACCGTATAATTTGAGGCGTGCTTGTGCTGTGGTGTAAGCTGCCACAACGACATTTGTTCGTCCAGAAACTTCAACAAAATCATCATGGTAGCACCAATCCATATGAACCATTTCATCGGATACAAATCTAACATTCTTGATTGTTTGGCTGTCACTTGTCATCATATCGAAATACTCGACTGGCTCTGTAACGTATGAACTCTGTGTTAAATTGGACCTCTCGCCGAACTTTCCCCAGAAACTGTAAATAAAATCAATATACAGTATAAGATGTCAATGATGTTTGATTGTAAAACTTTTTAGAGGTTATTGTATATCATAAAATTAAAATCAGATTCAATACGTTTAAGTGGATCTTGAATTAACGAGATAGTTGATAATTTTTTTCTTATATTATATTTTTAGTAGTATTTTAGGAGCATTTTAGGAAAATGAAATTAATTTAATCGTTCGCCTGAAAACATCAGGATAATAAATGCAAAAAATAATAAACTCAAATACCTATTGAGCATTAATTTAGCCAGATTCCTCAAACCAGGATTCCATCGGATGTTGTTTTCATCCAACAATATGCCTTCCTTTTCAAAATAGTCATGCATGTATTGGCGTTTGTCATCATCACTTATACACCATGCAGGCCACCCGCTAGCCTCCTGTTTCATCTTTAAAAATGTGTTCACATACTCTGTGAAAACTCCTCCACATTTTGAAATTGGATCATACTGAGATATTTCGTCAAAATGCCAGACCTCATATATCTTCTGAATTTTGTATCCCTTTTCGATACCTTTTCGAAGTTCATCGGTCACCCAAGTTCCAGTAATAGCTCTCTCTTCATCCGTATGACAGCATTTTGCTTGTAAAGAATGTTCTGTACATGTCCTGCATAACGAAAACATCAACTTCCCATTGATTTTGATTGGTAATACCGGAATGTATAAATTTCTTGGCGGTATGATCTTGCATTTGACAAGTCCTTCGTACTGGCTGATATTGTCAAAATTTTCTGTCACGATTCTCGGGTGCCCAAGCGGAAATTTTCCAGTTTTGTTAACAAACGGATATAGAGAGGTGACATCAACATATTTGATAGATTCTTCATTTGTAGCTTCTTTCAAAAGTCTAAATACTTCTGTTCGCCCACCATAGAATGCGTCTCTGGGCTCAAGTGGGGGTACAATTTCAGAAGTAATAACATGATTGTTAAGTAAAGTGTTTTCTTTGCACTGGCGATCAAAATCACATTCCCACATGCAATTATATTTGTATCCCTGTTTTTCCAAAACAATTTTCTTATCCACAGTTCTCTGATAAAGATCTGAAATGAGAGAATCAGTCACGGGATTCATTGTTTTAGCAGCAAAACATTTTGGACAGCCGTGCCAAAAACAGCGATGGAATTCATACACGATTTTATTTTCGTTGTTGATTTCCAAGTATCCATCTACTGTGTAGGGGCCAATTCTTTTCTCTCCCTTATTCAACGCATGTTGAATTTCGATCTGTTCCGTTTCGGCAACGTAGTTCAGCCACTGAATGGCCTTAATAGATTGCTTTTGTTGTGGTCTATAGCCATGTGGTGGTATGATACCTATACTCTTAGACTCGAGAAAATTTGTCCTAAAAACTAAATTGCAAGCGGAAGCTATGGTAATGCAATTGTCAAAAGGGTCAATCCCTTGATTATTCTTTGATGTTATTTCTATAAACATATTTCGGAATTTAAGACAAGACCGTCTCAAGATGTCGACATCGGATCTGCAGTATCGCACCAGTTCGTTCTGGAAATCGAAATGGTCATGTTGATGATCAGTATACCATGTCATGAACAATTCCCTTTTCTCTGGTTTCATGCCATCAGGTTGGTAATAATTCACATCAGGTAAATGTGACAGCCTAACGTTCTGATTTTCCTTGCGATTGAACAGATGCGGAAAGTATCCTTTACTCAATTCGTTTATCTCAAATGCTTCTGGCAGATCAGCTAACGGCATTGGAAGAAAGTTGATACTATCGAGAAATTTTATTTTACATTGCGGAACGTAAATGGATAGAAATTTGGATCCTGTAGTGATGACCTCTGGTAATATAGAATTCTTGTATAAATACTGCAGAATAGGATAACTGTCATATCCTTTAAAATTATGACAAAGGACTTTGGCCCCATAGGTGTGTTCGGATAAAAGCCACTGACAGAATGTTTCCGTTGTATCAGGTCCACTAAATATGAGTTCATTCTTACCACAGTGATCGCATTCACTTGTCGAATGTAACTCTTTGTCCATACATATAGAACAAACATTATGCGCAATGCATATATTAGGTTGATGTTTGAGGGATCCACATGAACTTGTTCCGCAGTTGCTGCATTTACGGTTCTCACCAGGAGCATAACCCTTCTCGCATTCAAACAATTCATCCTGAGTACACTCAAAATCAAAAATCAAAATCAAAATCAAAAAATATAAAACTCTTTTTCTTGCCAACATCTTCTTCGAAAGATTTGTCTTTTGATACATCGGTCTGGCCATTAACTGGTATCATATAACATTTATGATCTTGATAAAAAAAATCTCTGCAAGTCCTGCAGTAACTTTCTCCGCATTTATGGGGTTTCTTGTGCATGCTGGTATTAATTAGCTGACTGCAGATTTTACACTTGTAATGTGTTTTGCAAGTCGACTTCCCACTTATTGTTGTCATTTTATGTCTGTCAAAGCAATGGTTATTCCTAAAGTACCTATTACAGTCCTCACAATGTATCGAGTTCTCTTCTCCATCGTCATGTACATGGTGACAGGAAGCACAGGGGTTATTACATCTGTGTTTTGAAACATGGTCATAACCCGTTTTGCAACGAACGCAATAATAATTTTTGCAGAGAAAACCCGCCATACTTGTGATGACATCAAAATGATCATCATGATGATAGATGTATAATCTTTTTTCCGTTTCCGGTCCAGAAAAAATGATACCATTAAAATGTTCTTTGGATAGGATATTAATCTGATAATCTTTGAGAACATTCTTGAAATGTTTTGCTTCTTCTATTCCACATTTTGTGAGTGGTACTCCGGTCTTTTCGTGTAGCTGTACTGCCAGAACTTTTTGAATATTTCGTCCTTGCCTAATACTATTCCACTGGTCATGTCCGTCTATGCGTGCTTTTGCAGTAACAACCGCTCTTGCTAAACAAAGATTGTCATTATTTTGAATTCTGATAAAACATCGCTTGTCCTTTATCATTTTGGTTAAATCGACGTAATGACATCTCTTACCAACACCTCCCTGTGGTAAGCTTACATGTATAAGCTCAATGTCAAGGGTTTCGTCTAGAACAAACTACTCGTATGATTGCAGAACTCTTTCGATTTCTGACAGTAGGCGCTCAGCATTTAATTGATAAAGTCTTGTAAAAGGTATGGTAATCGGAAAGTCTAAATCGGGACAAGTCACAGATAATCTGACTAAATCTGACGGAGCCATGAATTGTGTTATATTAACGATAATAGACTGGAACAGTGTTTTCAATGTTTTCAGTATATCGGGAAGATTGTTGACTTCGATGTCCTTGAATGTGATATTATAATTTGTCGTTTTTGTATGAAATTTGGGAATATACGATTCTTTCAATTTTCGTATAGTGTAATAATCCTCGGGGTTGCTTTCTTTAGCAAGTCGTTTCTTTGGTGTTTTTTGTTCATTCTCATCATTTCCTGACGCAGATCGTTTTAAAGCACCAACGGACTGAGTGTAATGATGTTGTCTGTGTCTGTTTAAGCTGTCCGGCCGATTAAATATTTTTCCACAATGAGGACATTCATATGACGACCCACTTTGATGTTTAACCAAATGGCGTTCAAGATTATCTTTTCTTCCAAACTTCTTGTGACATATAGAGCACACAAAACTGTCACGGTGACCAAGGATTCGTCTGTGTTCTGCTAATAGCCCTAGTTTTGAAAACGAAGCTCCACATTGTTGACAGTCATATTTTCGTGACATCTTACCAGGAGGACGTTCCATGGTGAAGTGAAGAAGAATCTGAAATAAACAATATAATATATGTAGAATATTGAATCACACATAAATATATTATTTTTCAAACCAAACTGTCATTCTTATTTTGACTGTCCAGGAGAAAGGATGGAAAATTTAACCTGTCCAGAATGCCACTTCACATTTTCAAGGAAAGATGTAATGTTGAGGCATAAAAGAAATAAGCATGGAATAACTCAACCATATCCGCAAAGCACTGATGCATATCCGCCGCCGCCGCCGCAAAAGGGGATAATACCACCGCCACCGCCGCCGCCGCAGAAGGGGATTATACCACCGCCGCCGCCGCCGCAGAAGAGGAAGATACCACCACCGTCGCCGCAGGAGGAAACTATATTTCCACCACTTCTAACAAGGGGTGAGAGTATCTATGCACCGGAAAAAACAGAGCAATGTGTGTTTAAACATCCCTTTACCATGACGGCAAGCGGGCCGACAGCTTGTGGCAAGACATATTTTGTCAAGTTAATGTTGCAAAATATAAACAAAATGTGTGAACCAACACCCGAGAGAATCATATGGCTTTACAAACGATGGCAACCACTGTATGATGAAATACAGCTTACTGTTATACCACAAGTAGAATGTGTACAGGGGATACCTATAGATGTAGATAAAGACAGTTTTCTTGATCCGAGAGTACGAAACATGATAGTTCTGGATGATCTAATGTCTACAGTGGCTAAAGACCCTAGAATAACGGATTTGTTTACAGAGGGAAGTCATCACAGAAACTTATCAGTGGTTGTATTAAATCAAAATCTGTTCTTTAGTAAGGATCCTACTCAAAGAAGAAATTGTCATTATTTGGTTTTATTTAATAATCCTGTAGATAAACAATCTATCATGACTTTAGCAAGAGAGATGTATCCCGGGAAGATACAATATTTCATGGATAAATTTTCGGATTCGGTTCGTCAACCTTTTGGATATCTCATTATAGATCTTAAAGCTACAACACCAGAGGAACTACGATTGCGAGATAACATCTTTCAGCAATATAACGATTCTTTACCTTGTGAAACTCGTGCTGACACCAGAAAACATTTACCTATATTAAATGAAATACACAGAGATGAACTTCATTTTCTAACGGATTCTTCAAGTGATCAGACGGACGATCAACAGCTGCCAAATATGATTTCATGTGACGATTGTGGCGTAGTATTAGAGAGTTTGCACGATTTACAAAGACATATCAAAACCTGGTGTCCCGAAAAAAATCCACTCAAAAGAAAACAAACAGAAGCTCTTTATGAAGAAATGGAACCAAATAAAAAAGCTAAGGTAGAGCAACCACTCACTACTGTGACCACTATAGAAGAAAACGACGAAGAGGAAGTTTTTCATACTTTTGCAGAAATGGCAAAAGAAGATAATAAAGAAGAACGGCAATCAAAAATTGAAAAATACATGAAGTCAGGATTGTCTGAAGATGAAGCCACGGATAAAGCTGAAGATAAATTACGATCCGACGATTGGAAAATATTTATGAATAAGTACGCTACTTTGATAGGTTATATCATGAAGTTGGAGGGTGGAAAAATACATACCAAAATTATGGACACTGTCAGAATGTATATCAAAGCGGGATATGATGATATAACATCTATACGCATGACTCTGAAAAAGTATCGACACCAACTGGAGGAATATTTGGAGCAGAATGAATATACCGATTCGGAGAGCGAAAGCGATGTTGATGACGACAATGAAAGTAATGACGATAGTGAAGAAGACGAAGACGTTAATGAAGAAGACAATTAATCTATATAATAAGACTTACACGCTAAATCCAGTTATTTTGGCAAGAACTCTTTTCGTGTGAATATGTCTTGGGAATCTTATCTCAAGAAAATATACTATGACCCAGCCAGTCCTGCCAGCTTTTCAGGACCTGCTAAACTATACACGTATGTGAAAAAAGAAGGGAAATATAACATCAGCAAATATCGAATAAAGAAATGGCTTCAAAGACAAGAACCTTATAGTATGCAACGACCATTGAGAAGACCACCTAACAGAACACATATTGTTGTAGCTGGAATTGACGACCAGTGGTCGGCTGACTTAATGGATATGGTCAAATTTTCAAAGTTCAACGACGGATTTGCCTACATTTTGGTGGTTATAGATGTCTTCTCCAAATATTTATGGCTGCGAAAATTAAACACCAAAAAGGGACACTCTGTTGCCCGCGCATTTGAGGATATCTTCAAAGGGGGAATAACACCTAACAGACTTCGCACTGACATGGGTCAAGAATTTAAATCCCGACTGGTACTGTCTGTATTTAAAAGTGCAGGAATTCGACATTTTTATGCCTATAACGAGGTCAAAGCTTCTGTCAGTGAAAGAGCAATTAAATCTATCAAGACCAAAATCTACAGATACTTTGCTTACCAACAATCCTACCGATACATAGATAAGTTACAACGTTTTGCCAAAGGATACAACGATACAATTCATAGCACTATAGATATGCCACCCGCTGATGTCAACAAAGCTAAAGAAGAAAGCGTGCGCATATCAACGTTTTTAGCAAATCATAAAAAGCGGCCAACGAAATTAAAACACTTCAGATTCAGGTTTAAAATTGGTGATAGGGTGCGTATTACACACCTGAGGAATATATTTACCCGCCAATACGACGATAAATGGACAGGAGAAATTTTTACAATCGCACAACGATTCTGGAGACAAGGTGTGCCAGTCTACCGAATCAAAGATTACAATGGAGAAGATGTTAAGGGAACATTTTATCAATCTGAACTACAGAAAATCACGGTGACAGATAATGATTTGTGGAAAGTGGAAAAAGTGTTAAAAACAAAAGGAACAGGACAAAATAAACAATACTTTGTGAAATGGTTGCACTGGCCGTCTAAATTCTCATCATGGGTTAACGCCCGTGACATGGAGGATATATAATTTGTGTTTCATTGCTGGGTAAAATATTTGTATTGTGTTTCATTGCTGAATAAAATATTTGTATCAACTATTTGTCTTTCTTTGTATATCAACACCTCCATTCACACAAATCCTCTCTTCTGCTTATCAGTGAAAATTAAATGACCACTCTATATTGATCCTCACCTTGTCCGATTAAATTTCTAGGTATCTTCTTCACAACATTTTACCTGTAAAAAAATGACCAGAGTCAAATACTTGTACCATCCCATATGTTTAATACTTTATAAGAATAAATGTAATGAGTGTTTGACTGCAAAGTTTGAGAAAAAACTATGCATTTATGTGTATATTTTTCAATGTTAATCAATGAAGAGGTCAGTTTAATTAATATAGTATCCCATTAATGAATTAAAAACATCTGATAAAATGAAGTATACACAAGAGTTAACACAAAGATAGTCATCAGTTCATAAGTGAACGTCAAATAAAAAGAATATAAATAAAAAAGTTGGTATTACATGAACTCCAGATTCAGTGAAACCAGCTACGTCGACAGGGTAAACATAGCCTGTTATGCCAACAGCAACTTCTACGCCTTTCCTTTTAACATTTTACGTCTAGCCCGGGAAGTTATCTTGTGATATACATTAAAAACAGAGAGAACAACAACAAAAATACTATTTTTTTTTTACTACATCACACTTTGATCTTTTCGAAATATCTGAAATAATCCTGTCAAGAAAAAAGAAAAGCTTACATACTTTGTATAATTTGTACTCCTATTTTCAAAGATTCATAGCACATCCATAACTGTCCGTGTGTTCGTATCCAGTTCAAAATTTAAAATGACTTTGCCTTTGGGTTGGCGCAACATTCAAATGATAATGTTATGAATTCAAATTAATGCAGTCTTGCGTTACTAAGCATTTATGAAATGCCGAGCTATTTAAAATGGTCAGTATGACCGATTGGTTTTTTTTTATTTAGATAAACAGATACATGCACATACAAATGATTTTAGTTTATGTACTCAAACTGTTAACAACCATAATTAATGAATAATGTTGAATTAAAGACAATAGAATTATGAAAATAAAAAACACTTATTACTAGTACATCTACTATCACATTATACATATTTTTATTACCGGTCATATGATTCAATCTTGTCTTGCGTTACTAATCATCTTATGAATTTCGACCTATTTAAAATTTAAAATTCAAATGGTCAATCTTCCCTACGGGAATATTTCATCAAAATCAACAAACATTCAAAATCTAATGATATTTAAATCTTCAAGTCTGTTGTGTTCAAATAGCACCACTCGGTACCACCGGGTGCTCTCCTCGTAACGAAATAAACCACCCAGTACCACCTGGCGCTGTCCATATACCAAGTTGGCTTTTCCCTCCACAATCCTATGGGGATTTAACATTACAAAATCTGGTCTATATGTATGACCTGTACTACTTAATATCCCAAATGATATCAGATTGAATTCTTCAAAAGGTTGTTTTAAACGATTTTTAAATAGACATTTGGGTAAAAAATCATATCACTTTAATTTTAGATCATGAAAAGAGCAAATTAATTTTGCGCTTACGTCTCAAATGTAACCCCTTTAAAGATCATCTCTTTAAGAAAAAAAAACATTATTGATTCAGGTCTATGTACATGTGGAAAAATAGAAACTACTGCTCATTACTTACTGCACTGTCCAAATTATATATTTATAAGAACGAAACCATACAAACTCTAAGTACTATGGATGTACAATATTTAATATTTGGTAACAGCATAAACATGATAATGAAAACAGATTAGTATTTGAAACTGTAATTGGTAATTGCCTTTCTACTTCTTTTTATATATTATGATCATACTAATAACCACTGTTTATCAATGTTATCAATATCTAATTAGAGAGACAGATTAACATAAGTTTAATATTTTGTTTCTGAATCCCATTGAACATTGTAAGTATATGTATAGTTGAATAATTGTATGCTGAAATTTCATTAAATAAATATTGTTTAAGCTAAGAATACGTAAATATCAAATTGACCAATAGGAAGAACGATAGATTCATTTGCAAACCTTTTCCTGATAATTTTGTTTTTATTTTAACTGTCGGATTCTTGCGTTTTAATTGATTTATTTAATAAACGTTAGAGAAAACCCACAGGGCAATAAACAGAAAAGCGGGGACAATACAGAGAAACTGGCAACATAGGGTACACAGGATGAAGAAAGCCACAACAAAAGCACAATATAATATGTGCTTCAAAGTGACAATTATTCTTTAAACTATATTGATGAGAGACACATGATTGTTACGATTGTTACTTGTTTGTAGTTATTATTTTGAGGGGTCGGGCATACCGATTAAGCAGTCTGTAGATCTAATATAAACGTAGTTTATTATATTCCTGTTATCACCACATTCTTGAGATAGAAGGGCGTGTATTTATTCGAAATAAGTTAAGATTAGTTCAGGAACTGGTGCGTCTCGTATCACTTTGATAACATTAGCTGAAGTAATAGCTGAACACCTCATGACGATGGTATTAAGATGAACAGTAATTAAAGTAATCGAGGAGCGTGTTAATCTTTAGTTTTATGTGTATGTTTTGTAGATCGTTGCTTGTACTTTGTCTTTTGGTCATAGTTTTGTCTGTTCTTCTTCGACATACGGATTCTGATTACTCTTTGGTATCTTCAAACTCTTCTTGTTAACTTTGGGCTTTAATGGAATATCTAAAAATTCTGAAAAGCTCACTTACACCTATATATCCTTAAAATTAAGTCTATGGAATGGAATACCATGTATATTGGAAAAAATAACACAAGGACTAACAAGTATAACAAGGTTTCTAGTTTTCAATCCACCTACATCAGGCTTCAATTAAACACATCTTTCTGACCGAATTACGTGCTAACATTTGTGGTTAAATGTAAACATACCTTCATTACATGCTTGCATGGTCGTATCATTTCACTAAGACGAGGGAGGGGGTTGGGTCCATAAAGCAAATTTAGCCCCAGCCACTTTTTATTGAAGTGCCTGTACCAAGCCATGAAAGAATGTGATCATGTATATGTGTGTCAGGTGTATCGATTGTGCCTCTTTATAAGATTTTGATATTTGATTTTGGTATTGTTCCCTCAGTGTGGTAATTTTTTTCTTTCTTTTTCACTATATACTGGTACTATTTGTGTTATAATCATCATGGATCATAGGAAAAGTAAGAAATATATCTCCATAATTCTTTTTGGGGTAGAAAGTTTTTTTTCTCCTTTAGAATGTGCATACGTGTACCGTTAAAAAATAATTAATCAAACTTCTTCCTATTGTGAACCAATCAGTGTTGTTTAACTGTAAACTTACATCTGTTTCCCAGGTTGAGCAACAGCAGCTGTATGAAGAGGCAATTGCCCAAATCAATTCCACGAAACCAAGGAATACCACAAACGATGGCAACACAGCAACTCCACCACTGTCTATGCCACGCTAAAATAATATCCAAAGTTTCAAGATACATGTAATTAAATTGCTTAGACCCTTTGGTTTTATTACCCTCAAACACTTTTATATTATTTGGCTTTCCATTCTTTCGATTTTGAGCGTACCGGATGAAGGTTATTCCAGAAGCGCACCAAAATTAATGTCTACGTTTTAACTACATCTACTCGTCAGAACTCACTGAACCAAATTAAACCAAATATGGCATTTGAGATATCCCTTTTCAATAGGTGTCTGACAACCCCGTCCTCAATTCAAGATAACGGTCGTTACTAAAAATATAATTTCTTGATATGATTATTACCGTTTTATATTAAGTCAAAATGAACATAAATCTAATTGCATCTGTATGACAATGAGTAGTTCAACATAACTTCCGAGTTTTTCGGTAAAATGTTTCTTCGATCGATTGATGCCGATTATGAAAATTAGGCATATATTGATAAACGATTACAAATAAATCTACTCAGAACCAAGTATATAGTACTACTATATAAATCCTTGTTAGAACCTACTGAACCAAACATTACATTTGACATCTACATTTTTATAAGAAGTCAAATTGGAAATCACCTGAGCAATTACATGTTTCTGGAAGCTTTTAGTATCTGGAATTAAGATTTTAATGAGTCAGCATTTTCTTTCATTTGGTTTTTATTGTACTTTAATTGTAATATCCTCCTGTCCAGATTTTAAACAACATTCAATGTTTATTTCCTTGATAGTGTAATCAATCGACTTTTATTTTTGCAATAGACACAATGCATTATTGCTTTCATCCCTCGTTAATTATTAATGCACATCATATGAATGGTTATTATCATATTAAAATTGTAAAACATGGTTATTCCAGAGTGAATATTATATGTTTGAATAATTTACCTGGAGAGCTGCAGCAATTACTAAACCTAAGAGAGTCGGAATAAACAATAATGCTCCTAAGATACAACATACCATGTAGGTAATTTTCTGAAAATATGAAAGAAGTCATTTTTGCTGGTAATCTGTTGATACCAGTAGTAATATATACCATCTTATGGACATTGATTAACTAATTATTAACAGATTCAAATCTTCACTGCGGAAACACCGCATCGGTGGTGTAATGGTTAGAGTGCTCGCCTCGAGTGCGATAGATCGTGGGTTCGAGCCCCGGTCAGGTCAAACCAAGGACTATAAAATTGGTATTTGTTGCTTCTCCGCTAAACACACAGCATTAAGGAGAAAGATCAAAGACTGGTTGGCTCGGAATCAGAATAATGTATCCGAGTCGAGTGACATGTCTACCCGCGAACTGTTGTTTCAGTAAGCTAGCTCTATCAAAATTCACCTCAGCGTGTTGGTCTAGTACAAAGCCTCATCATCATCTCATTGAAAATAAACTTGTTCTCGCGATGATATAGCTGAAAAATTGCTGAATTGGCGTGAAACTATAATCACTCACTCACTCACTCACTCACTCACTCACTGCGGACACCCTATTTCAGTAGTGGAAAATAATATAAGTAAAACAGCCACACCATTTTATCGTAATTTAAATTGACTTGAATGATAATGGATCACATATCAAGTAAAAATTGTCTTAAAATATTGCAAATGAATCAGAAACTGTATATCAACGAAACAGAAACGACAGTGGAGATATTCTTTAATAAACCACTTGTAATAGGGTTCATGTAAAACGTTCAAGTGATGCTTATATATCGAGCGTCCCTTTTGCAAGTAGTATACCTGGTATAAGCCTGTCTCCTGTAATGAAAATCACGTGACTTATTCTAATCATATTTAGTTAAAAGCGAAGCATTGTTATATGGTATGAACTAATATTTTATAGACATTACCAGGGATTCTTATTGTTAAAGTTGAAGTCACCAATTAAAACAATTCACAGTGGCCATCATGATTTGGTTAAGCGTTACGTAATGCATGCATAACCGGTAACCACGGGTATGCTGTGTTTGTCGTAGTCAAATGCGTGCCATTGTCCTTCACGACTACCTACCGGATTTTTAATATGAGTAACACGACGGAAGCCACCAATGAAGCAGGAGCTGCTAACCGTTCCGGAGTACTTGAATTCGACCCGGTTTATAGTGGGGTTTGGGTTGCTAAAATTTGTCAATTACATGTCTCCACGTTTTTAGTTCCTTGTTGCGTCCGATACACATCAATATAGAAACAATTATCGATTCGTCGACTTCATTTATTTTGTAAGGGATTCGTGTTTTATTTATGTTTTCTGTATTTTTTGCATAAACTGCACGATTTTCATGTCAGTTGATGTTTATGTCATTTAATAGTAACACAATGGATGTCACTAGTGCAGTAGAAACATCACCCCTTCTGGAACACTTGTATATACCCCAGGTTTCTAGTAATGGGGTTCGTGTTGCTCAATCTTCAGTTCCTTTTTATGGTCTAATCATTGTTTTTCGTTTTGTCTTGTTTCTTTCCGACCATTGGATAGTATTTCCTTCAATTTACGGCTTCTTGGTACCCCTTTGGTATCTTTCTTTATTTTTTTTTATCAATTTCTTACCCAATCCACTGTGTCATAATTCTTCTTAATTTTAACGTTTCATTGCATGTTTTTTTTTCTAGTGTACTTACTAAGCACCTCCATTTGCTTCTACAATTCTGTGTCATACAAAATGGAAATATCCCCGTCAAGATATACTGCAAAATAAACAGAAGAGAATTGATATAAAGTTATTAATTGACATGTCCTGAAACAAAATAGATATTAAACTCAATTGATATAAATCGCTGTAAATATATTTTTTGTTTGTTTCCTGGTTTTAAGCAAAGTTATAAAACATTGAAAACAAGAATACGCTTTTTTATTTTGATTTGTCGATATCCAACAGTTTCTGTTAAGTTTTTCTTACATTAGTTTCATATGGCTTACCCACTGCTCTTCATACATTTTTATTATCACTTCCTATATCTGCAACTGGTGTCGCCG
The DNA here is from genome assembly GCA_002080005.1 of Gigantidas platifrons. Taxonomy (NCBI): domain Eukaryota; kingdom Metazoa; phylum Mollusca; class Bivalvia; order Mytilida; family Modiolidae; genus Gigantidas; species Gigantidas platifrons. Next base: position 107,082 of record MJUT01057353.1, read on the forward strand.
TGTTCGTGATCGTGTGGTAATTGGATTGTTGTGAGTTCGAATCCCCCTAAGGCGAGGTGTACTCAACATTATTTGATAAAGTTTGACAGTGACTTCCGACAGGTCAGATGGTTTTCTCCGGGTACTCCGGTTTCCTCCACTAATAAAGCTAACCGCCACGAAATAACTGAAATATTGTTGAAGGTGGCGTTAAACACCATAAACATGAACTAAACCTAAACCAATATATGCAACAGAAACAAATTTGTTAAAGATATTTTATTTGTACAAAAAGACAAAATGGATAAGACACAAGTAATACAAACTTATGAAGTCTTCTCTGATTTACAATTTTAACTTGATATTGTATATGAGCATGCACAGTACAAAAGAATAAATATACATTAGTATGCGTATTCACAGTAACACAACAGGGGACGTAACCGCCACACGTATAGTTGTATAAAAGTAGTTCCGGTGGAAAAAAACTGATATTTCACATGTGAGAAACCGGAATTTTTTCACGGATAAATCCCCATAATTCACACCTATCTATATAATAAATTACAATTATTAAGTTAAATTTTAGTAAACCAGATCCAAAAAACATGCTGTAGTGGTGGATATAAGATTTCAACATCTGACACAGAGCTTAAATGAACACCTGGCATAGCCCCAAAGTCTATAGAACAGGAAAACACTGACATTAAAGAAATTAAATAAAAACAGAATTTAATGTTCATCTTTTTGAAAAAACACCCAACTTATCTTCGGATCGTGTAAGACAATTGATGACTTCTGATTTCAACTAAAGTTATCTTCCCTCAAACATAGGCGACCATTGGTTGTAATGTTTATGTCTTCCCTCAACCATAGGCGACCATTGGTTATACTGTTTATGTCTTCCCTCAACCATAGGTGACCATTGCTTATAATGTTTATGTATTTCCTCAACCATAGGCGACCATTGGTTATTATGTTTATGTCTTTCCTCAACCATAGGCGACCATTGGTTATAATGTGTATGTATTTCCTCAGCCATAGGCGACCATTGGTTATAATGTTTGTCTTCCCTCAACCATAGGCGACCATTGGTTATAATGTTTATGTCTTCCCTCAGCCATAGGTGACCATTGGTTATACTGTTTATGTCTTCCCTCAACCATAGGTGACCATTGCATACAATGTTTTTGTATTTCCTCAACCATAGGCGACCATTGTTTATTATGTTTATGTCTTTCCTCAACCATAGGCGACCATTGGTTATAATGTGTATGTATTTCCTCAACCATAGGCGACCATTGGTTATAATGTTTATGTCTTCCCTCAACCATAGGTGACCATTGGTTATAATATTTATGTCTTCCCTCAACCATAGGTGACCATTCGTTATAATATTCATGTCTTTCCTCAACCATAGGTGACCATTGGTTATAATATTTATGTCTTCCCTCAACCATAGGCGACCATTGGTTATAATGTTTATGTCTCTTGGTTATAATGTTTATGTCCTTTGGTTATAATGTTTATTTCTCTTGGTTATAATGTTTATGTCCTTTGGTTATAATGTTTATGTCCTTTGGTTTACTTGCTCACAAAGACTTGATTTATTTAGCTTTCCTATCATTGATTATGAACGTACCTGATGATGGTTATTACAGTAACGCACCGTGTGTACTGAATTAGATATGTACGTTTTTATTCAACTCGACTTCGTCTCGGTGAATACTAGTTACTTTGATTTATAAATCCCCATCTCAAAAATCATTACATTGTGATTGTATAATACTAAAAAATAATACCGTTGTAATATATATCTTCTTCTCACCACAGCCACACTGTATTACGTTTTTGTTCTCGATTGTTTTGTCCTTGCGTTGTACTATAATATATGGTAATGGTGTTTATTTACGAGCATTTGTATTACTTGGTGAATGCTAAGTGTAGGATGATCACCATTTCGAGGAGATTAATATCAAAGTAAACGGCACTGTTCCACATGGTTGGGGATTGAAAAAGCTTTGGAAATCTACGAATACATGATCATCAAAAATTGATTGACTGATTGATTGATTGATTGATTGATTGATTGATTGATTGTGTTTAACGCTATTTCCAGCAATATTTTAATTAAATCATGGCGACCTGTTTTAGTGGTGGAAGAAGCCGGAGTACCCGGAGAGAACCACCTACCATGGGCAAGCAACTGGTAAGCTTTATCACTTGCGGCTATGAGTCAGTCGAGTACACCCTTTCTGTAATTCACAAAACCGAGTGCGAACCCACGCCGTATTGGTGATAGGCATGTATGAGTTGTTAGATAATCCAACTACCTAACTCATTGAGCCACCGGGCCATTGATCTTCAAACATGGTTTTGAAACAATTGAAGAAAAAAAATATTATATTTATAATAACAGTTTTTTCTCTTCATATTGTTTGACATTTACAACCGTACGTATTTGTTTCAAAACCAGGTAATGCAAGTATAATCTGTTCAAAAATTGAAACATTTCTTATTATTTAATTTTTAATTATTCCTCGATTTTAATTTCGATTATTTCATTGGACTATTTGAAATTGTCGTTGGAGAATGAATATGCTGGTGACGTTACAATACCAACATAGGTTATTAAGCATAACCAATGTTGCTCCAGGCGGAACAGCCAATCAGATTGCAGTATTCACATAAAATTAGATTATTTCAGATTAGTGCGAAAATAATATACATGTATTTATGTCTTCTTTCACTAGCTATTCTGTATATATATACTAGTATATATGTCCATGGATAATACACCAAAGGCGTATAGCAACCAGTTGGCTTGTGCCGGTTTGATCTTTTTAATCCGTAGGTCAATAGTTATTTTGTCAACAGGTACACCTTTTGACAGCTGAGTAGAAACCTGTTCAGAGTACCAACTAATGAATTTCTGTTTCAAGATGGATTGAAGTTTTCCATTTACGGTGCGATCACACGGCTGAAGTTCCTCAGTTGTACTAGGAGGAACAAACACAGTACAGATTCGGTTTTTATGAGGTAGAGAAATAAAGTCCTTGTTCTGATGTGAACACATCGAAAATTGCAAGGGCATAGGCTTTGCTCCTACCGGAACGACCGATTTATTTTCTTACTTTGTCAAAGTACGGGATCAGAATCGATTTGGCGTATTCAATCATGGTTTCACTAGTTGACCAGTGGTTTTGAGAATGTGTAACATTCCAGTCCTTTGGAAATTTGTAAGAAGGATGACATCTGTTGGTAGTACCTTTATAAATCAACTGAAAAGGTAGCAATGAACCAGTTAAGGAGATTCCAACCACGCAGGTTATCTCTCTCTTGTCGTTTTAAGCCACAATACTACAATCCTGGGATCCCTTTTCCTGTAAAGTCCACTCACTTGTAGGGACCATTTTAAGACCCGTCTGGTCAAAGTTTATAATGAGTTCATGCGGTATATTATATTCCATAACACATTTGCCAATTGTGTCAAGATATTCGGGTTTCAATTTGTCAAAATCTTCCAGTAATTTCTGGCAGTTTTTGTCCCCTTCCTTTTAAATTCTCCCTCTTGACATTGTCCGAATTTAAATCATTTATATTCTCTATCAATTGGCTAAATAAGAGACAAATCAGTATATATAGGATTGTTTGCTCGCAGTAACTTCATATTTTTTATGCGAATGCAAAATTTTATTAATTAACAATTGTCCTACAAATAATATTTTAAATTATTACATAAATCAAACATTGTCAAAGTAATCAATGCTGGACTTCAACACCTCCTTTTGTCCTCAAGTCACTGTGAGCAATCTCGATACATTATCGTATAAACGTCCCATTTTATACTCCCATTTAATTAACCGCCAAAGCTTATCCCGTGCAACTACATGTAATACCATACAAATGATATATATCAAACAGACCGATCATTAATTGACAAACGAACAGACCGCATTAAAAATGGAAAACCCCAATAGACAAAAATAGAAATACATTTAACAAGATTCATTCGTCTCATAAGCGATATTGCATAATCTCGGCTAATATCTAAATGTCCTCCGTTTTCAACCAGTAACGCACGATTTTCGGCTTCAACAATACCACGGGCAGCAGCAAAAACTATAGTTGTATTCACAACACCTTCCGAAGCACATAAATTTTTGACAAACATTTTAACTTTGTCATCTAGGTTTTCTCCCAACATAAATGGTCTGCCACGTACTTTGGTAGGCATTTCTTTGATTTCGGATACAATTCTATGTTCAATGTTGATATTAATCGTTTTACGTTACTCATCTCTCATGCTGCGGATTGTTGTTTCGGACACTCGTTTTCCGAGGTCACTTGAAAGTTTTCTTGACGCTTCTTCGGCGATTTTTGCAAACTTTGCACAATCTTCTGGTGTGTATGAGCCATATTCTCCTCGCTTCCTTTAACCCGGCCTGCCTTGAAGGTGATGATTTTGGCGAATCGCTTAAGTTTTTGATAGCTTCATTTGCCGCTGTAATCGCTATTGCATCGTCTTCGGATGTTGCACGGCTTGGTGAAAGCAACCCAGGAGAAGATGTTTCACGTAGTTTAGAACTTGTAATCCATTTTAACAGAGACATGTTTATAGTAGTTGATGCAATGAATGAATGACAAATTTAAGTTCACAAAATGTAATTACTACTCACTGTCATTTAAAACATTATTGATTTTTCCATCGGCGATCGTTTCATTACTTGTACTATTGAGTATTGGCCATTATGAAGTGTCATTTTAATAATATTTTATCAACCTTAAAACCACGAAAATTAATCCCCACGAAATCTGGTTTTGATTCAAAGCCACGAAATTTTAACCCCACGAAAATTATAAAGTCTGAGGGAATCAACCAACCAGAGAACTTAATAGGTAACGGATGGTCGAGACATGACGATGCAGCACAAATAAAATAAATTATAGAAGTCAAGAAGATTGTGCAACGATACCGATAAAGACGTTAATACCTTGTCAATATATTTTTGTAACATCTTTATCGGTATCGTTGCACAATCTTCTAGACTTAAATATATTAACTTAAACTTCTAACAGTCTTCACTGTAAATAGATATGTTGCTTACCTATCCAGATGGAATTAAGCATGCGATATCAACAGCAAGCATAAAGGAAGCATCGAAATATGTGGTGCATCTCTTGTAGTTATAGTATGAATCAACAACATAGTTGTCGGAACAATCATTGTTGATATTTACACCATCCAAGACAATTCCCGCAAAACGCAGAACACCACTTAATATCCCTAAACCTATCTGTATACCACCAAGGATATGAAATGTTCTGATTGGATAAGCCCGTTCTTCCGGTGATGTTTGTATTGCAGAATTCATTCCTATATTTTGTTGTAGCTTTTGTTCTCAACTATATCTATTGCTCTGCAAGTAAATGATATATCAGAGTTTTCCTGTTGAATTCAAAAGAAGTTACAATTTAATTCTAAATAAGATGTAAACAGGTAGGACGCAATACTACAAAGGTACGCCTACAAGTGTGCTCCAAATACAGCTAAAACATCATTACTAAGATCAAACATACCATTTAAATCATTTCAGTCCTCTATATAGATGTAATGTAGGTATGAAATGTATTTTCAAGTCTCCTTTAGACAGAAAACCATTGTTATTAAACATTGGTCACGTAAATATGATGAATAAATGAATCTGGCTTTTTAACAACACATACAGCATCGTTGTAAAACAATGTAGGGATCTTTTCATAGTTAGTTGAAAACGCATCGATGGTGTAATGGTCATCGTGATCGCCTCTAATGTGGTAGATCATGTGTTAGAGCCCCGGTTGGGTCATACTTAAGACTATAAAATGTGTATTTGTTCCTTCTCCGCTAAGGGAGCGTCATCAAGGAGAAAGAGCAAAGACTGGTTGACTCGGAATTAGGATAGTGTGTCCGAGTGGAGCGAGATGTCTACCCGCTGACTGTTCTTTCAATGATCTAGCACTATGAAAATCCAACTGAGTGTGTTGGTCTAGTCTTGTTCTCGTCATAATAGGGCTGAAATATTGCCCACTTGGCGTTAAATAACAATCACTCACTTAATCACTGTTTAGAAGTTTGTACTTGTAAAATGCAGTTCATTTCAGTGTTGAGATGAGATATGTCATGATATAGTTAAGATATTCGTTAACTACAAACTCATGAATATTTGCGGAGAGGGGTATGGTATTTAACGCCACTTTCAACAATATTTCAGTTATATCGTGGCGGTTCGAATAGCATACATATTAATTTAAAGAATAATATATGTTTTTAGCATGAAATAATTAATAATAATAATAATAATAATCAGATACAACCCTACCTTTTAAATCTCGTGTTATCACTATATTATTCTTTGATATTGACAGAAGAAGATATCTATGCTATGTTGAAAAGAATATTTACATTGTGACTGTAATCTACATTATCACGATGTAGTTTTCGTTATCACTGTCAAATCGACCTATTCTATTTGTATTTTAAGTTATCCAATTGAAAAATAAAATACCACAGATTGCAGGATCGCTGACTTCCCATGCCTGTTACAGGCACTTCACTAAAACGTGACGGTATCAAACTAGTTTTCTTATTAAAGTAAAAATACATAATCTTGGCGTAGAACATTGAATGAGCCACCTTCGTCTTGATACAATTAATAGATACATGTATAGCTTCATTTTATGGAAATGATTAACCAAAACTACTTAATATCATCCATACGAAGGAAACCCATAAGTTGATTATGTTGTAGATTAACGAATATTTTTGTCATTGCCGACGTCGCAAAATGAATTTCATTCAAATAACTTGACTGTTCCAGTATCTCTTTTGAATTGTTTCAAAAAACACATAAAAAATATTTGTACCGTTACTGTATATGTTGTCGCAGATGAACGTGGTTCAGTGGGCTCAGCAAGCATTCAGCCATATCGTTTTATACAGATTTGTGTATATATATATATATATATATATATGTGTGTGTGGTTGTGCGTGTGTGCGTACGTACGTCGGAAAACTTATCTGCATGCAGCTTCTTTACGGGTATCTCTAGATAAAACTTTGTGTTCAATATATATTCCAGCTTGTAGTCTTTCTCAGCCTAAACATTATCTGAACGCTTTCGACTAATATTGTTATCCTAATCATGACATATTTTAGACATTCTTACCATTGTCTGAAAGGCTTTCGAATAATATTGCTATACCAATCACGACATATTTTAGACATTCTTACCATTGTCTGAACACTTTTGAATACTATTGTTATACTAATCACGACATATCTTAGACATTCTTATCATTGTATGAGTAGACGTGAAGACGTCTCGGCATTCTTAATATTGACCGAATACTCACGAAAGATATTGTTTAAATAATCTGCAAATCTTTAGCATTGTTTAATTAATCTAACTACTTTACTGATATTGCAAATATTGTCAATACTGTCAATAATGTATTTCTAAAGAGTACATACAATCAAGACAACTCTCCTGATGTGAGAGCATTAACTCATTTGAGTTCTCTACACGTTATACAACTATTACTCAATCTAAACTGAGATACCTTATAGATCTAATTGATTCTGTTTTGTTTCATAAAAAAATGACAAGCGCTACGATTGCTATTACATGTTTTATTTGTTATTTGTATTTATTTACGTTTACTTGTGATCAACACGATTTTCATTTTACATGGTGCTCGTGTAACACGAAAGGTGCCACTAGTGAAGCAGGAACTGTCTACCCTTCCGGAGCACCTGATTGCAACACCGTTTTTTTTAGTGTGGTTCATGTTGCTGAGTTCTTAGTTTTCTGTGTAGTGTTTTGTAGATCATTATTTCTCTCTTTTCTTCTTTTGACTATTGTATTGCATGTCCTTCTTCTATTTAAGGCTTCTGATTATCTAACTTCTGATTATCTATCTGGTACATTCAAACTTTTCGTGGAACACCTATCTTATTTAGGAAGGGACAAATAATATCATGTAGAAAATCACTCTTTCTTTTTAACAAACGTTTTCTGAAAATCTTTAGTTTTCTGTGTAATGTTTTGTCGAATGTTGTTTGATTTTAGTCTTTTTTTCATCTGACATTTGTATTTTTGTTTACAGTGGTGATAGGCACTGATTGGATATGTAATTGTAAATCAAATTACCATATCATCACGGCTACGACGGCCCTCAGTGGAAAGTGTTTTTCATCCATAATCGAAAATCACTATAACACTGCCTGACAGTTTTAGCAAATCAGAAACGAGAAACACAATTTGGAAATTAAAAATGCATATCAAAGATCAATCAAAACGACACCATTGAAATAAACATCTCTTTAAATGTTAATGCATGCGGTGGACACAAATTATATAATGCAAGGTATTGACAATTAAAAAAGTAATTTAATTTTCATTCAACTAACCATTCAATAATAGCTTGTCTGGAATTTTGGTAATTAATCATAAACTGTGTTGTATATCATTATGATGATTAACTTGTGTCTATCGCGTGCCATATTTATATACCTACCCGTATAAACATGTTTTTGAAGTTCTGCATAATATCATTTAAATCTTATATCTTGTACATTTGCATTATCTATTCCAAGCCAAGCAAGTAAAGACTTAGATATCATATTAATAGCGCATGACGCGTTTATTCGATTACTTTCATCAGGTAGGCTCATTGAAGCCGAAATATTTGAAAGCGAAATAATTTTAAAATCTTTGGGAGCAAGAAAACCAAAGGGCCTAAACGGGATAAACAAACACTGATAAGGTCACATATGCCCCAGGGAGAATTACCTTAATTTTAATAATAATTGCATTATTTAGGAACTGCAAATTTTGATAAAAGAAATGAGGGGGAAAAGTAATGCAAACATTAATTGATCGAGGTGATCATGCGTGTAACATTTTTTCCCCATCGAAGTCCCTCCTCCTGTGCACTTCAATATTCTAGTTACAAAACTAACACGTCTTAGTTCACCATGATAAATTCTTTTTTGTTACATTTCAATACATATTGAAATGGATTTCCTATCAATTCTTTTAGACCTCTGTGTACTTTAGATAACACTAATGCTAGTACCATACAAAACATATTATTACATAGATAAAATACAAAACATATTGCATAGATAAAACGCAATAAAATGTACATTTAATAGAAACATATATTTGATACAGTGAAAGCTGTCTGAAGCGAACGTCCTTCCCACCGACTTTTGGGTTTGGGATAGATAGATGCTCGGTTTATACAGGTTAAATTAACAATGATTTCCTACATAGGGACTAATTTGCTTACAGTTCGCTTTATTTTGGATTTCGATTTATTCGTTGTTCGGTTTAGAAGGCTTTCACTGTATATTGAAAGTAAGAGCTTTTTAGATATCGATATAATTTATATAGTATATTTACATTGGCTATTATTTATCATGATAAAAACTTGTTCCTGATTTTGATGTTGCTAAGTAAAAACAAAAGTAGTTGTGTTGGGTATTTGATTTACAACATTTGAACAGGAAAAAGGAAAACTGTAAGTATTGTCTAGGGTTATGGTTATGGTGTTTAATGCCACTTTCAACAATAGTTCAGTTATATCGTGGCGGTCAGTTTTATTGGTGGAGGAAACCGGAGTACCCAGAGAAAACCACCGACCTACCTCAAGTCACTGACAAACTTTATCACATAATGTTGGTTCGAGTTATTACAATATGATTGAACGACTGACTCAATAATGACCAGACATAAATTATTATGGCTAAACTTGTCAAATCATGGCTAGCTATTATTCGAATCATGAAATAAATGTTAAAATATCAATTATCCTAATTCAAAATCATTGACATATCGGAAGACTTATTTAGTTTGAGGGGCCCGGGTGGCTCAATGGGTTAGGTCGTTGGATCTAGCAACTCATACAAGCCTATCACCAATACGGCGTGGGTTTGCGCCCGGCTTTGTAAATTACGAAAAAGGTTGCACTCGACTCGCAGCCGCATGTGATAAAGTTTTCCAGTTGCTTGCCCATGGTCTGTGGTTCTCTCCGGGTACTTCGGCTTCCTTCACTACTAAAACTGGTCGCCATGATATAGCTGAAATATTGTTGAAAGTGGCTTTAAAACACCAAAAATCAATCAATCAAATCAATCAATATTTAGTTTGAATGATATTTCAAGCTAATTCCTTACAATTTTTCGGTTGTTCCACATTTTCCCAGGCGACGTAATTACCATAGCTCAAAAGTTCAAATCTGACACATCTAAGTTTTATTAAAAATTCTTGTTCGCAAACTAGCAGTTAAATTAGTACATGTACATTTATATTTCATTTAATCATATATTAATATTTCATGTTCAATATTTGATTCCAATATGTTGATGACAATTAATTACTTTGGATCTAAATGACTAATTGATATCAAATCTGTTAGATATATCAGCTATGATTTTTTTTGTCCACATAGTAGTGATTTTTGACCAATAGATTTCACTTTCCTAGTTTGTAGTAAGTTAACTACGGTCATTCCTTGACCCGCCTATTGTACTGTCCATGTTTATGCTTTCATTCTGTTTTTGATAGTATGTTGTCTTTTTGAGTGAAAGTGAATCTGTACAATTTTATTGTCGTTTATTTATATTGCCGTTGGAGATCCAGTTATCAAGAGGGGAAGCTCAGGATCCCATTAATCGGTTTAACACTGCCACACTTCTGTGCCTTTCCCAAGCCATAATGTGTATTTCCAACGCCAGAGGTCGTGAACTTTTCATGTTCAGTGAGTTAAGTTCGTCTTGTTGATATTGGCAGGATTGTTGACTATCACTGGTTACACTTTTTTTCATATAACATGCAATATATGTATTTTTGTCCATTGTTTTTGTCGCTTTGCTTTAAATCTTTTTCTATGCCTTTTCTCAACATTTTCTCCGTCATGCCTTAACTTACGCATAGAAATTGACAGTCGGTTAAGAACGATGCAACAAAAGAGATGATTTCAATTTTCCCGTTGTAAACTTTTCCACCATATATAGCAACATTCCAGTAGCACCTGCATGTGGAGTATATATCTAACAGTTGATACGATATTCCAGAGCTTGTGGTTCCTATTATGATTTACTTAATACATGCTAGCTGCTAACAAGGAAGCTACTAATCAGTGTTCCTAGTCGGTAGGTTATAGTCAGCACTTCAAATCTTTGAACAATCGTTTATAACAATCCCACACTTTTCTCATTCATGGCCACCACCTGAACTATAACAAGAGTAACACGATGGGTGCCAGTAGTGGAACAGAAACTGTTGACCATTCTAGAGAACATAACAACTGAAACATTATTATTGTGCTACTGTCCAGTAGTGGAGCAGAAACTGTTGACCATTCTAGAGAACTTCACAACTGAAACATTATTATTGTGCTACTGTCCAGTAGTGGAGCAGAAACTGTTGACCATTCTAGAGCATATCACAACTGAAACATTATTATTGTGCTACTGTCCAGTGCATTGATTTGCCGGAAAGAATTCAGCTGCTGACTCAAAAGCTACTTAGTCGTAAGCTAAAGTCATCGCTGCAAAAATTATACGGTCGTCATCATCAATTGGTAAACCGCTACGAAATATCTATGTCTTAAATGGCAATGGATCTTTTCTTTCATTTTATGCAGAAGTGGTTTCTTTTCTCTATGACCAATTAGACTTCTACCGGACTTGAGTATATTAGAGTAGCACGGTGGAATAGGCACTGATCTCATTGGGACCACGACCGCGACAGTATTTTCATTTATTCCAAACACTACAGTTTATCGGAATGCCGTTTGGTTTAGACAGGTTGCGTTGTTTTAATACACAATAATCTCATTTTATATGTTTATACCTATATTTACTTATGCCTTAAATAACTGTACTTGTGGATAAACGGTGTAAAGGGTGTGGATACCTAATGTCTATTTTTGGTTAAAACAACTTGATCTAACTCTGTTGTAGCAGTATATGTTCTCTCCTGTTGTGTTGCCATTGTACTATGTTTGCATTCGGGTGGCTTCACTCTGGTGGTTGGGTTTTAGACTAATGTTATTTGACGTCACTTTCAACAATATTTTATTGGTGGGGGTTATGAGAATCCCCGGAGAAAACCATCAAGCTCTCTCTCTCTCTCTCTCTCTCTCTCTCTCTCTCTCTCTCTCTCTCTCTCTCTCAACAAATTAAACAGACAGATATTATAAAATACCTTTTCAGTTATATCTTTCCCATTGCCTTTTCCCCAGAGTTGAAACGAATCCCATTCTTGCTTTGCGTATCAAAATATGATATTACTAATACAAAATAAAAATAATAGAAAATGTTACATTTTACTTTTTTTTATCTATTCCATGTAGAAAATATTGAGCATGAATACCCATAGAAGAGTAGGTCCAATTGTGAGTTATGACCAGATAACATCAGAACAAAGACTGTCCCGTATTAGAACATTGAAGATATTTGGAGGCCTCCATATTGGGTTAGGTGTAGTGTGTGGTATCCTGAGTGTCGTCGGGGCTGTCCTGAGTGTTGCAGAAATGAACAGACAGTGTGTCTACAATAATTATTATGGATATTCTGGATATTCTGGATATTCTGGATATTATGGAAATTATCGTTGTATAAGAGAAAAGAGCAGTAGTACGCTTTCGTTCATTATGTATATGGTCAGTGCAACCTTTTCGGGTTGGGTAAGTGAACAAGTGTCATTACTCGTAATGGATATTCCATCAGGGGCATAAGGGTCGGTATGGCAATGTGGGAAAAACTATGCCCACTCCTACACCTCTGTTCATATCTGATTACCCTTTTGGTATCTTCAAACTTTTCACGATAAATACGGGTTATGACCTTTTACGACCAATCGGATTATTCGTAGTAAATAAAGTGGGGTCAGCTCATATCATAGTCTCCTATTCGCCATTTTCAGTGAACGGTAGAACAGGGTCACCAGCATGTGAACCGTAATTGTGTTTTCTCCTATTTCACACACCACAATATACCAGTAGGTGGAGAAAGTGAGAGATGTGATTTTAATCAGATTGAAATGTTCCTGGAATATTTGCAACTGGACGTAAAACAACCAACAATCAATCAATCAGAAATAATGTGAATGTCTATGACATACATTCTCGATCTGAATATTCCGTATTATGATAGCCTATACTTTATTTCCTGTGTTATATTTGTTGTGATGGCCTTATATGTATACATACACTAATTTTCATTACTGATGATCAATACACAAGTAATAAAATAAAATCATTTCGTCTGTATCTGTATCTGTATATAGTACGTCGATGGATCCACTTCTGGATTTTACTTCGACGGAGTGGGGTGCGCTATGCGACTTAGTAAGAATGTTGAAGAGCAGTTTTGAAGCTCTCCAAACTGGACTGGTTTACTGTGTTATCGTCGAGATGGTTCTAGTCTAATACTGTCTTTATGAAGAAAGAGTTTTTGAATGGTTCAGTGTTCGCTCTTTGGTATACTAGATCCTTAGAGTTTTTGATGACACTATTTTCTACTATGTTTTGTGATATACAATCAGAATATTGTCTGGATTTTATTAATCTTTTTGGTCTAGTTTTGGTTACAAAATCAGAGGGAGAAATTGCCGGTACCAGGCCCTCAACCACTTTGAACATAAATATTGGACGTTGGGCTGTTCTTCTTTTCTCTAGCGTTGGTAATTCTAGATATATGAGCATTTTGGTTATACAGCGTGGTTCTCTTGTTTTGTAGTCACCTGTGATGAACCTGACTGCTTGATGTTGTATGCGCTCTAGCCTATCAACGTCTGTGCTGAGATATGGGTCCAAAATTATACTTCCATAGTCCATTACGGACCTTACTAAGGTGATATATGCGGTCTTTTTGCAGTTTTTGGGACTGTATTTCAAGCTTCTTCTTAGGAAGCCCAGGGTTGAACTGGCTTTTTTTGCAGTATTGTTGATGTGTGTTGACCACTTCATGTCCTCTGAAATTTGAAGTCCCAAGTATGGGTTGTTTTGGACTTGTTCTAATATGTGGCCATTTAAGGAATATAATTTTCTGCTTTTTTCTTTTATGCTCGAGATGTAACATTTTTTCGCATTAAACCTCATTCCCCAGTTTTCTGCCCAGGTCTCTAGATCTTTTAAGTCTTGTTGAAGGATGTCGTGGTCTTTCTGTGGGTTGATTTGACAGTATAGCAGGCAGTCATCTGCAAACAGACGAACTTGTGATTTGACAGCATCCGGTAGGTCATTTACATGACATAAAAATAGTAATGGTCCCAATACTGTGCCTTGGGGGTCTCCAGAATCCACAGTAACTTCGCTAGATGTTTACCCTCCGAGTACTACTCGCATTTTTCTTTTAGTAAGGAACGATGTTAGCCAGCTATGTATATGGCCTCTTACTCCATACTGGTTTAATTTATGTAGTAATTTGTCATGCTGTACGGTGTCGAACGCTTTGGAGAAATCTAAGATGGCAACATCTACTTGTTTTCCTTTGTCGTAGGAGCTCATAAAGTCGTGCATTGTTACGAGGAGTTGAGTTTCACAGGAGTAACCTGACCTGAATCCGTGATTTAGAGATGTTAGAACGTTATGATGGTCTAGGTGATTTAGTAGATGTTTGCATATGATGTGTTCGAGTATCTTGCAGGGAACAGATGTTAACGAAACTGGCCGGTAGTTCTCTGCTGCATGTTTATCATTTTGAAGACACATGAAATGCTTGCATTTAGCCAATCGTCTGGTAGTTCTCCTGTGTCCAGTGACTTTTGAAATATTTTTGTTAATCCGGGAGCTATTTGCACTGCACATTCTTTGAGTATTCGATTCGGGATTTCGTCTGGGCCAGAGGTTTTTGATGGATTTATATCGTTTAGGAGTTTTGCTAGTCCGGCGCTGTTGACAGTAATGTTTGATATGTTGTTTTTGATGAATTTGTTTGTTGTTGGTAGGATGGTACTTTTTACGGTGGTGAATACGGACTGGAATTGTCTAACAAGGATTTCGGCCTTATCCTTTGCATCGTTAAATAATTTGCCATGATCTTTTAGCGGTGCTAATCTTATGGAATCTTGTTTTTTTGGATTTGATGTACTTCCAGAATGGTTTTGAGTTGTTGTTCTGTAGGCCTTCCATTATATTTTTGTTGATGTATTGCCATTCTGCTCTCCTGATGTTTTTTCTACACTCCTTTTGATAATGTTTATAGTTGCTCCAGTTGTTTGTTTTCTTGGCTTGTCTATATAATCTATATTTGCCTTTAAGGGATCGTTTGATTTTGTGATTAATCCATGGTGTACTGTTGTTAGATTTCACCATTTTTGATGGTATGTGGCAGTTCAAAAGTTCTTTTAATTTCGATCTAAATGTGTCCCATAGCGTTTGTGTGTCGCTGCCTTGTTTCTATTTCCGAGGACAGTACTTCAAGGTCATTATTATTCGTATATCTATAATTTTATATCATATATGTATGCTTCAGACTAATTGCCATCATATACAATTTACATTTCACAATAATTATTACAAACTTTTTAATTGTCAATTTTTAAAGTCCTCCTATAATTTGCGTGTCTTGACTGTGTGTTCTCCCTCATACACGATATTGAACCACTCATTTTTATAATATGTTCATATAATGTCTTTGGGAAGTGAATTATAATTAGTCAAAATATATTTTAAATAGATTATTATGATAATTACCAGTAATACTCAAATGTCAAGAGGATGAAATATATATTGACAGGTCATAATAATAATAAAGAGATATAATAGGTATACCCATGCACACAACAAATACAAAGTCAAAAGTATGTCAAGGAAACAAAATAGTACTGGTAAATTCAACCATAAGAAGAAATAGAAATTTGGCCCTGGATTCAAATTTGATTCAATTAATACCTGTAGTTCATAAGATGAAAAATATATGGGAACAGGACCAAAAAAAAAAAAACGGTAAAAAAAACACCAATAATGAAAAGTATAAGTTAATGTATTTTGTGTCATATATTTTATTTGTTTTTATATTGATGGTCATCTTAAAGATAACAACTTATCCCTATTTAAAAAAGAAGATTGCGGAATTAATCCAATAAATAAAATACTTAAAGAATATATTTTCCCACAATTTGTTCATTGCTATGTTCATTTATAAAGTATAAATAAAAAAAAAAACATTGCCTAATTTTTATATTAACAGGTTCATTCTGTTTTACAGTTTATATCAATAGGTTCATTTTGTTTTACAGTTTATATCAATAGGTTCATTTTGTTTTACAGTTTAAATTACCATGTTCATTTTTTGTAGAGTTTATATTAACAGGTTCATTTTGTTTTACAGTATACATTAACAGGATCATTTTGTTTTACAGTTTACATTAACAGGATCATTTTACTTTACAGTTTATATTAACAGCTACATTTTGTTTTACAGTTTATATCAATAGGTTCATTTTGTTTTACAGTTTATATTAACAGCTTCATTTTGTTTTACAGCTTATATTAACAGGTTCATTTTGTTTTACAGTTTATATTTACAGGTTCATTTTGTTTTACAGTTTATATCAATAGGTTCATTTTGTTTTACAGTTTAAATTAACAGGATCATTTTGTTTTACAGTTTAAATTAACAGGATCATTTTACTTTACAGTTTATATTAACAGGTTTATTTTGTTTTACAGTTTATATTAACAGTTTCATTTTACTTTACAGTTTATATTAACAGGTTCATTTTGTTTTACAGTTTATATTAACAGGTTCATTTTGTTTTACAGTTTAAATTAACAGGATCATTTTACTTTACAGTTTATATTAACAGCTTCATTTTGTTTTACAGTTTATATCAATAGGTTCATTTTGTTTTACAGTTTAAATTACCATGTTCATTTTTTGTAGAGTTTATATTAACAGGTTTATTTTGTTTTACAGTATACATTAACAGCTTCATTTTGTTTTACAGTTTACATTAACAGGATCATTTTACTTTACAGTTTATATTAACAGCTTCATTTTGTTTTACCGTTTATATTTACAGGTTCATTTTGTTTTACAGTTTATATTTACAGGATTATTTTGCTTTACAGTTTATATTAATAGTTTCATTTTGTTTTACAGTTTATATTAACAGTTTCATTTTGTTTTGCAGTTTATATTAACAGGTTCATTTTGTTTTACAGTTTATATTAACAGGTTCATTTTGTTTTGCAGTTGGTATTAACAGGTTCATTTTGTTTTACAGTTTATATTAACATGTTCATTTTGTTCTACAGTTTATCAACAGGTTCATTTTGTTTTACAGTTTATATTAACATGTCCATTTTGTTTTACAGTTTATATTAACAGGTTCATTTCCATTCTGCATGACACTAAACCGGGAGTCCAGTTGGAAATGTCTGGTAAGAAATATTTGATGACACATGCATATTTCGTGTGTTAATGATTAAAGGGTTCAGTCGAATTGTGCCAGATATTAATTAAGAAATAAATTCTGGAATCCAGAATGTGTTTTGAGTATTAACATGGAATGGTGGATATTACTATTTTAGTCCGAGCCGGAGGCGAGGGTTAAAATTTACTAACATTCGCCAACCCATGAATTATTTTGATTCTGATATGTCTAAGAGTACAAATACGGTAGTATGCTTTGATTGGAAGACAGTTATTTATATTAACCTTTACGCACAATGTCGCACTCAATTTATGCTGCCATATTCAAGCAGACGATAATAAATCAACATGTACCTTTACGACGGGAAAGTCAGTCACATATACATTTATGACGGGAAAGTAAGTCAGTCCTATTGATGCATATGTAACAATACTATTGTGTTGGCATGTATTAATTGCACGTCGCATATTATTAATTTTGGATATGTTAATTATTTCCAGTGAATATAGGTGTTAAAACGATAACGATAACGGCTCATGTGCTAATGATATTATACCAATCGATAAATCGCTCGTTTGTTTACAAAGCGAAAGAAGGACATCATGTTAGAATTTAAATCAACGTTTTTATCAGATTGATTAAACATTTAGTTTTTAGTGACTACTTTGATTATACCGTTGGTTGTTGTGACTTCTTTGATAACACCATTGGTTGTTGTGACTACTTTGATTATACCGTTGGTAGTGTGATAGTACTGACAAAAATAACAAGGATTATTGCACATCAACTACTATAGTAATAAAAAGAAGATATCTAATTTAGTGCGCACGACGCATTTCTAGAATAACCTTCATCAAGTTTATTTGCGTATAGTGGCGTCCAACACATGTTAAATATATGAGTAACAATGGCGGGTTCCTTGTGAGAAGCAGGGCTTGCTTGTTATTCGCGGGTACCTGTGTTCACCCCTGGTGTTGGTGGTGTCCTGTTTCTCATCTTTTTAGTTTTCTGTTTTATGTTTTTAGCTAAGCTTGTCTTCGTCCTGTCTCTTGTGTACCTTATGTTGTCAGTTTTTCTGTAGTGTCCATTTTTGATTGCCCCTCCGGTTTTCTCTAACGTTTGTTTAAAACTTATGGACACGACTAATGTTCTAAAAATTATCGAATCAGTCAAGCGTATCATTGTATTACAGTGTAGTAGTAAATTATCTATGCTATATTGGAAGTCATGTACAATACAATTTTGTCAGACATTATTAAAACATTTTAATAATATAGATACGATGATGAATAAACCATCAGCGATAACTCACCCGTGGATACTGCTGGAATGACAATCAACATGATACTAAAGAGGTAGTCGGAAGCCGTAAATCGAAGGACAGACGATACAATGACCAAAAGAAAAAAAAGGAAAACATACAGAAAACTAAAGATTGAACAACTAAAAGGCGAGGTGAACTCATGTGCTTCTGAAGGGGCAGGCAGTTCCTGATCTACTAGTGACATTATTAAGCAATTATCAATATTTAACATTTGCAGAAAACAGCCTTTCTGGTTTGTTGTGTAATCAGTGCTGCTGTGTTTGGGCTTACAGTATTTTCTTTATCAGTGTTTGTAGGAATTGTCGTAAGTAGTTAAATATATAAAGGCATAATTCAACATCAATTCAATCATAGGTCCTGTAAAATATCTTTGCTGTGTTGATAGCTGTAGGCCATTGCGTTCAATAATTCCCTCGGAACAATAAATATCTTATAATGGAGTATTGTCTTGTGTCAATGCACTACACTTGGGCCTATAAATATTTTTAAATCGATTTCAATTTATTATTTATTCCCAATAACGAATGACTGCTTCAGTTGGTGTGATGGTCAGCGTGCTCGCCTCCATTGCGGTAGATTGTGGGTTCGAACCCCAGTCGGGTCAAGCCAAAGACTATAGAATATGTATGTTGTTGGGTCTCCTCTAAGCATGCAACACTAAGGAATAAGAGAAAGACTGGTCTCTCATACATCAGAATAATGTGCAGTGTGAAGCGACATGTCTACCCACGGACTGTTGTTTCACTACGCCAGCACAATAAAGATCCAAATAAGCCGTGCTGATCTAGTACAATGTAAACTCTATCATCATGTCATTGAATGTAACTTGATCTTTTCATGATATAGCTGCAAAATGCTCATTTGACGTTAAGCAACAATCACTCAATAACTCATTTTATTAAAGGGGGTTATGGTCGTGATCGTATGGTAGTTGGATTTATAACTACCTATGAAATCAGTGCCCATCACCATTAACGTTGTGATTTCGAATATCGCTCAGGCGAGGTATACTCGATACAACATTATGTGATAACGTTTGTCAGTGACTTGGGGCAGTTCTTTGGTTTTCTCCGGTTTCCTCCATCAATAAAACTGATCGCCACGATATAACTGAAATATTGTTAAACGTGGTATTAACCCCCTCCCCCCTCCCTTCAGAGGCTTTGACAACAAAATCCGATATTGTCACAATTGATCAACCATACTACATAAATTCAAGACGAGAGACTCTCTATGGATTCATTGAGATATTTTCCAACATATATTATGTATCCTCTACAGTGGGGAACTTTCATAATGTCAATAAAATGAATACCCATCTGCTTCTAACTGAAACAAAAACAAACAAAAAAACACAAAAACAAAAACAAAAACAAATATTAAAACACAAAAGGGCAAATATTAGAATGTCGCTACACACATTCCCAACTAAGAAGATCATGCTAAGATTAGTCCTGCTGTTCGTACAATCAGATATCAAATGCATGGGTATGGAGCACCACTGAGGTTTAAAAAAAACATATTATCAATTTGTGCAATTGATGTTAAAGCTAAACTATGTCAAATAGACTTTCATTTTTTCATAAGAATGGTGCTGACGAGAATACACCTGTGATGGCCGTGTCAATTTGCCTTGCTGTATTTGGATTTGTCGAATTGATTGTGGCTATTATAGCGGCGTCATATAGCTGTTGTTGTTCCCAACTTTATACATCTCAGGTAAATTATATTGGTTTGTAGATATGAAGAATATGGGATAGAGGCTATGGTGTTTAACGTCTTTTTCAATAATATTTCAGTTATATCGTGGTGGTGAAGAATAAGAAAAGTTAAAACATTCTACATAATAAAAAAAACTCTTATTTTAAAAATATTTTACCAAAGGAATTGATGAAAGAGAGAAATAAATGGTTTGAAATATCTTGCTCTGGTGCTTTTACAACAGACAATGTCTCTCTTTAAAAAAAAACTTAATTGCAATATGTAATATTGGGTGTAATAGTAAAAAGGAATAATTTGTGTGTAAACAGTTACGATTTTGCTGTTTTGTCCAATGATATGCAAGGAAATGACAATGTGCAAATCAATATGGAATTATATTTGCTCACGCGATCAAATATAATCCCATTTTCAGCATATAATGATTTTGGATGATCAGTACATTAATGATATTGCCTTTCAAAGCATATCATGACTATTTTACTAAAAGAGCGAATCTTTCTTCGGGAATAATGGTTTTCTTGATTTGGAGAAAATTCATAGTGTAAGTATTCCTAATTTTATGGTTTAAAACTTTAATGATATTTGTGATAGTTCGAGTTAAAAATTTTAAATAAAATTTATATGGGTTTCAATGGAATTTAAAATGCGTCGATTGGTCCAAAATTTGAAGTCTGAACCCAGCACATAATCTAAAATGAGAGGCAAAATGTAATAGTAGCAAAATCACTGAGGAAAAATATTATCTCATTTAAAACTAGTTTAGGATCGGTATTTTTTAAGTGTCTATTCTGAGTCAGGAGAGTGAGTGGTTAAGTATATGTGTATTGGGCGTTTCCAGTTTTTCCACGTATCCACGATTTTAAATTGGATGTTAGAACTGTTATGACGGTGTGGTATTTTGTTGGGTTTTTATATCTTTTATTATTTAATAAGTTTCTAACAAACAACGCCATTTACAAAAGCAATAAACAATAGCATATTTCAATGTAATTAACATGCAATGGTTAACACTATAGTATAACGGTGGTTGCTTATACAAAGGAATATAGCTAAGTTGTGACCTCTTTTGTTATAAAAACGCAATTCTCTCTCAGATTGATATATTTTTTGCATTTCATATTTTGCTTTACATCACCAGGTTGCTATTTTCATGAGTGATGCACATTATGAGATGCAACAAAACCAGATGCAGTCAGGTTATCAACAAGCCAATGCTCCGATTTGGACAACAAATGCACCACACATGATTCAACAACATCAAATCCCAGTTTGTCCTCATACTGGACCCAATGTACCCCCACAAGGCACGAGTGTACCCGAAAATTAGTATTCAACGAATTAAAATGAATGCATTCACAGTAGATTTCTTTATAGTTTTTTGTATGAGATTTGTTTTCATTATTAAATTGTAGCGTCTATTTATATCATAGATAATTTTCTTAGAATATCTATTAATATATCAGGTTATTTAATGTTATTATTATGTAGTTCTTGTTTATGCCCTTCTTTGTATCACCTCTCCCAGCTACACCAGTTTATGCCCTTCTTTGCATCACCTCTCCCAGCTACACCAGTTTATGCCCTTCTTTGTATCACCTCTCCCAGCTACACCAGTTTATGCCCTTCTTTGTATCACCTCTCCCAGCTACACCAGTTTATGCCCTTCTTTGCATCACCTCTCACAACTCCACCATTTTATGTCCTTTTTGTAACCTCTCCCAACTCCACCAACTCATTACCATTTTCCCACTGCTGCAGCTACCATAATCCTTTGAAATTCTCATTCCCTTCCCTTTCTCGTATCCACTCTCTCAACTCCACCGTCTCTTTAGTCTGCTTCAAGCTGCTTTTCATTCTCTCCACCCCCACCCTCTTTTTCATTTTTCCCTTCTTCTTCCGTCTGCTATCAACTGCATTCAAGATTTTCCATTCATGTTCTTTTGTTTTTATCATTGAAATGTAGATATTTTGCATAGTGTTTTCATCTATCTAATGCTCCGTAAGGTATTTTTTTTATTTAAATAGGGCGCTATAAAAATTCTGGTATAATAATAATAAACAATATACAAATATGTGTAGCTAGTAAAAGGGAAACTTTTAATTAACTATGAGTGTATTGGTCTCTTTACAGTTCCTATATAACATAATACAATAACAATAAGGGCAGTCTCCCTCGGTAATAGGTGCCCATAGCAGATTATAGTTGTCATTCTTTAGCCCCTTTGGTATTTTGATAATGAGTGTACCTGATAAAGTTTATTACAGAAACGCGTCATGCTTAATAAATTATATTTCTCAACGTTTTCAGTAATTCATGTTTTAGTTCCCATGGAAACAGAATAAACTTGACTGCAATGTAATTCGACTCTGAAATGCTCTTTGTTAAAATCCTCTTTGTATATATAGGGTTACGGTTATGATGTTGAGCGCCACTTTCATCAATATTTCCGATATATCGTGGTACTCAGTTTTATTGGTGGAGGAATCCGGAGTACCCGGAGAAAACCACAGACCTACTGCAAGTCATTTGACAAACTTTTTCACATAATTTTATATAAAGTATACCTGGCTATGAGCAGGATTCGAACTCACAACTTTAGTGTTGATAGCCACCAACATAGATACCATACGATCACGACCACGACGACCACCACTCTGTATTTATAGATCTAGGTACAAATCCGAGTGATTATAGATCTATATGTAATGTTGAATAAAAAATCAAGCGATCTATCAAATGAATTATTTTGACATGAATAGCAGACACTAGTATAGGGATCTTTCTTGTTTTATTTTGCCGGAGATGAAGATCGGGTATTTAGTCTTATCCGATTGTATCGCAGATGTTGTATTTGCCCCATATCCAATCAGAAATTGTTATAAAAAAAGTGACAGATAACTATTCAAGTGACGAATAAAATAGTTTTACTCTAGATTCCATCTTTTATCTCAAATTAAAATAGTTTTTGCTTGATGACAAAGAATGTTCGTCTGCATACATTGTAAATTATAAGGCCACAGACTACCACCAAAAACACTACTCTGTTCATAATAACTCCTGATATTGACATAAATTTATAACCATAGTGAGAACAAGATAATTTTCAATGAGATGATGATGAGGTCCGCTTTCTATCTGAACAGCACGCTTAGTTAGATTTGTATAGTGTTTATTCACTGAAACAACAGTCCGTGGATAGACATGTCGCCCCACTCGGACACATTATCCTGATTTCGAGACAACGAGTCTTTCTTTATTCTTCTTAATGCTGCGTGCTTAGCGGAGAAGCAACAACTGCCAATTTTATAGTCTTTGGTTTGAACCGATCGGAGCTCAAACCCACGAGACGAGCACGTAGTGATAAGTCATGAATGGGGAAAGGATCGGGTTATGATCACCACAAACGGAACATATTAATGGTCATTTATGACACAGGTACTACCTAACGGTTAGCCAAGTCATGGTAGCGACCGTAAAACTTTCTAAGTGATGATTTCAACTTAACCACTATAAACCGTTGGTTCCGCAGCTTATTTGCTAGCAGCAACCCTCTATCAAGTAAATCATGATAGGAACCACAAGCTCTGGAATATCGGAAACAGCACAGCTGATCAACCCCATATGTAGGTGTGGCTGGGATGTTGCTACATATAAATGGAAAGTTCACAAGAGGAAAATTAAAATCATCTCTTTTGGCATCAAGGTATGAGTCAGATCTAGCTGTATATGTGGTATCCTAACACGACTATTTTTCATGGAACAAATATTATAGATATGACAATCGTTAGAGGGATAAAAATATTATGTATAATGTTCAATAGTATACCATTCTTTGTTTGCTACATGCGATGCATTTTATTCACATGTGGCAAACACTTGCTTGATATCTTCATTTCACAGAGATGGGAGTGTTGGGCCATAAATCTTGCTTAGTCTGGCCACTTTTCACTGAGGTGTCTGTACCAAGCTAGGAAAGTGAGCGGCCATGTATTTGTGTGTTAGGGATATGGATTTAGCATTTTTCTACGATTTTTATTTTCGAACTGTTCCGACAGTGTGGTATGTTTTTCTCCATTTCATTCTATATTTTAAGTCCACCTTCCAGACCCTCATGACTACCTTTTGAAAATAAGAAAAGTCTGAAGGTACCAAAGGGGCAATCAAAAACGTAAATCGAAGAATTGACGCAAAATAAAATGGCCAAAAGAAAAAGGACAAAATGATATACAAGGCTCTACAACACATAAAATAAAATAGATTCGGTAACTTCCTTGTCAGCATTATCAAGGAAAACAAAATAGGAACCACAAGCACTGGGATAGCAACTGACAGATATCTACCACAAGCTCTGAAATATCAACTGAGAGATATCTACATCATTTCCACTTGCTACTCGAATGTAGCTGCACATAAACGGACAGTACACAATTGAAAATTTAAATTTCTTTTTTTTGTCGTAAAGTTTCGTTCTAAAATTGTCAATTTTTAAGCGTAGGTAAAGGTATGAAGCAGACATGACTGTATTTGTGGCATCATTTATTCCAAGGTCCATGGCATAGATTCGTTCAACAAACTTAGAATTATTTAATTAAAGGGCATCATTTATATAGGGAACGTGAAATTAAAGGATCGAACAAGCGGCGAGAAGGGGGGCACAGTTAGTACCCATAAAAATTCCGAGTGTCAGTAGAAAAACAAATATATTGTCAATCATCAAGTGTAGATTGAAGGTTATAGTAACTCACTATAACGTCATTAGCACTTTGCACTAAAATAATTAAAATATTTAGTAACTGAACAAAAAATTGTAATGTGTGCTATGCCAATTGTAGAATTAACACAATCACAACTTTAACAGTAAACTCGTCGAGTCATTCAAAAAAGTCTCTTTATATGGAAATATATACAGTGGAATCTGTCTAATACGACACACCCAAGGACCATGCAAATGTTTCGGATGTCACCGGGTGTAAAAAAACTCAGGTGTCGTATTGTACAAGTACCACTGTAGTAAATTTATGAAGCCTTTCTTAAGATTATTACTTGTGAGAACACACAGATTTGTATGAAAATTTTTACAATGTAAGCACTTAACACAACATGCATTTTCTGAGAGGAATGTTTGAAATAAGTACATGTAGCCAGTAAACATATATAATTGACGATTGTGTTGCCGATGCAGATATATATAGACAATATATGTACATTGTCGGAAAATATAGCATTTATTTGTACGAGCATCAGAAACAGGTAGAACATTTAGCCTTTGTCGAACTTTTCTGTGCTGTTTCGAAGCGACTGCAAAAAAAGAGGGTAACAAATTTTCCGACAATGTACGTATATTGCATTTATCCTACAAAATAAACAAGGCATAACATAACTGTCAAATTGTCTAAGAAGAACAGAAGCAAGCTTTTTTCTATTCGTTTTCATATGGTGTCCTTTGTGAAATCCTCGCTTATACTGTTACCCTTTCTTACCATCGCTCGACATGAATCAGGTACAATAAAACTATATCCTGGTTATTGATAAGTTCAATGCGCTTAAACAATGCTCTCAGGGAAAGAAAAGCAAATGAAATGTGAATATGTATCATACAGTGATTGGATCACGAAGTTATGACAATGGTATATTTCTACCCACAATAGGGATTGAAAAGTCTGATTTAATTATAAACTGCTAAAAATTATTCGAAACGAATAAAAATTCCAAAATAACTGATGTTACGGATTGTCAAAAATGTTAAATTTCTAATGAAAATTGAAATAATCTGCTTTCAATCAAATGTAATGAGGCCAGTAGCTACTTGATCGTGTTGTGTCCTGGTTGCAGGTAGGTATGCTGCTGCCTCCACGTTACTCATCGGAATCTGTGTTGGCGGCATATTCACATCCGCTCCTGGATGTGCGGCTTTCTGAACATTACTCATCGGAATACGTGCTGTCGGCATGTTTAAGTCTGCCCCTGCATGTGCGGCTTTCTGAACATTACTCATCGGAATACGTGCTGTCGGCATGTTCACATCCGCTCCTGGGTGTGTGGGTGTCTGAACATTACTTGTCGGAATCTGTGTTGTTGGCATGTTCATGTCCGCTCCTTGTTCATTGGAAGAAACATAAACAACCGTTGTATGCTGTTAAAGTTAAAAATATAAAATATCACTTATAGTTGTTTCTGACAAAAACAAGCATTTCTATATGCGGTAATCAAATGTATACGTTCAAGCTAATTGTATTGTTTTTTCCCGTATTCACATTCTATATATTACCGATATAAACACACGGGTTGGAAAAAAAGCAGACCATTAAATGGATGAAAGAAATGCATCCTATCGCCACCTATTTAACCATCAGAATGAAAGGCTTAAAGATACCAAAGGGGCAATCAGAAGACGTCAATTGAAGGACACAATTTACAATGGCTTAAAGAATAATAACAAAATGACACACAATGATCCAGAAGCCACTGCACAGAAAACAACTTATTGAACAACACAAAGCCTACAACAACACCGGGAATGAACTTGGGTACTCCGGAAGGGTAGGCAGTTCCTGTCTTTTTAATGAGCTCAACAGTCAATTTTGTTTGAAGCCCACAAGCATTTAGGATTAACTATAAGCGAAGATGGAAATTGGAATGAACATGTTAAAAATATTATGATTAAAGTGTCATCACGTCTATCTGTTTTCCGTAGAGTCAAATTTAAACTAAAAAGTTCTCACCTGCAAAAGAATTACATATCATTTATCAGACCCCTTATAGAATATGGTGATATAGTATAGGACAAAGCAATCTTTAGAAAGTCTTCAACTTGAGGCGGCCCACATATTAACAGGTGCCACCAAATTAACATCCAGACAGTTACTCTATGATGAAACAGGATGGGAAACGCTCCAGACGCGTCGTAACAACCACAAATTGATACAATTTCACGAAATGCTCCATAAAGATGATCCTGATTATTTGAATTCTTTAATACCTCCCCCAAATGTTTGTCTGTTCTTCTTCGACATACGGATTCTGATTACTCTTTGGTATCTTCAAACTCTTCTTGTTAACATTGGTTTTCAATGGAATATCGAAAAATTTTGAAAAACTCACTTACCCCTATATATCCTTAGTATCAAGTCTATGGGATGGAATACCATGTATATTGGAAAAAATGATACAAGTACTAACAAGGTTTTTAGTTTTCAATCCACCTACATCAGGCTTCAATTAAACACATCTTTCTGACCGAATTACGTGCCAACATTTGTGGTTAAATTTAAACACACCTTCATTGCATGCTTGCACGATCGAATCATTTCACTAAGAGGGGGAGGGGGTTTGGGTTCATAAAACAAGCTTTGCCCCAGCCACTTTTTATTGAAGTGCCTGTACCAAGCCAGGACAGAAAGTGATCATGTATTTGTGTGTTAGGTGTATCGATTGTACCTCTTTCTACGATTTTGATATTTGATTTTGGCCCTGTTCTGTCAGTGTGGTATTTTTATGTTTTCATTTATTCACTGTATATTGGTACAATTGGTATTATAATTCATCACTTGGAGAGAATGACACGAATCTTACGAGATGCATTACCATGTGTAGCATTTATAATTTCCAAGTAAAAAAATTATTATTCATAATTTTTTTGGCGCATAAAGTTGAATTTCATATTCATTCATCTCCATTTTTTCTCCCTTTAGAATATACATTTGTGTACCGTTAATAATAAATAATTAAACTTTTTCCTATTGTGAACCAGCCAGTGGCGTTTAACTGTATCCCAGGTTGAGCAACAGCAACAGTATGAAGAAGCATTCAGACGGGGGAGGGGGTTCGGTCCATACAACTGGTATAACCCCAGCCACTTTATATTGAAGTGCCTGTACCAAGCCAGGACAGAAAGTGATCATGTATTTGTGTGTTAGGTGTATCGATTGTACCTCTTTCTACCATTTTAATATTTGATTTTGGAATTGTTCCGTCAGTGTGGTATTTTTTTCTTTTCTTTCTTTTTCACTATATACTGGTACTATTAGTGTTATAATCATCATGGATCATAGCAAAAGTAAGAAGTAGATCTCCATAATTCTTTTTGGGGTAGAAAGTTGTTTTTCTCCTTTAGAATGTACATACGTGTACCGTTATAAAAATAATTAATCAAACTTCTTCCTATTGTGAACCAATCAGTGTTGTTTAACTGTAAACTTACATCTGTTTCCCAGGTTGAGCAACAACAGCAGTATGAAGAAGCAATTGCCAAAATCAATTCCACGAAACCAAGGAATACCACAAACGATGGCAACACAGCAACTCCACCACTGTCTATGCCACGCTAAAATAATATCCAATGTTTCAAGATACATGTAATTAAATTGCTTAGACCCTTTGGTTTTATTGCCCCTCAAACACTTTTAAATTATTTGGCTTTCCATTCTTTCGATTTTAAGCGTACCGGATGAATGTTATTCCACGTTAGATTTTAAGCGTACCGGATGAAGGTTATTCCACGTTAGATTTTAAGCGTACCGGATGAA